>CM074723.1:179117455-179652455 GCA_037306005.1 Rhinophrynus dorsalis
TTTTGCTCCCTATTTGTTTCACAATATTTCATTTTAATAGCTATTTATAAACATGTGTAAATCATATTGTTTGGTGCAAGCTGATCTATTTATGAGCACCTTGCTTGAGGGAATCATATATGATGTAACTTAGATATGTTGTTGTAAACATGAAAACAAATTAAATATAATTTTTAATATGGGAAGAAAGGGCCACAAAACACATCTCTAAAAGCACTCTTTTTATTCTTGATTCTAACACAAGATAAAATACACTTAGTAGACCTCCCAGAAATAAATAGACTGCTTGGCTCTTTTGTCTGGTACCAGTCTTTGTATCAACTTCAGTCCTTCTCCCTTGTCAGTGCCAGCTATCTGATGAATCTTTGATGTCCTGTATTTAGTCTGTTCTTTGAGAACAGTGTCACAGTGCCATGATATTCAGTGGGAAAAAGTTATATATTTTTACAGGTATCAGTTTACCAAAACATGGGCAAACTATGAGGAAGAGTGACCAGGAGGGAATCACTCTCCATAGGAAGTCTGGTATTCTCAAGTTCTACTAGTATGCCTCCTTGGAGCTTTACTGAGATGCATCCAAGGTAGATGAAGGGAGGGAGGAAAGCTTGGACACACAGAAAGGTCACCTTGTATTCATACTTGGGATCTTTCAAAATTAGTTGACCCTGAGGTTCTTGTAATAGTAACCCTTCAAGTTCCCCATAACATAGATTATAAAATATGTTGCAGCTTGCTCTAGCACAGATGTGTACCATTTAGCCCTCAAATAACTCTTAACATGTTACAACATAAAGATATCACTGAATTTTTGATAAAAATATGCCCAGTTTAGAAACTAAAAAAGCAATTAATTGGTACAGATACTGCATTAGGACATTCCTGGACTCTCTCAACCTTACAATTTGGCTCTTTCCCCTGAGACCCTGGGTTATTCACTAAGGTGTGATATAGAGATGATAAAGCAGAGATAATGTCTTCAGTAATATCACTTCTCCAGTTCTTATGTTATTCTGTGAAGACAATGTTCTAAGATGTTTCCAACTTTGGAGATCTTAGTGCATAGGCTCTATAGAATAACATAGGAACTGGAGAAGTTATATTGCTGGAGAAGTCATCTCCACTTTATCACCTTACTGTCACACATTAGTGCATCTCTTCCCTGAGATTTGGGTCAAAATGCTGTAATCATGGATGTGTATTATTCAAAAGTACTTTATTTTTTCCTGCAAAATTGGGTATACATTTTACATTCTTATTATACATGAGTATTATTCCTGAGATTGTATAGCAAAGAGTCTTGGTATGTTTTTATGATTTATAAGTGTTTTATAAGGTGACAATTCACTCATACCATTTTATACCTTAATGCTGATACATAGTAACATAGTAACATAGTAGATAAGGCTGAAAAAAGACATGCGTCCATCAAGTCCAGCCCATGCCAATAACACCCCTGTTGATCCAGAGGAAGGCAACAAAAAAGCCCTGTGGAGCAATTTCCAATGTAATCCCAAGTGTGTGTGTGTGTGTGGGGGGGGACTATTCCTTCCTGACTGGTAGTCAAATAGTTCCCCGGATCAATATCCTATTTGCTTTGAAGCCATCTGTCATAATTGTCAATATTGTACTGTGCTAGATAGGCATCCATTGCTTTTTTGAATGCAGTAGCATTATCTGCAAGCACAACATCCCGAGGCAAAGAATTCCATAGCCTTACCGCCCTTACTGTAAAGAATCCCTGCCTATGTTTTAGTCAAAAGCGTCTTTCCTCAAGTCTTAATGGATGACCTCTTGTTCTTAGCTCAGCTCTTTGCATAAATAATTCATTGGATAGTTCTTTGTATTGACCTTGAATGTATCTGTAAATGGTAATCATATCACCCCTTAGATGTCTCTTCTCTAATGTAAACAAACCCAGTTTGGCTAGTCTCTCTTTGTAACTCAGATCCTCCAATCCCCTTATCAGTTTTGTTGTACGTCTCGGCACCTTTTCCAGTTCAGCAATGTCTTTTTTTAGAACAGGCGCCCAAAATTGTACTCCATATTCTAGATGAGGCCTAACCAAGGATTTATACAGAGGTAGGATAATATTAGCATCCCTTGCTTCTACACCTCTTTTTATGCAGGCTAGTACTCTATTTGCTCTTGCAGCAGCTGAGTGACACTGCACACTGCTGTGAAGTCTATTGTCTATCAGTACTCCTAAATCTTTCTCTAATGAGGATTTCCCAAGTTGTTTCCCATTTAGAGTATATGTAGCAAGTTTGTTTCTACAACCCAAATGCATAACCTTACATTTATCTACATTAAATGTCATCTGCCACAAAGTGACGCAAAGTGATCACATGACATAAAAATCATCACATAACATAAAAGTCTTAGGCACACATATTGTATTTGTTTTTGGTGTATTTTATTTGTCCTTTATTATATTAAGAGATCACCTTTTTGAAACTATGCTTAATATTTGTAATTTTTATTAGTGAGATTAAGTGGTAATAAAGAGGGTATAGTTAATGTGATATAATATGTTGACATTTGTCTTCCTTATTTATATTAGATAAAACCACATAGCTGAACTTGAGACAACCTTTCAGATCTGTACCAGTTGCACTAATCAATATTAAGAACAGATACAAATAAAAAAAAAACATTAAAATTAAGTAGAATTACTCCTACACAAAATTAGAAGTAATCATACAAAGGAAAGTCTCGTGATTGTGTGTATACCATTCAAAGCTGAGTCATATGCATCGTATTGAACAGTTAATTAATATTGACTGTACTGAATTCTGAATTTTATTTATTACTATATATAAAATATTTTCCCTTAATCACAAGTTTAAAGTAATTTTATTGATAAAGGGACATTAATGTCCCATAAAAATTATTCTTGTTTTGTAGAAGTTAAAAAAATAACTTATGTGGCACAAATCCTATCTTTCAAACCTTTACTATTTGAGAGATATTCATATCTAAAGTTCCTCCCTCCCCTTCTCCTGACATCAGGAGATCCCGGTCTGGGGACCAGCCGGTGGCTCTGCAGCAGAGCTGAAATCGTATTATTTAAAAAAAATTATTTCATTGGAAAGGTCTACAAAGTGTACCTGGTTTGCAAGCACACTTTGTAGACCACTCCAATGAGGTAGTTATTTTTAAATAACAAGATTTTGGCTCTGCTGAAGAGACTTCTTGAGTTGGCCAGATACAAATATATCTCTCAAACCCTAAAGGTTTGAGAGAGAGGATTTGTTCCACATCATTTATTTTTTTAACCCCTACAAAAGAAGAATTTGTCCCTTTAAAAATAAATATGAATTGTTTAATTATTTGTAAGTCATGGGATTGTGCCTTTTTTTGTACTCCTGGGAGGCTAGACAGATATTTAGCATTTTCATATTAATCTTTCTATTTATAGCTACATATTCTTTATAATGGGACAATTTTGGTTTTTGCATCATATTTCAGTTAATTTACAGTTTACATCTCAGAAACTATATCTATAACAGACTCTTAAAGAAGCTTGGAATAAAAATGCTTAAAACATGAATTTCAACTATGTGCCAAATACATGGATACTCAATATGTAAAGATACCTCTGAGGATATTATACATATAGACCCCAAAATTGCAAGAGTACATAGCAATATTTACAATGAATGCTTTCATGGAGATAGCCAAAATGCACAAGACATAGTTACACAGTCTTAATGCACTACTGCATCAACAAAGCCCTCTAAAATCATAGATTTCAAATTCTTGATAATTTCAAACTGACATCTTTTATTAAAATATTATAATAATGTGAGAACGTGCTGATACCTTTCCTATACAAGACAGGCATTTTCATTGAAAATAGAAGTTTTTAAAATGTTTTTTTTTTATAATTTTTGGGGTTTCCTTGCCCCTCCTTCAGGAGGTGTTTTACATAATGGTAGATAATGTACAGTTTTGTAGCCAGGTAAATGTGTAACCAGGCTCGCATATATAATTAACCTCTCACACTAGGAGGAGTCATAAACCGTGTATATATATATCAAATCATACATGTACAGTTGCGCATTAAATGTATGAGTTATAAGGGTCGGCAAATCATTTCCAGTATCTCTCTCATTAACCTTGGACAGCTGTGGCATTTAACACTCTGTGTAAATCACCATTCTCATCAATTCAATAATTCTTCTTACACCCCCACACTCTATATGACCCCACCGCCACCACCACTATTAGTATATCACAGTGAAATTGGGGAGCATCTACTGCACCTTCCCCAACTAAAGTATTTCATATATGGCAGTTTGGAAATGTATTGCTTAGAGGAGAAAAAATGATCGGCCCTCGAAGCATGGCCTTGGACAATCTAAGTGCTCACAAATACACTGCATCTCATGTTCACACAGCAAATGGTACCCAAAGCTCATCCTATATAATAATTTGCTAAAACATGTGTAACGATGCAGTCATGTGCAGTAGAGACTGCTGCGTGTGCTCTGTACCAGCCGCGGCGCGGGAAGTCTCTACTGGTTTGACTGCCCCGCGACCAACTGGCAGTGGCACTGTGGCCTGTGTAACAGGCTCTATAACTAGTATTGTATAATTTGACTTACAGATGTTTTTGATGCCCATGACTTTTTATTTTAATTTTTGCATTAAATTCTAGGAAATTCAATTTCAGATGTCTCATATACACCTGCATATGATGCCTTCCCTGACCTGGCCTTTATTTACATATTGGATGCCCCTAGGTAGAGATAGGTGAAAAGTCTAATTTTCCCTCTGGAGATTTCACTGGAAAAAAATTATTTTGTTTTTTTCCCGTGGAAAATTCCTGCAAAACTTTTGCCAGCAAATTTCCTACCTATCGGTTGTGTCAGTCGCAAATTTCTTACAACCTAGAATTTTCTGATTGCCTATACTATTGGATTTCGGAGGAGGGAATTTCCTGTCATATAGAAAAACATTTCTTAATTTCACATTGGACTTTACTATAAAAACCAAGAATTTTCCTCAGTTCAGTGTAGATTTTGTTAGTAGAGAGAGGTATTCAGTAGAAGGGAGCTGGTAATAAAAATGTAGTTTGTATTAGGTTAATGAGAGTCAGTCAGATTGTATAAGTTAGCCTTAGAGCAGTGAGGGACATTCAAATTGTGTAAGTTTGAATGTGTAACAATCAAATTGTGTAAGTTAGCGTGAGTGCAGTGAGTGTGTGTCATGTTTTGTGAGTTAGTGTTTAGGCAGTAAGAGTCATTCAAGCAGTGTGAGGGCAGAGAGGGTCAGTAAAATTGTGTTGAGTTAGTGTTATGGCAGTGAGTGTGCTTCAACTTGTGGGAGATAGTGTTAGGGCAATGAGGGTCAGTGAAGTGTGTGGTGTATTGAGTGTGTTTTTTTTTCATTAATTTTTTTATAATTTGTTTGGTCTCATACTTTTTTAATACCACATTTTTATAATATATTTTTATAATATTTATTTTTCTTTAATACTTTTTTATTTAATAAGAGACATGCTCTATGTTAAGCAGTAGGATGTGGAAGGAACTGGGAGGAATTGGCACATCATCCTCATCAGGGGTACTTCTAAATCAAGGTGTTCTCTCACTTGCCAAGATGGAAGAAGAGACAGCAATTGTTGGCAGCAGTACCAATGCTACTGTCCCTGCCAGCAGCACTTCAGGGGAGCCCCACACCAACAATGGTGGTGACACCATATGCACCACTCTTGTCACCAAGTAATTTAAATATGGTGATGATTCCTCAGAGTTTTTCAGTGCACTCTGAATCTTCCTTCACCTGACAAGCATGGAGTGCCACTGAAAGGGAGTAGAATGGGTTCAGAAGATAGAATACAATTGGAGGTGGGTGCAGTAGGACAGAGATATCCTTTTGTGAGTGGGCAGCAGGAACATATAGGAACATATAGTGGAGAATTCTGTGAGTGGGCAGGAAAAAGAGTTGCAGGTTCCATTGAGGGGGCAGGTTCTGGCTATGAGTGGGCAGGAAGGGGGGCATGATGCTTCGATTGGTAGGGAGGAAGAGGAGCAGGAGCAGGTTCTGTCTGTGAGTGGACATGAAAATGTGGATGCAGGACTGGTGACTGCAGTCTCAGAGTTTGAGAAGGAGAATGAGAGGGGCAGAGCCCAATGTTCAGGAGCATGGTCAGACTAAGGGTATGCAGCTGATGTTTCAGTGACACTGAAGTCCTGGGTGCATGACTATTTCTCACACAGGTCTGAAATAGTACAGGAAACTGCAAATGCTTGTGTAATAAAACTGGATATAGGACCACCTTGGCACATCTGCCTTACTTTAGCATATGCAGCATAGGTGCTGACGTGTGTGTGTGTGTGTGTGTGTGTAAAGAAATAAAAGCCCCACTCCCATGCACTGCTGCTGTTACTGACCCTACTAGTACTATCCCTCCTCAAAAACATGGACACAAGAAAACCTCCAACACGGAGACCATATTGGTTGCAGAATCCCCCTGCCAGACATCAGCAATCACCCATCAGTCCTTGCAGCCTCCCCTCTCAACTTTGCACCTTTCAAAGTGTTCCCGCTCATTCTCAAATCCTTCCGCCATTATACCAGGCACAAATTTGGCAATATATGTCCACACATTGCACCCTATGTGGCGCAATAACTACACATGGTAATGTATTGAAGAAATACAAAATGCAGGGTATAACACAACACCTAAGAACCATACATTCTGAAGAATATGAGCGCCTGTTAGTGGGGAGGGATAATAGTTTGTAGTAAATTGTTTATTTCTTAAAATTATTTGTGTGAATGATGCTGCTGCCGCCGAGTGGAGTCATTGTTTTCCAAATAATGTTTCATGGCTTACTACTGTGTAGGCTATTATATAAACAAAATATATTTCTAGCCTTAGTAGGATGATATTTTTGGATACTGTAGGTCAAGCAAGAAAACAATAAAGAATATAAATCACGCTGGTGCTTGGAGAGCATGGACGTACATTGCTGATGCTCCCACTTTGCAGTCTCCCAAACCAGCTATCGTTTCCATTTACCCCTCTTTTTTACTAAATGCTTATACTTGTAACCTTTGCAACACTGGGTGAGATGGCCACAAGGTCCCAGAAAAACACCAAGCCCTCAGACTTCTTCCAGAAGAGGGATTTGGGGCCCTCCAGGCCTTCCACATCTACCTCGAACGCGGACCTGATGCCCCTTTGTACCAAGCAAGATATGGGTTCACCGAAAGATCTCCTCCTCTCGGTTAAGCAAGATTTGTTGGCAGAGCTTCAATCTAGTGTTTCGCTTCTTAAAGCGGGGATTCAGCAGATTTCTGGTCGTACGGAGGCCCTAAAAACCCGTTTGACTGAAGTGACGCATTTGCACTCGGCCCTTAAGGACGAGGTGCGGCACCTCCAATTCAAGAACCGGAGGTTTCATGATGCTTTGGAGGATTTGAATAACCGTTCACAGAGATCTAACCTCAGGATTCGAGGTATTCCAGAATCCATTACCAATTTGACCAACTTCCTCCTTAAATATTTTGGGACTTTATTACCTGACCTTCCTGCTGCTTCATTAGCTCTGGATCGAGCACACTCCTTTTAAGGGGGGCTTTACTGTTTTGTAGTTTCACTCTGGCCTTTGGCTCATAGGGGATTCCCCGGGGGCCTGTTTTTTTCATTTCCATACTTTCTAGATTTGCTGGCTATTTGCAACATGATGGGGGAATGGATGTTTTATGGGGATGATCTAGGCCTCGACTATTGTTCTATGTCCAGCTGGGGCTATTTTATTGTGGTTCGGATGTGTTTTAAGGGAACATTTTTTTATGCTGTTAATTGTTATGACTGATTTTGTTTTCGCAAAGTAAAGGTTGATTGTATTGGTCTGCTGGTGCCCCCCCTTTTTTTGTGGCTACCCCATATTATGGGCGCACCCTTTTCTGCACCAAGACCAAGACACTCCCCTTTTTAGCGGATTTCTACCCCTTTACCACGAATGATATGTGTTGCGACCCTTTCTGTCCTTTAGTGGAGCTTCTCTATTAGTGTTATTTCATTTGGGGACGTTAGGGGTGGGGGCTCTCTTTTTTTTGTGTGACCTCTGTGAGCGGTGCTGTGGCTATGTCACAAGGTCAGTCTGACTCTCTGCGGGGGCTACTGAGTCCATCCTCGAGTTCCGGTTCTACTTTAACTGTGCTCTCTCACAGTGTTAAGGGCCTTAATGCTCCACATAAGCGCAGGATGGCATTTAGGAATTACATATCTCTGAAAGCTGACATTGTTTTCCTGCAGGAGACTCACTTTCGATCTAATGCTATTCCTAAATATTGGGATAGGTGTTTCCAGTTTCATTTCCCCTCTTCTGGTCCTTATAAACATAATGGGGTGTCGATCTTGATCCGCAATTCGGTGGGGTTTCATGTCTCTCAGGTTACCCGGGACCCAGGAGGACGTTATCTTATGCTACGAGGTGACATCCAGGGGTCTCCTTTGACCCTACTGAATGTTTATGCTCCTACGACACCGGATGCTTTGTTTTTTTTCACAATTATCCTTTCTTTTGGATTTAGTGCCGACCATGCCTCTCATTTTGAGAGGTGATTTCAATGCTCTAATGGATCCTATTTTGGATTGTTCTGCTCCACGCCTGGTTGTTCTTTACCACCAAAATCTAATCATCTACTGGACTTAGTTTCGGCCCAGAAGTTGTTGGATTGTTGGCTTCTTCTGCACCCAGGGGTTCGTGACTACACTTTTTTTTCCCACCCCCATGGACACTATTCTAGGCTTGATTATATTTTCGCCAATTCTTCTCTCATTAAAGGACTTCGCTCATCCAGGATCCATGATATCATGTGGTCTGACCACGCAATAGTAGAATGCTCCTTCTCAGATCTACTGTGCTCCTAATCCTCTTCCTTTTGGAGGTTCAATGAATCCCTTCTACTGGATCCAGTCATTAAGACTGATATGGCCAACTCTTTGGAAGAATATTTTACTCTTATTGATTCGCCTGACAGCTGGGATGCTGTGGACTGCTCATAAAGAGGTTATGTGTGGTAAACTGATAGCAATGGCTTCACGTCTCAAGTGAAATTGATTGGCGGACTGGGAGCGACTTTCTGCTCTTCTCCACACTGCTGAGGTGGCTCATAAGTGAGACCCCACGGCAACTAACCTTCTTCGCCTCACTAATTTTTGTGGTGAATTGAATATGCTCCTTTCCAGAGAAGTACTCAAGGCACTCAATGACAAACCAGATGCCATGTTGGCTGCGAAGTTGCACCAACAGATTAAATTTCGTACAGTCCGTGCGATTTCACAGCGTTCCAGCTCCTTGACCTACAAGACGTCACAAATAGCTTCGTCTTTTTGCCTCTTTTTACGCTTCTCTTTATGATGGTAATAAGGTTTCCTCTTTGTTTCATCTAAGGACACGTTTACGAACCTTTTTGGATGAGTGCCATCTACCCTCCCTACCCCCTGGAAACTATGTTGTCTTTGAATGTGGATATTACTATCCCTGAGGTTGAAGCAGCCTTGAAGACGTTCAAGCCCTCGAAAGCTCCGGGCCCAGACGGTTACACCTCATCCTATTATAAAGCTTTCCATACGTCTCTTCTTCCCCGTTTGACTAGGCTCTTTAATGATTTTTTTACGTGGAATCCCTCCAGCTTCTGAGATGCTTTCGGCCAGGCCTGCCCACTTCCATTTTAGGTGCTTTAGTCTTTCAATTATGTCATAGACCTTTGTTTGCTGATGACTCCATGCACACATTTTTCAGTCTCTTCAATGTGTTCTCGCAGTTCTTCAGGATTACTAGCAAAGAGAATGATATTGTCTGTAAAACATAAGCAATATACGTAGTCTCCATTGATCTTAAGTCCTTTTTTGTGTCCATTTATATTGCGGAAGATTTATTCTAAACAAGCGGAAGATTATGTCTCCTTGTCGGAAGCTTTTATCTATTTTGATCTGGACTTTATCATTGCTGACCTGTACTGATGCATTGGCATTTTCATATAATGATTGGATGAGATTGATGTAAGCCCTGTCTATTCCTTGGTTGTTCGGGGCATCAGTTATTGCTTGCATTTTTACTGAGTCAAAGGTATTTTTGTAAGTCTATGTATAATGGAAGGTTATATTCATTTTGCTGCTCTATAACTTGTTGCCGTGACTGAATATGGTCCAAAATATTGAAACCATTCCTGAAGTCAAGTATATACCAGGGAACAAGAAATGGTAGAAGAGCCTCGGCAAGTAAAAAATAAAACTATATATTGATCAAATATTGGGTTAAAACAAGTAGAGGTCATGGGAAGATGGGACAAAATTAAGATTGATAAAGCACCTGGTCCTGATGGTATACATCCAAGGGTTTTTAGGGAACTCCGTATAGTGTTAGCAAGATGATTCTTTTTACTCTTTAAATACTCTCTCACCACAGGCTCTCACCACGTGTATTCTCAGGCATGCACAATTTTGGGTATTGGAGGTAAATCTCCTTCACACCCTCCCCCAGACTCCCCTAACACAGAGGTAACAGCCAGATCAGGAAGGAACTTGGATCACAGCTGCTTGTCTCAGTAAACCAAGTTTTGGGGTAAATCTCCTTTTTCTCTTAACACACCCACAGAGTCCTCCAAACTCCTTTAACACAGAGAAAAAATCACTTGCTAACAAGATTTCCTAAACTACACTCCAACCCTGCTTTATTTTCCTGTCTTCTCTAGCTCAAAATTGTGCTGCTTTCTTTACCTCTCACAAACCCAGAGTGACATGCTGTGACGACCTGACACCCCTTTTATACTATACCTGCAGGAATAGGGAACTTGTCATATGGTGGGGAAATTCTGTCTTACCAATGATTTCAATGCAATGAGCTAGGAGAGAAAAATCTGAAAATTGTAATTTTTCACAAAAAATGTCCAGCTGTACAGTACTTGCAAGTTTTTCTTGTTTCAATTTGAGGCAAAAATTGTCATTCACCATACTAATGTTTATATCCCACTCCTAACATGATTCAAACCCTTGCCCACCCATGCTTGCCAAGCATATGTTAGGACTGGACTAGCAAAGAAGGACCCGTGAAGCAGAGGGAAGAAAGGCAGAAAAACAATATCTAATAAGAAGAAAAATGTAGCCTATAAAGAAAGTGTGTGGCTAGAGAGTGTATCTAGTGAGCTTGGGTAACCATTAGCTGACTGTGCTGAAACCAAGAGGGATGAAAGTAAAGATGTTTACTACAAGAGCAAATTACCGGTACTGGATGGTCAGTTCTAGTCTGAAGAAGGTAGAAGGGGAGTGGCAGAGGGATGGATGACAGAACTAATAGTACTAAAAGAAGCCAGACACAAGCAGAGGTTAGGATTGGGGAGGTCTAAGTAGTTAGGTAAAAGCAATGATCAGTGAAGGGAATTCAGGAATCAAGTCAAGGTAAGTACACAGGGTATCAACTAAACAGGAGCAGGATGATGAACAGAGTAAACTCTTTAAATGTGCACAGATGAATGCTGAAAAAGAAACCTAAAAAGGAGTGTGAGGCTGAGCCAAGAGCAAAACAGGCAAAAGAGAACAAAAATCAGTAACAGACTCTTACACATAGAAACAATCCTGATTTTATAACATACAATCAAAAAAAGTCTTAACCCCTTGGATACTAGAACATTTATAAATTGAAGACCTATCCAGAATCCAGAGGCTGAATAATGACTAGCAAAGGTATACACAACTAGCAAATAAATCATCCACTATAACCAAGGAGTGACTGGTGAAGAGGCACTGGGATTGAACATGTCCAGGACAGCTGAGGCCCCCTACAAATTTTGGAGCACTGGGCATTAAACAAATGACTATCAAGGCCAAAACTGAGGACAGAGATAAAGGCCAGCCTACGGCTCACCAGCTGGTACAGTACAACTACTATAATCCTTAGCTGGCCAGTAGCTAGTTGAGAATGAGCAGTTATATACCAGCTGCAAAGTCACCAGTTGTCCAAGGTGTTTGTATGAGGGGGTATTCAGAGATGATAGGGGAGAAGGATGGAACAGAAATAATGTGAATGTATAAAGAGACAGATCCCGGTAAGTGGAGAAAAAGGAATCTGGGTATATATCAATAGAATGTCCCCACTCTTGGGATAAACACTCATGGATGCAGGAGCTTCACTCACCCAGGCTGGAAAGAAAACACTATTCCAGAGTAGATCACCCGTCATGAAGACAGACAGCTGGTGCACGTAGCTGTGGAGTCCACCTACAGCAATGACAGGATACAAACAAAAGGAAACAGCAACTTGGCTTCATGTAAAAATTTGTCTAAAAGAGCACACAGATCATGATACGTACATATACAAAACACCTGATGCGTTTCGGACCAGAAGGTCCTTCGTCATAGTTAATGTGACAGGTGTGCAGTGGAGTCTATATACTCAAGAATCCTCCCATGTCAGCAGTCAAAAAATGATAGACGTTCCCATATAGAATAAAGGGATATCGTCAAAAAAGATATTGAAATGAAGAGGATAAATAAACCAAACCGCCCAAATCTGCTTACACACAAAACTGGGCCTAACAGTAAAAACCAAGTTCCCATTCTGAATTAAGACCCTTCGGTATTCTGTTTTTTATTTGGTGAATCCAAAACATTTCCCTACATGCTAAGTTTGGGATAAAATCCCCTCCCCTAGTAGGCTTGGACACCTTTCCAATCCCATGAAACCTAAAATGACCTAAATTCGAATAGTGTATCATGAAGTGCTACAGGGTATTTGTTATTCCTCTTCTTAATACCATTAACCCCTTAAGGATCAGCAGTCCCGGGGTGTGTGGTTCTTTAAGGACCAGATAGGAAACTTTGATGTGCCGGCCCATGTAATTGATCACGTGTGCCGGCACGCTGAATGGGGGACTGATATAGATTGCTCCAGTCTTGAAGTGGTCAACTTCAGTCCCTGCTATTACTCACAGCGCTCCTGCAAGAGCAAAGTGAGTAAAAAGTATGTGACGTGCCAGGACCATCACTGGTCCTTAACATAAAAATGGCACGTTACTGGACTTTAAGGGGTTAAGATGCTCACTTATCCTCTCTTTAAGGGATCATGTTGTCCTGCTGACATATTGTAATTTACATGCCTGGCATGGTATGAGATAAATAACATAAGTGGTTGAGCAGTTCATGAAATAAGAAATAAGATGGTAGATAGAGGGGCATTGATAGTCATGGAGAAACAAAGGATTTCCAGACATGTTTCCATAAAACAAAACCAATAATGTAAAGTACAGTTACAATACCTAGAATGTGTTTTATGTAATTCTGTATTCCAAAGTTAGCCTCTTGAGAATAAATCAGAAGTCTATCCAGTTGTTTGTTTGACTACAAATTCCAACATCCTCAGCTACACTGGAGTGGGCCAAATCACCCCTCAAACATAGGTGCCTCCTCTGCCTATTGTAAAATCTGACACAACGTATTATTATGTGCTATTTAGTAGCGATAATATTAAATATTTAATATTTGTATATGTTCAAGCATTAAAGTAAATTAAAGTGATACCTTTTAAAAATGTTAGTTGTCGAACTAAGTCTTTGGGGAGACTGCACCTTTAAGATTACATTGTCTAAATGTATTTCTGTTAACAGTTCCAAGGAATGCATTTTTTTCATTTGGAGATACTTATTTGGTAATTATAAACCTAAACTGTAAAATACATTTTTGAAGAAATAAATGTTAAATCAGTGTAACCAAAATGTAAATTATTTGTTGATACTATTTTTCTCTTTCAACAATCTGTTTGGTCAGGGAACTTTGTTTACTTGTATGTATATGAGCAACATTTCCAATGATCCCATTAGCAAACAGAACAGTCTCCTAGTGTTTCCTTGGTTACAAATGATACAGAAAATGTACTAAGAGGTGAGCTCTGGAATTAGACATAAAAATGTAATGGAACAAAACAGATGCTACAAGAATGTGCAGGCAGTACAGACCATTATGTACAATTAATGTTAGCTACATCACAAGTGCAATAGATTTACCAAGAGAGGGTTTTTAACAAATAAAGAATAAAAATGAACTAAATGTCCAAAGCCAAGTGAAATTAGTTTTGTACTAATTTTCTATGGATGACTTAAAGGGATAGTAATACTTTGTTTTAGCTTTATTTTATTTTGTAGGCATTAAAAAAACATGAAGAACGATATAAGTCTTATCTCTCAAACCTTTATGGTTTGAGAGATACTCACAAGCAAAGTGTCCCCTCCCACCCCTTTTACCTAGTATAAGCCATCTATTCTCAGATGTGGAATCCAGTCCATAGACCAGACAGATAACAGCAGGGGACAATCTTCTTCCTATGAGAACAATGAAAACCCTGCCCCCCTTGACATGTTTTTCAGGTTTTTCCCTTATCTTAATTGAAGATTGTCCCTCTCTGCAGTCTACCTGGACACTCCCTTCTGACCTGGCTGAACAGTGTTACACCAGTAAAAGGGGCGGGAGGGGGATACTTTGTCATTGAATTACTCTTGAACTTCAACTCTGACAGAATTGAAATAACACTCTCCAAGGTCCAAATACTATGATGATCAATTAGAGCTGCTTTTATTATGAAACATTATTATCCCTTTAAAATGACATTTGGGCACACTGCTTTCATTATTTTAAAGTACCGGTTTCACAGTACTTTCAGGTACTATATCAGCAGTGTGCACTGTTAGACTACAAGGTCCATCATTATCTGCCAGCCTAAGGATGATGGAAGTCCAACAAGAGCTGGAAACAGATTGGTTGCTAATTCCTGAAGAAGACTAAGAACCCACTGATGTTTTATGGTCAAACACAGAAAAACAAACATTGAGCAGTTCTGGAACAAATCAAATGAATCATAGGGTACAAACAAACAGTCCTATTGATTTAAGAGGGTCTTTTAACACCTTGATTGCTAGAGAAGTGTCCAATGCATTACTGTAGACCAGTGATTCTCAAGCAGGGTGCCATGGCACTTTGGAGTGCCACGGATATCAACTTAGGGTGCCCTGTGTTTTCTATAAAGACTAACAAAATGGATTTTTAAATAAAGATTTATAGAAATTGTTATGCACAGTATGTTTAGTTATGGCATTATGATTATAAGACCTAATTATACTGAATATTTATGTATTGTACCCTTCATTTTGCCCTTGATAAAGTACATAAAATATGTTAGGTGTGCCATGAATGTTCAAGGTCACGTGTTAGGGGTGCCTCGAGCAAAAAAAAAAGATTAAGAACCAGTGCTGTAGACAATAAATATCAATGGTGAAATATACACAATGTAGTGTCTTAATTGATGTTTGAAGAATGTAATCAGCCATTGAGTACTGATTTGAAATTAGTACATTTAGATATATATTGCTATTAATATGATTTAATCAAATATGTATCACGCAGTGGAAATATATGTATGTATGTATTTTCATACATTTTTTATTATTACTGTAAAGTGAAATATAATACTATTTTTCCATAAACCTGATAGTAATTATTATGGAATTCTATTTAAGTAGAAAACCAAATCTGCATGTTTAGATATTTTCTCCCTTTGCTGTCTATGGGAGCTACTGTAATGTATGAAAACAATTTATAGATATAGTCCATGACGCATCTAGATTTAGAGTGAATATTAAAGAGTGAATTTGTTTATAGGTCAACATTTCGATGTGTCTCAACATCAGTATAATTCCGATGAATGTACACTGAGTCACACAGATGTTGACCTATAAATAAATTAATTCTACAGACATATAAAGCTTTGTTTATTTATCTCACACTTTATTTTTGTAATGTTTGCTCGTGCACTTATCCATGACAGCCAAAATTCTATTAAAATCCAATGTTATTTCGTGGATCCTCTTTATTAAGCTGAAGGGTTTTTTAGACACTTTGATAAACAGACTTAGTATAATATAAATTAAATAATTATTCTTATTGCTTCATAGAGTAAACTAAGACATATGCTGGATAAAAGTTGATTTGTATTAGACATCTAGTAATTTCATACATACTATAAATATTAGTTCACAAAGCAAATTAATGATGTTATTGCAGCTAAAAAATCTATCTAAAAATACATTTGATGCCTGAACAAAAAAATCTCCAAAGATGCATACACTTCCATATTTCTTCTAATGAATGTATTGTACTCTAGGTGTAATCTGTATCCTGGTTTAAAAATAGCAGTGAAAACAAAGTAATCTAACATGCTCCCTTAGATGACGATATTCAACATAAATAACGAGTCATGAAACTTGGTTATCTTGTCACACACATCTTTTGATTTATTTTTTCAAGATATGAGGTGCCACAGTGCTTTTTGTGTTCCTCCAATTACTTAATAAAATTATTTTCTTTATGGAAACGTATTTTAATGCTTGGTCAAAAATTAAGGTGCAGATTTGCTCTAGTAGACATGACTGTAGCATTGTTCTGCTAGTCAACTACAGATAAGCTTCTGACTCGAGATTTTGAAATGCAAGACAGGGTCAAACAGGATGAATGTTTATAGGAAGAGGTAAAGGCAGGCATGCAGGGCACATAATATGAGACAGGCTAAGCTGAGGACAGGCAGAGGAAAGATATAGTCAATAGTAGGAGTGGGGAAAAAAGTCCTGTTTTACTCCCATGGGAATTTTCCTGAAAAAACAAGATTTATTTTTTTTTCGCAAGAATTTCTACTCATAGAGAAACCCATAGATTTACCTGCAAGAATGTTTCCATTTCCCATGAATGTTTTCCTATGGTGGTGAAACTTCCCAACCCATTACTACAAAAACCCAGAATTTCCTGCCAGGCACCATGGTGTAGAATAGTCAGGAAAGAGAGTGGAAAGAGACAGAATGAGAGATAGAGGGAGAGCGAAAGAGAGAGAGAAATAAAATAAATATTAAAATAATAATAACACAGTTATATGAAATGCTGGATAGCACTATGACCACTTCCAGCAGAAATAGAAGCGAATGGACTTTGATACTGGTGATAGAGTGGTGGAGGTGAAAGTTAGAAGCACCAGTAGTAGAGGGACTATGAGCCCAGATAATCTTCACCCAATGATGCCAAGTCCCCTGAAATTGTCCCTTGGTATGTGGAGAACTATAGTGAAGGAGGCAGAACTGGTTAGCAGTGAGAGCAGCACACATCAGCTGCCTGCTGCTAATGTTGCCACTCAGCCTTCTTCTTCTGAGGTGGCTAGTATGACATTGAGGGAACCTCTGACACACTTATCATCCCCATCCAGTCCCAAAGAGCAGCATGAGAGTGATGGTGTAGGGGAAAAGAGTGACTGTGATGGTGTAGCAGTTGGTGTTGAAGAGTGTATGTGAGCATTTTTGGCAGAAAGTGATAGGGAATGGAAGAAAGGGATGCAAATGAGGATGGACATCACCACCAGTGACATTCTGGAGTTTGCTACTGTAATTCCTGTTGCTGAGTCATCAGAAGCAGATGTTCCTCTCACAGCAGCACAACGATGATGAGCAGGCTAGAGTGCCATAGACCACCATGGGATCACCTCCAGAAAGCAATGATATGGGACTAGGACATGTTCCAATTACCACCACTACATCAAGACCTAGCTCAAGTGCTGATGCTGAGACAACAGCATCGCCTGCCCCAGCCAATGAAGATGATTCTGGAGAGCAAGAAGACGACCATTCTTTTCCACATGTTCTGTCACTGAAATCATGTGTGTGTAAATATTTTTCCATTGCAGCAGGCACAGTGCAGTCATCAGCAACTGCACTATGCGCTTTATGTAATAAGGTCATTAAAAAGGGAAAAAGAGAGGACACACCTTAACATATCTGCCCTTGCATAGACACCCATGCAACATAGACACCACACTGTTTATGTTAAGCATCTGAAAGCTAAACCCTCCAAAAAAGATATCATAAGCCACTGTTAATGTGCCCCTTGTCCCTCCCCAAGGACATCAAGGATGGAGGAGAAATCCCAGAGAAAGATAAGAAAAACCCAGCTTGGAACACCTGCATCATCATTGTCTTTTCTGCTAGGGTCCAGGTGTGGAAGAATGTACCCATTTTCCCCCTCGGCACCCACAAGGTCCTCTTCCTCCTCTGGTGTACCACCTTTGCCCCTATAACCTCCCTCAGGAGCTGAAAATGATTCTGTATATGTGAGGATCTGGCAGGTTGTGTCCATCCATTGCACATTGTGTGGTGCATTGATCTCAAATGGCAATGTGGTGGAGAGCAATTGAATTCAGGGTAACAAGGAGTATCTGCGGAAGTCCATCCTGCTGAATACACTAAGCTGGTGGCAGGGAGGATTCATTATTTTTATCGTCTTCTTGTCATCACATGTCCTTAGTGGAGCAGACAAAGGCCTTACTGACCACCACCTGCCTTGGTTTCTGCCTGCTCTGCATCCAATCTAGCCTGGAAGGAGAACTGTTCCCCTGGCTGCTAGAGGAATCAGCCCTCTCCAGTGTTGCCAATTCTGAGCAATTCTCATCAACATCTTCACACAATCTTGCAAATCTGTTGGACTGAGTCAACTCAGAACTGGCCTTCCTCTTCCTCTGCCCACTACCTCCTGTCCTTACTGTTACCCAGCTGCCTAACTGTCGCTCCTCATCTACAACTCCACCCTCTTCACCACTAACCCCACATACTACCTGCTCTGTGAGTTCTAAACTCCTTTCCAGGTTTCCAATGTCTCACAATGTTGCAATATTTCTTTCCAAATCCAATATCTTAGACTCTAAAGAGAAGATATGCTCACACTTGGTACAGCGGTATGACCCTTGGAACAATTGCTCCAAGTGTTCAAACATGTGACAAGATGTGCACTGTGTGAGATTGGCTAACCTGCTATCACTCATGCTTGATTTTACAATTCAAATAGCTTTATATTATCCTCTAATGCTCACTCTAAGGTAAGTAACCAACTTTAAATGTGAATGCAATAAATACTTTGAAATGATAGTCACCTCAGAGCTCTGTTGAGTTCCAACTCCTGCTTCTATTCTAACTCCAGATTCCTTGTAATTCTTCACTTGGAAGCAGTCACTTGCAATGCAGTCTCCCACATATCCACACACATAAAAAGCTCCATGCCCACCACTGCCATGCAATTGCTTGCACATGGACACACATGCCACTCAATGCACATTAACGCACATGCAGTTCCATGCACATCTACACACATAGGGTTCCATGCACACCAATGCACATGCAGTTCCATTCAAATCCACATATATACAATTCCATGCACACAAGTGAACACAATCACAGCTCCACATACACAACACACAAGTGCAGTTTCAGTCAAATCATGGTGGAGAGTAGATGGTTAAATTTTTAGAAAACCAGGATGGGTTTTCTAAACTTCTTTTAAATACTTATGTGTTAAATTAGGTAATTTCAAGAACAGCCTTTGCTTGAAATGTAGGGGGTGGAAATATTTTAGTGAAGTCGTATAGAAATATATAGCTAGCTTCTACTCTCAATGTCTGGAAGAAGTTTACTATCTGATGTGAGATTCTGGGGAGGATGACAGTTTGACATGACGTATAATACTCCCTGAATACCTCAATGAGTATAAATCATTGATTCCAGCTGCCAATATATGCAATTTGTAATATGGTGTTGCCGTGCCATCTTCAGGAATAATAGAATTATTGCTAGAAGAATTCCCAAAAATGAGAAGTATGTAAGTTTAGAGGGACCAATCAGAAAAGTGCAGATAACAATCTGACATCATAGTAAATGATACTACTATTCATCCAGTCAAGAAAAGGATGGGCTGTGCTTTCTGATAAGGATTCTTACCTTGTAAAATACTAAGGCTTAGGGTAGTTCTCTCTCCTGTTTCCTGGCTTTCTTAAAGTATCATCCCGAGAAATTCTAGGAACCTATACTCTGATTGTCTGGTAATTATATTTTCTTTATTTTAATTCTGTAAAGTTCTAAGAAATATATATTTCCTCTACATTTGAGGAAAATAAGCCTGTATTTGGCTTAGTTTATTCTGGAACTAAACATAATTAATTTGCAATTTTATCCAAATAATTGAGAAATAGTTGATAGCAGTTAGATCAATATAGCATTGTATATATTAGTTAATCTAATTATTGATACCTCTAGAATACTAATATTTGTGTTTCTGGAAAGGTTATTGAGCTAATATTTGATCTGGTGAATTCTTTAAGTTCTTTAATTAACCCTTAATCTGCAATTTTGGTGTTTGGAATTTCTTTGTTGCATGTGTGTTTGGGCCTAACTTTTGTACAGTGGGAAGTTTCTTTTAACTTCTCCCTAGACAAAAGAAGCAACCATCTTGGGTAGGGCAACCATATACCTTATATTGTGGATTAACCCTAGGAGTGCAGTAGGTGTAACAAATAGGATTGCTGTTGTTATTTTATATTATATGTTGAATGAAGTTTTTAATTGTGCTTTCTAGACATATATTATTAGATTCATTTCTGAGTATATTCTTAGTTAATCTATTAGTGACAATAAAATAATTATATGTTTTATCCAGAGGGTATGCAATATTGAAAGCAGTTCATAAATAGTTAAATTATATTTATCTAAACATGGGATTTTGTTCCATATGCATTTTCTAAATTATATATTTTATATGGTACAAGGAGATTGTTGTGAGACCTGTTATGTTTTATTAATAGCAGTTCACATAACATTCCTTAGACCTTAATTAGCATAGTCTATACAGATTCAGGGGCAGAGGTATTCATATATGCTGCTGCCAACTGTATTATAATTTATTGGAGGATCAATTAACCCTTTCTATGCTGCTGTATTCAATTATTATTATCAAATACCTCAGGGTACATCTATGCAATGTTTAATCTTGTTTGTGCTGGTAATACTGTTTTGCTATATTGGGTTTTGAGTGACTGTATGTATATTTCAATTGGTATTAACTCATTTATATCATTGTTGATTACACTTTATATATAGTATATTTTACTTAAAGGGATAGTAATACTTAATTTTAAGTATATTTCATATTATGGGCATAAAAAACTATGAAAAAAAATGTAAGGCTTATCTCTCAAACCTTTATGATTTGAGAGATAAGCCTCACTAAAGTTACCTTTCCTTGTCTATTTGAATGAAGTCAGAGCTTAGCTAACAGCTGCAGAATCCGGAGGGGAGGTGAAAATGGGAGACTAAAAAGTTAGTACAAAAGCGCCGACGCGCGTTTCGTGTATCACTTCATCACGGGCATTGCTTTTAAGTGCCATCTCTGATACCAAGCCTCTTTTTAAATTCAGTGCTGCAATTTGATTGGATACCTAGTCTCTATCACACATTAATCGTAACAATTGATAGAATTCTTATTGTAACTGTAACATAAAGATATCACAGTATCCAAACCTTGCATAAGGCAGCACGTCACAGTGTCATATACCATGTAAAATTCTCTAATATAGAGAATGTCCGACATAGTGAGGCAAAAGAGGAAAAAATATCAATAGATTCTATAAAATACATATAAGTATATACAAAAAAATAATAATATTGATCTAATAGTTTTGCTGAAATTTACTGCTACTCTTAGAATCCAAAAAACTACTTATGTGTAATTAATCAATCGGAAAATGACAATACTAGAAAAATAAAGTATTGTCAAATGCAATTTCATATATGCAAAAAACATGCAAAAGAATGTTTTTTTAATAAAGTATATTGAAGATCATATATCCTAGCTAATAAAGAACTCGTAGGTGGACACTGAATTGCCATTCCTCAAATAGACCCATCAAAATAGTAATCAAAACATTATTTACAAGATTAATGTAAATAGACAAACAAATATCCCAATTCATTGAAGAATTATAGGTGTGCACTGAAATTCCATTCTTCATTTAGACCCTTAGGGGCCATGGTGTCAAGCAGGAAAATCCATCTATTTTCTTGTCTCAAGAGCTCACGCTCAATATTTCCCCCTCTTATGCCCAGGTTAATTGTGTCCCGACAAGACAGGCTGAATAGTTATATGAAAACAGTCTCTGGCAAGTCGGTTTATGCCTCCACACTTAGATGATACCTTAGGGTTAACTGTCTCTTCATAGAGGGTTACCTTCGCTAGTTTATGACTATATAAATTTTAGTGTCCATATACTGATTGTCCACCGTATTAGAAACCACTCTAAGTGATTTGATGATGAGATGAGTGATATGAATTGCTATATATTAAACTACTGATCTACTTTTAAAGAGGTTGATCTATACTATATGGTTTAATGGTGTTTTCTGTGGCAAACCCTTTGTCACATTAAAAGTTTTTTGTGTCTGTTTTTACACTTATGAATAAAATTTGTTATGTTTTAGGAACCACTAATTCTGTGATTTATAGGAACACATGCATTGCTGGGATTAGCCTGAACTGAGTGCTAGTACTGCAGGGTTTCTTTCTTTCTTCTTTCTCTATTTTGAATTGCATCACTACTTACCTCAAATTCTCAGTGATGTACTGGCTCAAGCACCGTAGGTATTTGGGGAAATATAGGCAGCACTGAGCAGGTATAATCACTACTAGCTATACACACGACACCTACATACAATAAAGCATGCAATATGGATCAATGCAGAGAGTTCCTCATCTAAGTCCCCTGGGGCCGTCTATCTCGAAATGCCATGTATGGTAGGCCCTAAATCTATTCCAACTGTGATAAATCCATAGAGCTATGCTCCACTATTACACTGCTGTTAATTCAGAGAGAGATGACTCCATTTAATCCAAGTAAAGTAACCTTATCCACTAGGGATCACAACAAACTGGTGTCTTCAAGCTGAGGAATTATAATTTAGGTTCAGTGTGCATTGGCAATCCCAAGTCCATTATATGCTTTCAGTATTATAATTCAATGAAGCTTAGGTCTAAGTTTTAGTTTTTCCATAGATTCTCTGGAATTACTTTGGGATCTGTTCCTGTATGCACTTTAAATGAGTGCTTGTGTCACCATATCCACAAAAGGATGATCATTGATAGAACCTAAGGTATGTGTCTCAGCTGCATGTAATTGTGTAGTTTGCTTACACTGTGTGGCAGAGTGGTTATATTTTTTCAAGATCCTACACTTCTGTCCATATGCTGGACATTTGTAATACTCATTACTTTTTCCACATTTCCAGCAGGTTGTTTCTGTATGCTTTGGATCTGTAATATCTACTTCCTTCTTCTGTCTTCTGACTGGAATATATGTAACCCATAGATCTGTCTTCAACTAGTAAGCTCTTCCTTGCTGAATTGCTTAGATAGAACAAAACACCTGTTTTTTAGTCTGCTCAGAACACTGACATATAGCAAAAGCCGTACGAAAAGTCAAATTACAAATCCTTAGAAGCCTATCACATATATTATTGCTGTTTTAGTTTATTACAAGTCAATCTCTGATCAGTGATTCTTGCAGAGAGCAATTGTTACAAAACCTGCTTTTTAATACAAGGTCAATGACAAATTCCTTCACTGTCTCCTTTCGCAGCTGCCCCCTGGAGTTAAACACAAAACTTCTATAGGTCTCATTTTCCCTGGTGTACTGTATGCCTCACATTGTTCCATAATTGTCTCCAAGTTCTGATAATTGAAAGCTGTTTTACAATGTGATCAGTTGATCAGTGACCTGTGCCCTGAAAGACTGAGTTTGGATACTTGCTGAAAAAATAGAATAAGTATATCGTGTGTGGTGTAGTGTGGTAAGGGAGAGGTTAAAAAACAAATCTCTTTGGGTTTTGTTTTCCCTCTCTTTGCTGTGATACAAGTAAATAATTGAAGTCTGGTGTGGTGGGAGTGATTAATTGCTGTGTTTGTAATTGGTGGATTCCTGGCTTAAATAGCAGATACATAGTGAATACTTGAATGTGTGAATCTTGCATCAGTGTGTAAGTGCAGAAGTGTGGTAAGTGTGGGAATTTAAACAGGGGAATTCAAATACAGGGGATTACTCAGGGGAACAAATGTATCAATCTTATTGTGCAATTATTTTTGCCTGCCTGCCTTTTTAGCTTGTGGTAACTGGCACATATGAGTGGTAGCATGATTGTCCATTTAACTCAGTGCACAAACTGCCATATTTTTGCACACCTGGAACAACCGTTCCAGGGTGCATACCTCTGTGGCAGATGTGAGCAACTGGTCTCTCTGGAAGCTCGTATTAGAGATCTGGAGGGGCAGGTTGCAACATTGAGAAAGAAGGCCAATCTTGAGAGGGGTCTGCTGAATGAGCAGCAGGAATCGGTGGTGGGTAGTTCTGGGGGTGGAGACTGTACAAAGAAAGAGCAGGTAGCCAGAGGGGTTACAGTTAGACCTAGCAAGGGGGGTGGACAGAGGAATAGGGAGGACATTCCTGTGTTTACTAAACAGATTTGCTACATTGGGTAATGATGTTGGGGATGTTGACACAGGAGTGTCTTTGCTGGAGAGGACTGTTCTCTCTAACAGCCGGGTGAACAGCCCCTCTAGCACGGATGGGATCCAGGACTCAGGCAGACCTAGACAGATGGTGGTGGTAGGGGATTCTATTATTAGAAAGACAGACAGGGTAATCTGTCGCCAAGATCACCACAGTCGTACAGTTTGCTGTCTCCCAGGAGCTCGGGTTTGACATGTGACTGATCGGGTTGATAGATTGTTGGGAGGGTCTGGGCATGACCCGGCTGTCATGGTACATGTTGGTACTAATGACAAAGTCAGTGGAAAATGGATGTACCGTTAAGAAGGATTTCAGGGAACTAGGATATAAGCTTAAGCAGAGGACCTCTAAGCTAGTATTTTCTGAAATACTACCTGTGCCACTCGCTACATTAGAAAGGCAACGGGAGGTTAGGGAGTTAAATGCGTGGATAAAGACTTGATGTAAGTAGGAGGGGTTTAGGTTCCTAGAGCACTGGGCAGTCTTTTCCCTTGGGGGCAATCTTTATAGAAGTGATGGATTGCACCTTAGTGGAAGGGGGGCCACGGTGCTGGGCAATAGGATGGTTAGAGGGCTGGAGAAGACTTTAAACTAGAAAGGGGGGGAAGGAGCTGCAACACAGGCTGGGGAAGGTAGTATAATTGAGGAAATGGGATTAGAGAAGGGGCATGGGGATGGAGAGGGGGAATGGGCTAGTTCATCTAATATGGAGTTGCCATTTGTACAGCCTGATAAAAAACAAATAAATTTGAAAAAGAACAAAGTCTTTAGGAATAGCAAAAAGATAAAATGTATGCATGCAAATGCTTGCAGTCTGGCTGGTAAGATGGGGGAACTAGAAATGATTGCAGTACATGAGCAGTATGATCTGATTGGAGTGTCTGAAACCTGGTTAAATGATACGTATGGCTTGGCAGTTAATCTAGAGGGTTATTCAATTTTTAGGAGGGACAGGGTTAATAAAAGGGAAGGAGGGGTATGCCTATATATAAAGCAGTCCTTAAAACCTAGTTTAAGGGCAGATATAAATGAAGGGTCCAATGAAAAGGCAGAGGCCTTGTGGGTTGAAATACACACTGGGGGCACACATAATAAAAAGATATCGGTGTGGATTTGCTACAAGCCACCTAATGTTGGGGAGTTGGAGGAAGCCCAGCTTTTACTGCAAATGGAAAAGGCTGCTAGGTCAGCAAAGGTAATTATAATGGGAGATTTCAACTATCCTGAAATTGACTGGAGCAATATGACTTCAGGCACAACAAAGGGAAATATTTTTCTAAATATGAATAATGATAATTTTATGTCCCAACTAGTAGAGGAGCCAACTAGAAAAGAAGCCTTGCTTGACCTAGTGCTCTCAAACGATTCTGACATGATAAACAATGTGCAGGTAAGGGAACGTTTGGGCAGCAGTGACCAAATATTGTATCCTTTGAAGTTTGTTATGAGAAACCCAATAGCAAGGGTTTAACCAAAACATCCAATTTCAAAAAGGCTAATTTTACAAAGTTAAAAGAAGCTTTAAAGGATATCCAGTGGGATGTAATTTTCAAAGATAAAAATGCACAAGAATCATGGAATGTATTTAAAATGCTCTTGTGCAAATATACACGTCAATATATACAACTGGGGAATAAGCACAAGAGAAGTAAAGCGAAACCAATGTGGATTAATAATGTGGTGAGCAGGGAAATGAGAAATAAAAAGCAGGCTTTTAAGGTGTTTAAGTCATTTAAAAAATATAAAGAATGTAATAAAATCTGCAAACAAGCAATTAAGCTAGCTAAAATAGAAAATGAGAGAAACATTGTAAATGAGAGCAAGAAAAACCCTAAACAATTCTACAAGTGTATTAATAACAAAAAAGTTAAGGTTGATATTGGTCCTCTTAGGACTGTGACAGGTGAATTGATTAGTGAGGATAAAGCTATGGCTGACACCCTAAATACGTTCTTTGCTTCAGTATATACAAAGGAAGCAGCAATGGCAAGCTTTGGGCAAACAGACAAAACCAGGGAATTTCCTCCAACATCTACATGGCTTACTGAGGACAAGTTCCAAAAGAGACTGGAAAGGGTTATAGTGAATAAAGCGCCTGGACCGGATGGTATACGCCCAAGGGTACTTAAGGAACTTAGTTCAGGAATAACAAAACCATTATACTTAATATTTATTGATTCACTTTCATCAGGCATAGTGCCCTGTGATTGGAGGAAAGCTGATGTAGTTCAATTGTTTAAAAAGGGAGCAAGATCCAAACCAGGAAATTAGAGACCTGTGAGCTTGAGTTCCATAGTGGGTAAGATACTAGAAGGGTTGTTAACTGACAGTATTCAGAACTATGTTAAGGCAAACAATATCATTAGTAGGAATCAGCATGGTTTCATGAAAAACAGATCATGTCAGACTAATTTACTTGCATTTTATGAAAGAGTGAGTAGTAATTTGGACAGGGGAATTTCTGTTGATGTAGTATACTTGGATTTTGCAAAAGCCTTTGATACAATGCCTCACAACAGGTTACTGCATAAATTGAAAGGCTTCGGTTTGGGTGGTGTTATCTGTGGATTGAGAAGTGGTTAAATGATAGATGGCAGAGAGTTGTTGTAAATGGAACTTTTTCAAATTGGTCTAAGGTTATAAGTGGGGTGCCGCAGGGTTCAGTCCTGGGACCAATGCTTTTTAATTTGTTTATTAATGATCTAGAAGTGGGAATTGAAAGTAGCATCTCAATCTTTGCTGATGACACTAAGCTTTGTAACGAAATACATACAGAGCTGGATGTTTTTTAACTACAGAAGGATTTAGATAAACTAAGTGAATGGGCAGAAAAGTGGAAGATGTCATTTAATGTAGATAAATGTAAGGTTCTGCATTTGGGCTGTAGAAAAAAACTTGCTACATATACTCTAAATGGGAAACAACTTGGGAAATCCTCATTAGAGAAAGATTTAGGAGTACTGATAGACAATAGTCTTCACAGCAGTGTGCAGAGTCACTCAGCTGCTGCAAGAGCAAATAGAGTACTAGCCTGCATAAAAAGAGGTGTAGAAGCAAGGGATGCTAATATTATCCTACCTCTGTATAAATCCTTGGTTAGGCCTCATCTAGAATATGGAGTACAATTTTGGGCGCCTGTTCTAAAAAAAGACATTACTGAACTGGAAAAGGTGCAGAGACGTGCAACAAAACTGGTAAAGGGATTGGAGGATCTGACTTACAAAGAGAGACTAGCCAAACTGGGTTTGTTTACATTAGAGATGTCTAAGGGGTGATATGATTATCATTTACAAATACATTCAAGGTCAATACAAAGAAATATCCAATGAATTATTTATGCAAAGAGCTGAGCTAAGAACAAGAGGTCATCCATTAAGACTTGAACAAAGGCGCTTTCGACTAAAACATAGGCAGGGATTCTTTACAGTAAGGGCGGTAAGGCTATGGAATTCTTTGCCTCGGGATGTTGTGCTTGCAGATAATGCAACTGCATTCAAAAAAGCAATTGATGCCTATCTAGCACAGAACAATATTGACAATTATGACAGATGGCTTCAAAGCAAATAGGATATTGATCCAGGGAACTATTTGACTACCAGTTAGAGTCAGGAAGGAATAATTCCCCCCCACACACACACACTTGGGACTACACTGGAAATTGCTCCAGAGGGCTTTTTTTGCCTTCCTCTGGATCAACAGGGGTGTTTTGGCATGGGCTGGACTTGATGGACACATGTCTTTTTTCAACCTTATCTATTATGTTACTATGTTACTATGTATTGTCTAAAGCTTCTACATCAGCAACAGTTAAAAGCAATGCTACATTCTGATCACTAGGTAATGTGTTTGACTTGGTGTCTTTCAAATACAAGTTACAACTTTGCCTGAATGTTCAACACACTTCCTCCAGAATCCCCACAATCCTGATATCTGGAGGTTACTTCAAGCTGTCTGTTCTCACTGGCAAACCCTGTGAGCCTTGTTCTGTTTATCCTGCTTCTTATTACAAATCCACATTTACTTGTTGCAGTTATAGCTGAAGAAAAATCACCAAATCTGGTGCTATTTATTGTTCACTAAATGATTTACAAGTTCAGTACACCTTTGAATAGTTTCTAGGGTCATATGACATCACATCTTGTTACCTGATCCTCATGTTTATTCATTACATGCTTAACTAACAAAATATAGATACATTCATTCAGCACAACATGAAAAAAAACAGCAAAATGGTTCTGTAAGATGCAATTGGCTCAGTCATATTTAGCTGTTAATATATGTAAGTTTGTCTTCTCTTAAAACAAAGAGATGTTGCAGGCATTTTTGCACGTTTTTTTCTTTCCAAACTGGGTGGAACCTCCTGGCACAATATTAGGGTATACTTGTGATCCTAAATTGTTGCACATTGTTCACCTATGAGCACATTTTAAGCCTAAATGGCCTATGAGTAAGACCACAGAGTATGACTGATTGTGCAGGCAAACAATAAGCACCTAAATAGGAGCATTATAGCAGCATAAATAGTAACATAGAGTATAATGCAAGACTGATTAGGTACATACTATATGTCTAAATGGAGGCACAAACTAGAATGGGTTCCAGATTAGGTGCGCATAATGCATCCATGTAAAATATGGATAATCAAGAAAAGGTGAAATAAAATGCGTTACATATGTTGGGAAAGTGTCCCCAACCTATATCAAAGCAATTTATGGCAGTTAAGTTCATACCATAACTTTTTCTGTTCTTATACATTTCCTAATGCAAACTAAGAAGAATTATGTAATCTATATTTTAAGACATTATACATATGTATTGTCATGGATGTTTCCACATATCTGTCCTAATACATAGAAAAATAAATGTATACATTGAGGAAGTGTAAATTCTTGTTCACATGAAAAACAGTAACCCAGTTTTTCTAATGTGTTAAGAGCTTAAAATGTAATGCTTTGATGTCAGTGGGTCTGCTCACATGTATGATAAATGCAATGGTTGCTCAAAGCACATTGCAAGCCATACAGGCATATTGCAACATTGATGCATTCAGCACAAATGCATTTAAGTTGCAGCATGACTTAGGTATACAGGTGTCTAAGGGGTCACCATAAAGATCATGTACATGGACAGCACTGGAGGTTATGATGTCCTACGAAACCTATAATGATTTGATGAACCATATTGGCATTAGCCAATAAAATATAAGGTAGACCCCTCCACGGACGTCACACTCCATCCATGCCTCCCCATTCAAAACAATTACTGAGGGAATGCAGGAGACTGGAGGTGAGTAACACATAAATGAGCAGTTTCAAAGTGTCACGGTTTATTATGACTCTCGGACACAAGTTTTAGGTAAAAAAAATCAATTTTATTGAAATAATAAATGATAACTTAGGATGGCAATAACATACATAATATATATATACAGAATATAGCACAGACAGAAGGCAGACTCTACCGGTCCTGTCAATATACCGGACAGGACAGTCTTTAGGCTCTACCGGCCTTGCCAATACCGGGTAAGGCAACCTGCAGATGGAATAGCATAACGGTTTACCGGCCTTACCAAATTACCGGGCAAGGCAGCCTCAATAGATACACAATGTAGGCTCTACCGGCCCTGCCAATACCGGGTAAGGCAACCTCAGATGGAATGTGGCAAAAGGTTCTACCGGCCTTACCAATACCGGGCAGGGCAGCCCAGAGATAATAGCAGCAGTCAGATGGAACTGGCAAATTAGCAGAATCGTTAAGCAGCAAGGCTTTGGAGCAAACCAGCGTCCGCACGCTGGAAACAACACTGAATAGTATAGCCGTTAGGCTTAGCGAGCAAACCAGTGACCGCACACTGGAGTAACAAGCGAGTAGTATAGCCGCAAGGCTTAGGAGCAAACCAGCGTCCGCACGCTGGGACCAACACAGATTTGTATAGCTGATAGGCTTTGGAGCAAACCAGTGACCGCACACTGGTGTAACAAGCGAGTTTGTATAGCCGCAAGGCTTAGGAGCAAACCAGCGTCCGCACGCTGGGACCAACACAGATTTGTATAGCTGAAAGGCTTTGGAGCAAACCAGTGACCGCACACTGGTGTAACAAGTGAGTTTGTATAGCCGCAAGGCTAGGAGCAAACCAGCGTCCGCACGCTGGGACCAACACAGATTTGTATAGCTGAAAGGCTTTGGAGCAAACCAGTGACCGCACACTGGTGTAACAAGTGAGTTTGTATAGCCGCAAGGCTTAGGAGCAAACCAGCGTCCGCACGCTGGGACCAACACAGATTTGTATAGCTGATAGGCTTTGGAGCAAACCAGTGACCGCACACTGGTGTAACAAGCGAGTTTGTATAGCCGCAAGGCTTAGGAGCAAACCAGCGTCCGCACGCTGGGACCAACACAGATTTGTATAGCTGATAGGCTTTGGAGCAAACCAGTGACCGCACACTGGTGTAACAAGCGAGTTTGTATAGCCGCAAGGCTTGGGAGCAAACCAGCGTCCGCACGCTGGGACCAACACGGAATTGTAGCAATGTCACCAACGCGACCAGGCAGAAGGTCGCCAGGATACTGAAGACAGGTGATGAGATGACAGGAACCAGCAACGATCAGTCAGGTCAGAAAACAGCAGAGAAGTTCAGCAGGAACTGCAACACCAGAGACTAGGCCGGAACCAGGACTGGAAGTACTTCAGCATGCAGGAAACACTGGAACAGTAGAGATCAGGAACTCAGGAACACATGAGATCAGGAACTCAGGAACACTGGAACAGAGGCCCAGCTATCACTAGCATAGTGATAGCAAGAAGGTCAGAAACAACACGAAAGGGCACTCAAAGGGTGCCCAATCCAGGTTTAAATAGTCAATAAGAGGCGGGCTATCTGCAGACAGCCAATAGAAGCCCCCTACTGGTGACAGACAAGTAACTGCAGCCAATCACGGGCACCGTGATAGTACCCCCCTTTCAAAGACCCCCTCTCCTAGAATAGGGTTTAGGTTTCTGCGGGTAATTGGCATGAAAGGCCCTAGTTAACCTAGGTGCATGAAGGTCCGTACTATCCACCCATGATCGATCCTCAGGACCATACCCTTTCCAATGTACCAGGTACTGTACCCTTCCTCTAAGCCTACGGGAATCAATAATGCTCTGAACCTCGTACTCCTCCTGGCCCTCGACTTCAACAGGTCCTGGCACCACAGGTGTGGTAGTATAGCGATTGCAAACCAGAGGCTTAAGAAGGGACACATGGAACACATTATGGATACGCATGGATGCAGGTAGGTCTAGTGCATAGGAGACAGGGTTAATTTTGCGAATAACTCTGTATGGACCAATAAACCGAGGAGCCAACTTATTAGACGGAACCTGCAGCTTGAGATTTCTGGAGGAAAGCCATACTCTATCCCCAACCTGAAAGGAAACCGCTGGAAGCCTTCTGCGATTAGCATGGCGCTGATGACGCTGAAATGACTGACCAAGTGCCCTCTGAACTTGTGCCCATGTGGAACGGAGTTGCTCGATATGCTCATCCAGAGCTGGAATCTGTTGCGTCTGAAATGAGTCTGGAAGCAAACAGGGCTGGAACCCATAATTAATCAGAAACGGAGAGCTCCCAGATGAAGAATTGACCGCACAGTTCCTGGCGAACTCTGCCCAAGGCAACAAGTCGGACCAATTATCATGATGGTCAGTAACGAAACAACGGAGAAATTGTTCCAAGCCCTGATTAGCTCGTTCAGCGGCTCCATTGGTCTGGGGATGGTAGGCAGAGGAGAAGGACAGCTGTATGCCCATCTGTTGGCAAAATGCCCTCCAAAATCTAGACACAAACTGGCTCCCCCTGTCAGACACCAGTACCCTAGGCACTCCATGCAACCGGAATACTTCTCTGGCGAACACCATTGCCAATTCCTTCGCTGAAGGAAGACCACGGAGGGGCACGAAATGAGCCATTTTAGAAAACCTGTCCACCACCATGAATATAAAGGAGTACCCCTTCGACATAGGCAACTCTCCCATAAAATCAATGGAAACATGAGACCAGGGGCGTTCGCCATTAGGCACCGGTTGAAGCAAGCCCACAGGGAGATGTCTCGGGGTCTTAGCGCGGGCGCAGGTAGCACAGGCATTCGTAAATTCGGCACAATCGTTTCTCATGGAAGGCCACCAAAATAACTGAGAAAGGGACCATAACAATTGGTCTCTACCAATATGTCCCGCAGCCTTAGAGGAATGGTAGGTTTCGAGCAGCCTAGTACGAAATGATTCAGCGACAAAACATTTGCCCACTGGGGTTTCATGGGGAGCGGACCCCTGAGAGGCCAGGATCTCCTCCCCTAGAGGAGAAGTGATACTCGTGCGTATAGTAGCCAGTATTCTATCAGGTTGGATGATAGGAGCTGGTGCTTCCACTCTGTCACTGTCGGCCTCAAATTGTCTTGACAGTGCATCAGCCCTGATATTTTTTGACCCTGGTAAATATGATACAATGAAATTAAATCGAGACAGGAACAGTGCCCACCTGGCCTGACGAGAGGACAATCTCTTGGCCTCCGAGAGATAGGTCAGATTCTTATGATCTGTTAGGATTAAGACAGGATTCTTAGTACCTTCAAGCAAATGACGCCATTCCTTAAGAGCAAGGATAATGGCCAATAATTCTCTGTCACCTATCTCATAGTGGCTTTGAGTGACAGTCAACTTTTTAGAGAAAAACCCACAAGGTCTGAGAGTTCCACCTTTCTCGTGTCGCTGCGAAAGTACTGCCCCGACCCCAATATCTGAGGCATCAACCTCTAACGTAAATGGAAGTAAAGGATTGGGGTGGGATAACACAGGAGCCGCAGCAAATGCCAGCTTCAAATTCTCAAAGGCTTTCTCAGCAGATACCGGCCAACAAGAAGGATTAGCACCCTTGTGCGTAAGATCGGACAGAGGTTTGACAATGGAAGAAAAGTTCTTAATAAACCTCCTATAATAATTAGCGAAACCCAGGAAACGCTGTATGGCTTTAAGACCCTTGGGTTTTGGCCATTGTAGGACAGCTGACAACTTTTCTTTGTCCATGGCAATGCCATCATTGCCAATTATGAACCCCAAGAATGGCACACTGGTTCTATGAAACTCACATTTTTCTATTTTACAAAATAATTTGTTCTCACGGAGTCGTAGCAATACTGCGGATACATCTTTGATGTGCTGTGCCATGTTTTGGGAGTAAATCAGTATATCGTCGAGGTACACCACAACACATGTCTGTAACATATCTCTCAGAACATCATTTATCAGTTCCTGGAAAACTGCGGGTGCATTACACAGCCCAAAAGGCATTACTAGATACTCGTAGTGCCCAGCTCGAGTATTAAAGGCAGTTTTCCACTCATCACCTGCTCGAATGCGAACCAGATTGTAAGCGGCCCGTAGGTCCAACTTGGTAAATATCGAAGCGCCCTTAAGCCTGTCAAAAAGCTCGGTGATGAGTGGTATTGGGTATGCGTTTTTTGCCATTAGTTTATTCAAGCCCCGGTAGTCAATGCATGGTCTTAATTCGCCATTTTTCTTTTTTACAAAAAAGAACCCAGCCCCAGCTGGAGAGGTAGATTTACGTATGATCCCTCTAGCAAGGGCATCAGAAATGTAATCCTCCATAGCCTTATTTTCATCACAAGATAATGGATAAGTGCGTCCTTTCGGAGGTACTGCACCAGGCTGCAATTCAATGCAACAATCATAAGGTCTATGCTGGGGTAGCATACTAGCCTCTCCTTTGCTAAAAACATCGCCAAACTGTTGGTACACATCCGGCATAGCAGAGGAGGTGCACATGACCTTAATAGGCTGGATGACGCACTTGTCCATACAAAACTGGGACCAAGCAGCAATTTCACACTTCTTCCAATCGAATTGTGGGTTATGTAACTGTAACCACGGAAATCCCAATATCACCGCATGGTGCGGGGAATTAATCAGTTGAAACTGCTGCTCTTCTCTGTGAAGTGCCCCAATAGTCATAGACAATGGCATAGTTTCAAATATAACCTGAGGCGGTTCTAAGGGTCTACCATCAATCGCTTCAATAGTCAAGGGGTTTTCTCTTTCAATGCGTGGAACTCCGTGCAATTCAGCAAAGGTATTATCCATAAAATACCCTGCTGCACCGGAGTCAACCAAGGCCAAAACCTCCACAGAGCGTTGTGCCCAAGACAATACCACCTGTATGGTGGGTTTCATTATGCCCGACACTGGGGACGATTGTACACCACCTAGGGCCTGTCCCCCAAGATACCCTAGGTGTGTGCGTTTCCCGGACGTACCGGACAGGAATTTAGCAAGTGCCCTTTTTTACCGCAGTATAAACATAACCCTTGTTTTTTGCGATATAGTCTCTCTGCCTTGGATAGTCTAGTGAAGCCTATTTCCATAGGTTCACTTGTTTCCCGTACTGGTTCACTAGACTTCAATGCCAAGGGAGGGATGGGTGGGCAAAACATGCTACTAGGCTCATTATTTTTTGACCGTAACTTACGATCTCTGGCAATTGATCTCTCACGTATTCTGGAGTCAATTATCATAACATACTCAATGTAATCATCTAGATCAATAGGTAGATCTTTAGCAGCGATTTCGTCTTTAATGTGGTCATTCAGGCCTTGAGAGAAGGCTGCCAATAATGCCTCGTTATTCCAACCTACCTCTGCTGCCAATGTGCGGAATTCGATGGCATAGTCGCCCACTGTACGCCTGCCCTGTTGTATCTCCATAAGGCGTTTGGCAGCAGAGGTGGTTCTACCAGGAGGCTCAAACACTCTTCGAAAGGAACGCACAAATTCACTAAAGTTCTTAGTACAAGGTTTAGCATTCTCCCACAAGGGGTTAGCCCAAGCCAATGCTCTGCCAGTGAGCAGTGATATCGTGAACCCCACTTTACTACGATCATTGGGAAATGCGTGTGCCGTCAATTCCATAAAGATTTCGAGTTGATTGATGAACCCTCTGCAGAGACTAGGGTCACCATCATATCTTAGCGGCAAGGGTGCAGAAGCCGTTAACCCTTTAACAGTACCCCCTAGGGGTCTGGTATCACTTTCCGGTGTCTGACTTGGCGAGACCACCGGGCTAGAGCTAGATTGGGCAGCAGGTACCGTGCGTTCAAGGATCGTTTGAATTGCAACTGCCAACTGATCCAAACGTTGCTCGAGCACATCCATCCTCCAATGGATATTCTGTGCGTTACCTTCACCCTTGCTGTCTGAGGTCATGGCCCTTTCGTACTGTCACGGTTTATTATGACTCTCGGACACAAGTTTTAGGTAAAAAAAATCAATTTTATTGAAATAATAAATGATAACTTAGGATGGCAATAACATACATAATATATATATACAGAATATAGCACAGACAGAAGGCAGACTCTACCGGTCCTGTCAATGTACCGGACAGGACAGTCTTTAGGCTCTACCGGCCTTGCCAATACCGGGTAAGGCAACCTGCAGATGGAATAGCATAACGGTTTACCGGCCTTACCAAATTACCGGGCAAGGCAGCCTCAATAGATACACAATGTAGGCTCTACCGGCCCTGCCAATACCGGGTAAGGCAACCTCAGATGGAATGTGGCAAAAGGTTCTACCGGCCTTACCAATACCGGGCAGGGCAGCCCAGAGATAATAGCAGCAGTCAGATGGAACTGGCAAATTAGCAGAATCGTTAAGCAGCAAGGCTTTGGAGCAAACCAGCGTCCGCACGCTGGAAACAACACTGAATAGTATAGCCGTTAGGCTTAGCGAGCAAACCAGTGACCGCACACTGGAGTAACAAGCGAGTAGTATAGCCGCAAGGCTTAGGAGCAAACCAGCGTCCGCACGCTGGGACCAACACAGATTTGTATAGCTGATAGGCTTTGGAGCAAACCAGTGACCGCACACTGGTGTAACAAGCGAGTTTGTATAGCCGCAAGGCTTAGGAGCAAACCAGCGTCCGCACGCTGGGACCAACACAGATTTGTATAGCTGAAAGGCTTTGGAGCAAACCAGTGACCGCACACTGGTGTAACAAGTGAGTTTGTATAGCCGCAAGGCTAGGAGCAAACCAGCGTCCGCACGCTGGGACCAACACAGATTTGTATAGCTGAAAGGCTTTGGAGCAAACCAGTGACCGCACACTGGTGTAACAAGTGAGTTTGTATAGCCGCAAGGCTTAGGAGCAAACCAGCGTCCGCACGCTGGGACCAACACAGATTTGTATAGCTGATAGGCTTTGGAGCAAACCAGTGACCGCACACTGGTGTAACAAGCGAGTTTGTATAGCCGCAAGGCTTAGGAGCAAACCAGCGTCCGCACGCTGGGACCAACACAGATTTGTATAGCTGATAGGCTTTGGAGCAAACCAGTGACCGCACACTGGTGTAACAAGCGAGTTTGTATAGCCGCAAGGCTTGGGAGCAAACCAGCGTCCGCACGCTGGGACCAACACGGAATTGTAGCAATGTCACCAACGCGACCAGGCAGAAGGTCGCCAGGATACTGAAGACAGGTGATGAGATGACAGGAACCAGCAACGATCAGTCAGGTCAGAAAACAGCAGAGAAGTTCAGCAGGAACTGCAACACCAGAGACTAGGCCGGAACCAGGACTGGAAGTACTTCAGCATGCAGGAAACACTGGAACAGTAGAGATCAGGAACTCAGGAACACATGAGATCAGGAACTCAGGAACACTGGAACAGAGGCCCAGCTATCACTAGCATAGTGATAGCAAGAAGGTCAGAAACAACACGAAAGGGCACTCAAAGGGTGCCCAATCCAGGTTTAAATAGTCAATAAGAGGCGGGCTATCTGCAGACAGCCAATAGAAGCCCCCTACTGGTGACAGACAAGTAACTGCAGCCAATCACGGGCACCGTGATACAAAGACACTGAATTCCGATCTGATCCAGTCACATATGTGAACAGGGCCTAAGATGTTTTATAAACAGTTCAACAATTCCAAGTGAATGCATCTAAAGTTTAATATCTGAACTTTAGGATGTGATTTTATTAATCAAAAATTGAAATCCTAATATTGTCTTCTCTGCATGGTATATTGACCTATAGAATTAAGTTTGAGTATTATTTTGTAATTTTCTTTTCTGCATGCAGCTCACTGAAATTGAATTTGAAAGCTTTAACTGATTATACTTTTGAGTATTGTAGAAGTTTGTATAATAAAACCCAAATCGAAAAACAATTTTGTATTAAATAATAACACCCTCTCAGTGTGTGCTTGTGGAATTCAAATCCTCTTTTCAGGTGGGATCGAAAGAAAGACATCTGTGGTTTCCTGCTCAAGTTACCAAAATTATTAGCTAAAAGAGCACATCAACATTTTTATTTTTATTCTCTTTCTTGAAATACCAATGAAAATAAATTAAATACCTTTAGTAATAGCTTTTATTTCAGGACAAATTTTAATTAATTTTCCAAGGGTTATTTAACCTGAGTTTACTGCAAGTGATTTTCTATAATTATTAAAATGTAATTATGCCATTTACATATGAAATGTTATGAAATGGACAATAATAATCTAGCAATTATTTTAACTTTAAAACATTATCAAGATCAGTAATATTCATACAAAAGACAAAAGGTCACTCACAATGCAGTAAAAACAGATTAATACCAATAAACAACAATCTATAAAAACTCATCATATAGGTAAGTTGTCAATAATTGCATATGCAAATCACTAAAATGAGCTTGGCAAAAAAGGAGGCATTCTCTAAGACTAGAGGTCAGGCATTTTTTACTAAAACAAAGGTAGGGATTTTTACATTGGCAGGCTGTGTTAGCAGATAAAACAGATACTCAGTGCAATAATTATTTGGATTTATAGTGATCCTGAAAGCATTCAGTGTATTACTTTGAGTTGAAATAGTAGATTGGTAGATGCTACAGCTTTATAACTACCAGTGACTTAGACTCTGGTTGGAAGTGGGACAATAAATCCCAATCTACCAAAAAGAGCCTAATTATCACTAGATGAAGGGTTATGTACCTATGATACTTAAGGGGACGATATAAAGTAAAACTATAGTTTACGCTTTGTATTTTATTTCAGCACAAAAGATACTAGCGAATATAGGTTTTTTAGTGTATGTAGAACTACAAAGTGATGTAAGCTCCAGTTGGACGAGAGACATATTGTCTTTATCTACCCAAAGATAGCCTAAGGGTCACAGCTCCATAAGGGAGACTATCCGTTTACGTTACATGGTATATGGTAGAAAGCATCCAAGCAAGCTAATCTTTGCTAATATAGATAAAAGGACATAATAAATGTTACATGTGCTTTAGGTGAAAGTTTGACAAAGGTTCCTTCATCTGTTTGATGAAAGCACACTAACGTCTTGCTAGGAATTGTTTCCTTTGATAGAAACAAATGCATGCAGATTTCACTCAAATGTCATGTTTAAAACTACTACTATTAAATATCCATATTGCCCAGAAAATCTGGGACTACACTTTGCAACCACAAGTAACCAGCTGGTATAGGATGTGTATTGCATGCAGAACTACAAAGTGACGTAGGCTCCATTTGGACGAGGGGCATATTATCTTAGTCTACTCAAAGAGAGCCTAAGTGTCACAGTACTACAAATAATTTAGTTATAATTATTTGTGCTCCAGGTGGTAGTTTGATAAATGTTAGTTTTTTCTACCTTACCAAGGCACATTAGTGTGTTGTTAACACTTTCCCCTGCTATCAAAGTAAGCAGATCAGTTTTCACTCAATGGTTATGTTTGGAACTATTGAGTGACTTTAGCACTGTATGGAGGCAGTAAATAGTTTTCTTTAATCCCCGGTAAACTAGTAAAAGTTAACAGAGTACTAAGAAAATACTGCATACTCATCCATCTTTGTGATTAGCGTGGTTTTTGTATATTCAGGTTTGTTGCCAATTTGTTGTTTATCATAAACATAACTATCGACATTCATGATCTACGGTTGGATGTTGTATTACACTCCTCCATCCACCGGAATAGAGGCCATGAAACTGTATTAAGTTGTCCTTTCTAACAGCATAAAGGAGATTAATTTCCTATAAGGTTTATTACAGAAAGTGATCGCAGTTTTGTTAAACATGCATCACAGAGGCTATATTTAATTGTCTCATCAGCTACATGGTGATACCAATCATTTTCCACAGTGACACATTAAATCAATATCAAAAAAGTATTGGATATATGTTCTTTCCTCAGGATCTAATAAGATTCCTAAAGAAGGGCTAAACCAATAATGGTCACATACAGTACCTTGCAAAAGTATTCACCCCCCTTGGCATTATTCCTATTTGGTTGCATTACAACCTGGAATTAAAATGGATTTTAATTTGAATTTCATGTAATGGTCATACACAAAATAGTCCAAATTGGTGAAGTAAAATTAAGAAAATAACTTGTTTTAAAAAATTCTAAAAAATTGAAAAGTATATATACACCTGTTCTGAAAGGCCCCAGAGTCTGCAATACCACCAAGCAAGCGGCACCATGAAGATCAAGGAGCTCTCCAAACAGGTCAGGGACAAAGTTGTGGAGAAGTACAGATCAAGGTTGGGTTATAAAAATATATCCCACAGAATACCATTAAACCCATTTTTAAAAATTGGAAAGAATATGGCACCATAACAAAACTGCAAAGAGAGGGCTGTCCACCAAAACTCACAGACCAGGCCAGGAGGGCATTAGTCAGAGAGGCAACAAAGAAACCAAAGATAACCCTGAAGGAACCTCAAAGCTCCACAGCGGAGAATGAAGTATCTGTCCTTAGGATCACTTTAAGCCGTACACTCCACGGAGCGGGGCTTCACAGAAGAGTGGCCAGAAGAAAGCAAACACATGGAAAAAGGTACTCTGGTCAGATGAGACTAAAATTTAGCTTTTTGGCCATCAAGGAAAACGCTATGTCTGGCGCAAACCCAACACCTCTCGTCACCCCGAGAACACCATCCCCACAGTGAAACATGGTGGTGGCAGCATCATGCTGTGTGGATGTTTTTCATCAGCAGGGTGTGGGAAACTGGTCAGAATTGAAGGAATGATGGATGGTGCTAAATACAGGGAAATTCTTGAGGGAAACTTGTTTCAGTCTTCCAGAGATATTAGACTGGGACAGAGGTTCACCTTCCAGCAGGACAATGACCCTAAGCATACTGCTAAAGCAACACTCGAGTGGTTTAACAGAAAACATTTAAATGTCTTGGAATGGCCTAGTCAAAGCCCGGACCTCAATCCAATTGAGAATCTGTGGTATGACTTAAAGATTGCTGTATACCAGCAGAACCCATCCAACTTGAAGGAGCTGGAGCATTTTTGACTTGAAGAATGGGCAAAAATCCCAGTGGCTAGATGTGCCAAGCTTATGGAGATGGAACCCAAGAGACTTGCAGCTGTAATTTCTGCAAAAAGTGGCTCTACAAAGTATTGACTTTGGGGGGGGGTGAATAGTTATGCACGCTCAAGTTTTCTGATTTTTTGTCTTATTTCTTGTTTGTTTCACAATAAAAAATATGTTGCATCTTCACAGTGGTAGTTATGTTGTGTAAATCAAATGATACAAACCCCAGAAAATCCATTTTAATTCTAGGTTGTAATGCAACAAAATAGGAAAAATGCCAAGGGGGGGTGAATAATTTTGCAAGGCTATCACGGTGCCCGTGTTATTACTGGCGACATTCTGACAGTGCTTCCTGATTCAGTTTTATTGGCTAATGTGGTGTTGCTCTGCCCAGTGATAACTCTTAAATACTGAGCCCTGTCATTTCAGTGTTACCCTTTTGTGGTGTTCCAGTTACTAAGCGCTGTCTCCAATATGAGTGTGTTTCCAGTGTATGACCCGGACTGCCTGACTACTCTGCCTGTATTGCCTGCCCTGTGTACCGAACCAGATTGGCTGACGTTCCTGCTCTGTGTACCGACCCAGCCTGGCTGACGTTCCTGCTCTGTGTACCAACTCGGATTGGCTGACGTTCCTGCTCTGTATACCGACACGGCCTAGCTGACGTTCCTGCTCTGTGTACCAACCCTGGCTTGGCTGTCGTTCCTGTTCGAGGTAGCAACCCGGGCCTGCTTACTGTTCCATCTGGTATCCGGTTAAGGGCCTGTCTCCGATCTCTCTGTCTACGGACAGATCCGTTGCCTCCGTTACTGCTCCAGCAGCCTTGTACTGTTACCCGACCAGTATTGTGCCTCGTTATTCATCCGGTGCTCGTAGCATCCATTTGGTAGCACCACGGTATGCTTGAGCTATACTGCCCTCGCTGAGGTTGGGTTATTTTGGGCGCCTCAGGCGTTATTCATTCTTGCAGTCAACTCGGGCAGGTCTGAGTGTTTGTTAACCCCTTGTGGGTTGGTGCCTTGCACGTTGGGTACAGTTGTTACAGTTTCTGATTGGCGTTATTCTGTGCCTCTGTGGCAGCCCTCCTTTGACAGCTCCGGTAGTCTACCGCTTGTCCAGGGCCTCCGTTGCTTTCGTGGCCTTAGTCGCCATTGTGTCACTCTCTGCGTAGAGAGTGTACTAAGGGCCATTGCACTATTAGGGCCTATCTGTCCTCCCGGTCTAATAGTAACCACAGTTATCTTTCTAAGTTTGGATTCACACGAACTGTGCCTGACCTGTGTCAGTATTGTATTGTATATACTGGACCTGTGTGGGTACTTATAACTGTAACCTGACCTGAGTCAGCAGAGTTCTGTCTTCATACCTACTGGACCCGTGTGGGTTATTCTGTTACTGTGATTCTTTAATAAAATTGCATTTTAACCTAAACCTAACGTGTCTGAGTGTCCATAAAACCGTTACAAAGGCGCTGTACATAGTGACAGTTTTTCTTGCTGAAAAAACTCTCAGTTTTGAATATTTTATATGTATAAGATTTATTTTTTGGTCTAATAAAGTGCATATATTTAAGGCTGTGATTAGTTATTTCTTTGGTGTAAGTCGCACTACACGATAGAGTATTGAACTGGTCTTATACTCTAAGGGTTCATTACCCTATTCCTCTCTGTCTTCCTTTTCTTCTTTTTTAGCTCAGAAATACATGGACAATTCACAGTTTCTTACAATCCAGAAAATATGTTGATCCAGAGACAAATGCAATTGCTTTTTGGAGTCAGGAAGGATTTGGGGGTATAATTACAAATCATTTTAGTGTTTTTGTTTTGTTTTTTTGCATTCCTCTATAGGTCAACAAAAACAAGGATGATACAGCAAAGGTTGAACTTGATGGAGGAATGTGTTTTTTCAACCTTCTATGTTACCATGTTACTAAATCTCACCAGTGGGACAATTAAAAAAAACATCTGTGTGCAGGGTGCACACTCTAGTATGATTTTGTCAGAGGGCAAAGCCCTCTCACGTCTCAAACCATTTTCTCTTTCACTATGTCTAGAACAATGACCCCTCTGTCTTTAAGTCTACCCTGAAATCCTGTCTTCTGGAGCACTGACACCACGCACTACCTTTTGGCAAACTCAGCACTTATTGTAATGTACCAATGTTGAAGGCACTGTTTACACTGTGTGGTGCCATATAAGTATTCACATAAATACATACATGTATTGCACTAACCCAGTTCATAAATTTAAAGAAACATGTATATATTTAGGGTAAAAAATAATCCATATTTAATGAAGAACACAAACATGATAAAAGCCTATGTCTTGACATGTTTTATTATGATATCAGCTTATTAAAATGGACCTATATAGGAGTAAGTGGCTCTTGAAGTGTTTAACTGAAACACTTACCTAGGAAGGTGTCATTCATACAGCAGACGTGTAACTGTTTATATATTTTAGCATATTATTTTGCAGTAGCCTGTATGTTAGGTCTATTTTTCGTTCACAGCATCACACAATGAAATGGATTTAATCAGTCTAAATTGGATTAGCCATAGAGAGGGAGCAACACCCACACTTTCAGTGTGATACTAAACTGTTATCAAGGTATTAATATGTAGCAAAATCAGTTTTCTTTTCTGGTCACCAGGTGGTGTTATTCCATTGGGGAGGCATGCTGTTGTTTTAATCAGCAGAGTGTGTCTGTACACCATCTATTCATATCATGATAATTCCACAGACTGAACCTAGGCATCTAATATATTAACCATGAGTGCTTCCTACCCAGGACTTCTGTCTGTCTCTCAGTCTCTTTTTCTTCCATTTCATAATAAAACCTGTTTCTTTAAATAATATAAACAATTGATACCCAAGATATATATTTGAAAAACTCTAATCTGTAACACATAAGAAAATGGGTTTCTGTGCTCAAACAGGGTTATTTATTTGTGCAAAGCAATTTCTTTTATACTTTTGATGTTTTCTATGAAGCCTGGGGAACTCAAGCCTCAGCAACAGGACTCACAGGACCCATTCTTTTGTGTCCATAACATTTTGTTATATGGATGTCTTCTGTATTTATTTAGCCTAGAGTGACTTATATACTGCTGTATGTCCATAGCACTGAGTACATAATGAATATACGTAACCTATGGGAGATCAAGGAGGAACAGAATTGAGAATACAAATATGGAATATATCAGTGTCCATAAAAATAAAAGTAATACTGAAAATATAAATTGAGGGGTCAAAAGACTTAAACATTTACTACAATGTCAAAAAATCATGTATGGATATAAAAATAAAACTGAACATAATATCTATCTCGAACAAAAGACTGGTAATTATGTAAGGACTGGAGCATATTGCAAGAGATAACTTCATAAAGGGTTCTATCTGGCTCTCATGATTCACAACATATGTGGCCGGGTGCAATCTACAAGTAATGAATAGTAGATGTGAGAGGATCACTCACTGGACTTAACCCTTTGAGTGCCAGAGGGGTATGCAACACATTGCAAAGCAATGGGATTCATACCGTTCTGCCACTCAAAAGGTTACCCAGGACTCATAGCTTATTAGTGCAATAACTATTATGATTATTGCACTAATAAATATTGATTGTTTATTAGGTCCTGTGAGTTTTCCATATCTGTCAGTCATTCATCTGTCTGCCTGTCTATCTCTCTGTCTGTTGTCTGTGTGTGTTTGTTCTCGCTCTAGTATGTGTGTGTTTTTGTTACTGGGCAAAACATCTTCAATGAGACAAACTGTGGAGGAAGTAAATAATGTAAAATCAAGGATAACGGTGGCTTTATTTACTAATGTACAAATTGAAAATGCTCAAAAAATATATACAAGTCCTTGCATATTTTCCATTAATTATTAATCAATGCCTGTCAATTTGTACTCACACCTTTTTCTAGGAGGGAGCATAAGGATAAATAATTTGCCTGATTTTGACAGGCAGGTCTCATGCTAGTCGATGGAAAGGAACATTCAACAAAGTAAACTGGTAGACACTCTTAGTAAATGTGCCTTATTGTAATTTTACTAAGAAAAGCTGAAGCAGTTTTGGAGCAAACATACTACACCATAGGGGACAAATATGCATTCCACAATACTACTATTGATTTAAATGGGACTATATGCATTGTAGTCCAGTCTAACATTCAGAGAGTTAAGAGCCTAATGTAAATCTATGTATATTTTTATTTGTCCCGAAGGTGTAAATGGTATGCCCCAGTATTATTCCAATTATTAGAAGGATATCTGTATTTTTGATGTTAAATACAGATAATGCATGCACCAGGTTAAATTGTACTAATAGGTATAAATAAGAATTCCCTTAAAAGCGGAACTTTTATACATAATAAAGTGCCCCCCAAATAATTTTTAACATATCATTAAGCATATCAATACTTGTACTACCCTTACATATAGAAAAAAAACAGATCCTATATATATATATATATGTTGGTTTGTATGTATGTGCACCGCAAGTCTTAAGTAGTTACAATAATAAAATAACTTTTATCCCCTGAAGAAGCCGGTCACGTGGCAAAATGCGTATTAATAAAATTACTATCTCGAGCTCTGAGGATTCAGAGACATTGGCGGACAATAGTGTAATTTACAATGATGGCAAACTGATTCAGGAGACCCATGAGGGATTAGAGCATGGAGCCACCACTGCCTTTTTATCCATTTGAGACTGATATGTACTAATAAGGCCATTCATCAAGTAACACTTATCCTCTACTGGTATTACAATTGATTGTCCCTGTACAGTGATTGAACTGAACAGGGAAACTCTATCACATAAAAATACACTTACATTTTCGATGGATGTAATGAAGTATTTACTGTTTGAGTGCCAGATATGTATGCGTTGCGTACCCCTCTGGCACTCAAAGGGAAACACTATCACATAAAATACACTTATGCTTTTGATGGCTGTAATGAAGTATTGACCCTTTGAGTGCCAGAGAGGTATGTGTTGCTTACCCCTCTGGCACTCAAAGGGTTAAAGAGGCTATGGCTAGTGAAGTTTATATTCACCTGCACACTTGTTCTGCATTAAACTTCTATTAAATGATATTAATAACACTAGTAACTATAGGTGTTCCAGCGAAACTTAGAAAATAATATCTACAAGACTTCCTGTATAGTACAGAGTATGATGCACAATGGGTTAAAGGAATCAATCTAATCCTTTGTCATAGTGAGCTAATCAGCACCAAGAATGTCTCCCTGCATGAAATCAAAGTTGACTCTGAACATGTCTACGAGACACAAGCGGTTAACAGGAGAGAAAAGTAATAAATGATACATATCACAGGCTTAATAAAAGCTTTAATAACCGGTCAGACTATAGACTAGAAGGAGACCACTTGTAACCAGTTTGGCAATCAATAGATCATTGGCCATAGAGAGCTAATCAGTGTTTCTCCCTGGGCTCTATTTAAGCTACTAAAGAGAACACCATGGAGCATAAAAGGCTAAAGGGGGAGGGAAACTGAAATACAAGTCACTACTGAGTAGACTACAGAACATAATAGGTTAAAGGGAGAGAAAAACTAAAGTATAACACTCTCATAACCTATTTTGTAGCTCAAACATTGGTTACATTAAAATAAATTAAACTGATAGCTTAGACTATGCAGTGGTAGTGTTGCGTCTAGTATTCCTAGATACTAAAAGAGGAAGTAAAATATTTCAGCAGAACAAAGAATTAGTGGTAATTAATGCACGACGTATCCAAACAGTCACTACTCATACACCTGGTGGTTTTAATCAAGTAACATAGTAACATAGTAACATAGTAGATAAGGCTGAAAAAAGACATGCGTCCATCAAGTCCAGCCCATGCCAATAACACCCCTGTTGATCCAGAGGAAGGCAACAAAAAAGCCCTCTGGAGCAATTTCCAATGTAGGTGTGTGTGTGAGTGTGTCAAATAGTTCCCCGGCTCAATATCCTATTTGCTTTGAAGCCATCTGTCATAACTGTCAATATTGTTCTGTGCTAGATAGGCATCCATTGCTTTTTTGAATGCAGTTACATTATCTGCAAGCACAGCATCCCGAGGCAAAGAATTCCATAGCCTTACCGCCCTTACTGTAAAGAATCCCTGCCTGTGTTTTAGTCAAAAGCGCCTTTCCTCAAGTCTTAATGGATGACCTCTTGTTCTTAGCTCAGCTCTTTGCATAAATAATTCATTGGATAGTTCTTTGTATTGGCCTTGAATGTATTTGTAAATGGTAATCATATCACCCCTTAGACGTCTCTTTTCTAATGTAAACAAACCCAGTTTGGCTAGTCTCTCTTTGTAACTCAGATCCTCCAATCCCGTTATCAGTTTTGTTGCACGTCTCTGCACCTTTTCCAGTTCAGTAATGTCTTTCTTTAGAACAGGCGCCCAAAATTGTACTCCATATTCTAGATGAGGCCTAACCAAGGATTTATACAGAGGTAGGATAATATTAGCATCCCTTGCTTCTACACCTCTTTTTATGCAGGCTAGTACTCTATTTGCTCTTGCAGCAGCTGAGTGACTCTGCACACTGCTGTGAAGACTATTGTCTATCAGTACTCCTAAATCTTTCTCTAATGAGGATTTCCCAAGTTGTTTCCCATTTAGAGTATATGTAGCAAGTTTGTTTCTACAACCCAAATGCATAACCTTACATTTATCTACATTAAATGACATCTGCCACTTTTCTGCCCATTCAGTTAGTTTATCTAAATCCTTCTGTAGGGAAAAAACATCGAGCTCTGTATGTATTTCCTTACATAGCTTAGTGTCATCAGCAAAGATTGAGATGCTACTTTCAATTCCCACTTCTAGATCATTAATAAACAAATTAAAAAGCATTGGGCCCAGGACTGAACCCTGCGGTACCCCACTTATAACCCTAGACCAATTTGAAAAAGTTCCATTTACAACAACTCTCTGCCATCTATCATTTAACCAGTTCTCAATCCATGTACAGATACCACCACCCAAACCGAAGCCTTTTAATTTATGCAGTAACCTGTTGTGAGGCACTGTGTCAAAGGCTTTTGCAAAATCCAAGTATACTACATCAACAGCAATTCCCCTGTCCAAATTACTACTCACTCTTTCATAAAATGCAAGTAAATTAGTCTGACATGATCTGTTCTTCATGAAACCATGCTGATTCCTACTAATGATATTGTTTGTCTTCACATAGTTCTGAATACTATCAGTTAATAACCCTTCTAGTATCTTACCCACTATGGAAGTCAAGCTCACAGGTCTATAATTTCCTGGTTTGGATCTTGCTCCCTTTTTAAACAATGGAACTACATCAGCTTTCCTCCAATCACAGGGCACTATGCCTGATGAAAGCAAATCAATAAATATTAAGTATAATGGTTTTGCTATTACTGAACTAAGTTCCTTAAGTACCCTTGGGTGTATACCGTCCGGTCCAGGCGCTTTATTCACTATAACTAGTGATGAGCGAGCACCCCGATGCTCGGGTGCTCGGGTGCTCTGACCGAGCACCCCCTGAGGCTCGAGTGCTCGGCCGAGCACCCGAGCCCCATTGAAAAGCATGGGAGCACTCGAGCATTAAACCAGGCACCCCCTGCTCTGATGAGCGGAGGGTGCCTGGTCAATGTCCCCCTTCATCTCCGCTATGCCCCTCTTCCACAATGTCCCCCTTCATCTCCTCTATGGCATAGGAGATGAAGGGGGACATTGTGGAAGAGGGGCATAGCGGAGATGAAGGGGGACATTGTGGAAGAGGGGCATAGCGGAGATGAAGGGGGACATTGTGGAAGAGGGGCATAGAGTCTATGCCCCTCTTCCACAATGTCCCCCTTCATCTCCGCAATGCCCCCTTCATCTCCGCAATGCCCCTGTACCTCCAGTCCCTGGTGGTCCAGCGGAGCGTCTTCGGATCTGTGCCTCTTCCGGCACAGATCCCCTTCACCCGAACATGTCGGGCGAGCACATGGCGGTACTCGACGAGTACCGCCATGTGCCGAGCAGAGCGATGCTCGAGCCGATCCGAGCATCGGCCGAGCACGCTCGCTCATCACTAACTATAACCCTTTCCAGTCTCTTTTGGACCTTGTCCTCAGTAAGCCATGTAGATGTTGGAGGAAATTCCATGGTTTTGTCTGTTTGCCCAGAGCTTGTCATTTCTGCTTCCTTTGTATATACTGAAGCAAAGAACGTATTTAGGGTCTCAGCCATAGCTTTATCCTCACTAATCAATTCACCTGTTTCAGTCCTAAGAGGACCAATATCAACCTTAACTTTTTTGTTGTTAATATACTTGTAGAATTGTTTAGGGTTTTTCTTGCTCTCGTTTGCAATGTTTCGCTCATTTTCTATTTTAGCTAGCTTAATTGCTTGTTTGCAGATTTTATTACATTCTTTATATTTTTTTAAATGATGCATCTGACCCATTTGACTTAAACACCTTAAAAGCCTGCTTTTTATTTCTCATTTCCCTGCTAGCCACATTATTAATCCACATTGGTTTTGCTTTACTTCTCTTGTGCTTATTCCCCAGTGGTATATATTGACGTGTATATTTGCCCAAGAGCATTTTAAATACATTCCATGACTCTTGTGCATTTTTATCTTTGAAAATTACATCCCACTGGATATCCTTTAAAGCTTCTTTTAACTTTGTAAAATTAGCCTTTTTGAAATTGAATGTAGTATCTCTATAGTGATAGTAGAAGTACACAAGGATATATCAGACAGTTTATATACACTCATTTTCTGCTATCTAGCGGATTCATAATTTCTCAGAGCTGGAGGTAGATCACAAATTAATAGAAGGAGAGAGTTTTGTTTTTAAAAGACTTGCTCCCTAGCTACGGCAAGAGTAGTGAGTCATTTTAATAACTCTCAGATATTCATTAAGAGATTTAAAGAGTTTATTTTAATGCAGAACAATAAAAGTTAGGTCTTAACGATCATTGTCTAAGCATTGTCTTCACTGTTCAGCACCGGACTGGTCTCTGGTGTACAACACTATATCAAACTTAACCCTTTGAGTGCCAGAGGGGTACACAACGCATTGTGTACCCTTCTGGCACTTAAAGGGTTAAAACAGTGTGGATTGAGATTTACTTAATCCATACTTAGTGTTGTCACATTGGTCTTTATTTTGTTATTGTAGTATCCTTAGTAAATCCGAAATTATTTAGAAATCTAACTTCTTTGGAGACCCACCACAAACAACAGTGCAGACATCTTGCCAAAGAGGCATCTGTGCACCTGCGCTGTCCGTCCCTGTCTCCTCTATGATTGGCTATGGGGAGTTGTATTGTGCCTTATGGTTCAGACAAGGACAGACAGCATAGGCACACAGGTTGCTCTATGTCAAGATGCCTGTCTGTGAGTCTCCGAAGAAGTTACATTTCTAAATAATGTCGGACATACTAAAGATAATGCAAGTATTGATATACTTAATACTATGTTAAAAATTATTTGGGGGCACTTTAATATGCATGAAAATTCCATCCAGTTATCCTGATAATCACAATATTTACTTAAATAGCATAATAAGATCAATATGATTTTTTTTATTTCCACAAGTGTGCAACACATTGATCTGCAGTGCATTGCTCACCATACTTGTCCATAAAGAGGTAAACATCGCTTGTCATGGTGTGTGTTAAAGTGATGTTAGTGTTAAATACATGTTGGATTTAATATGCTTTTGTAAATTATTGAAACTGTTAATTGTAACTAATAATAACAAAGTAACATTCTTAACACTTAGGGGTCTATTCTTTAAATCGCAAATGGCAAGACCCCATGTGCATATCGTAGCTTTAAAAATCAATTACAGTCAGTTTTATGTATCTAATATTTATCTGTTTTCTGTTTTTTCACATGTAGACAGCACAGACTGTGCTTGTTGTTGTCGTGGTGTTTGGAATATCATGGCTACCTCATCATGTGATCCATTTGTGGGCAGAATTTGGGAACTTCCCTCTCACTCAAGCCTCGTTTGTCTTCAGAATTGCTGCGCACTGTCTTGCCTATAGCAACTCTTCAGTAAATCCCATTATTTATGCTTTTCTGTCTGAAAATTTCCGTAAAGCCTACAAGCAAGTTTTTAAGTGTCAGATTGGTTGTGACTCCAGGCAAAGTGATGCAAAAGAAATAAAAAGCAAAATGGAAACACCCCCATCCACGAACTGCACTCATGTTTGACTTGCAAAATGATCACCATGCTCAAATTCTATTAGTGCGGTCACGGCTCTGGATTTCAAAGCACAAATATATATGACTTAAATTGCAACTACTTTGTCTAGTCCTAATGTAGCTGTGTTTGCTTCAGCCACTTTTGACATCTTGTAAGCTACTGCAACTACATGATTGATACAAGAAACAAGTGCAGCACCTTTGATCAAAAGTAAATATATGAGGAGTATCTAGATTACCTTTTAAACTGTATCCGACACATTTTAATGGAAAATCATGCAAACTACTATTTGTTCATGTTCATATTGTGTTTTCCATGCTGGAATGCAATTAAGTGCTTTGAATTATGCTAAAATATTGTTATATTTGACACATTTTTACATGTCAATGCTGCTGTATGATGCACACACATAACAGTACCAATAAAAAAAAATCCCTAAAGTAGCAATGCTAGAGGTGCCAGATTCCAAGGACAAAATCTAAGTACATTTTAAGGAAATCTGTAATGGAAAAAAAATGTATTTATGGATAGGACATTTGAAATATGTGCCCTCCAGCTGTGGAGGACTACAACTTCCATTGGCTGATTGGGGATGATGGCAATTGTGTACTACAGCTGTAAGGCCTCAGGTTTCTCACACCTGCCCTATAAAGTAAAACGTAATGTATAAGGTTTGTTGAATTATTTTGTATTGTACAAATTGAGAACACAACCAATAGAATGATAAGATGAAGCCCACTCAAGCATTGCACAACCCTCTGGCCCTTAAAGGCATAATGCATTAGAAAAAAGTTTGAACATATCTCAATCAATCTTAAATATTCCTACAGTGGAAGTGTAAATTACATCTCACCTGTCAGATATATCATATAATGATAAACATGAATTTCAAATAATATACACTGGTTTAATCCCCTTAGGTGATAAAGAGGTATCCAATGCATTCCTTTCAACGGTTTTATGGTGTGCATCAGGGGTAATCAATATTTGGACCTACAGCCATTGGGGACTACAACTCCCATCATTCCTAACTAGCATATTTTTCAGAATGATGAGAGTTTTAATCCTGAAAGCTAGAGATCAAAATATCGACCTCCCCCATTGCATATTATATTTATTACATTTGCCTTATTTAATTTCACACACAAAGCAATATCACAGTGAAGAGTATTAAATAGATAGTAATGCCAAATATAAATATGCATGGGATTGTTCAATGTAATTTAATATAATGCATAGTATCTTTCATTGTGTCAGTATTGAACTTGACTCAAAAGTTTCCCCCTCCCGCCCCTTTCCATCATGTTATTCAGAGTTCACTGAGATCCAAAATTCGGTCCGGATAGATCGCAATGAGGGACAATATTGTGTTGGTAAAAAGAATACCCCTGTACCCCTTCATAAAGGGGAGCAGTGTTTTCCTTATACTGACACACACAATATTGTCCCTCATTGTGATCCATCCGGCCAAGCGATAGCTTTCGGATCTCAGTGAACTCTGACATGATGGAAAGGTTGCGAGAGGGGGAAACTTTGGACTCAATTTACAAGAACAATACAAAGATACATAAATTACGAAAGATGCTATTTATTATATAAAATTACATTGAACAATCCCATGAATGTTTATATTTTGATATTACTATGTCTTTAAAATATAAGTATTACCTTCTAACAACCCTCACTTACATAAATATGAGCAGGAAATCTTAATTGTCCTTGTGAAGGTTGCCCTTGTGCCTTTGTTCAACAGATAGTGACTGAGATGCACTAGTGTTAAATGAGGGCTCAGGATGGTGATGTCGTGTTGGATCTGCGTCGAAGGCACATTGTGATTCGCTGGTATGCACTAATGTGTCTTCGCCATCATATACCCTTCAATCGCCAACATCACATCAGTTTGCCATGCTTTCAACAGCTTTATGTTTAGGAGTCTACACATCGACAATGGCTCATTTCTATATGGAAATGCTGGCTAATGAGCCATGGTCATATTCATACGGGTGTGCTTATATTATATACAACTGTGGCACTGAAAGAGTTAAAACAAAAACTCCATAGGTAGGAAACAAAAAAGCTCAGAGTGATCCCAAATCAAGGATGTGAAAGGAGACACAAATGTTGCACAAGATATAATAACAGGAATAAAAGTAAAATATGTGTTGGGAATAAAAGTGCAAAAACAGAAACAGAAATCAAGGGCTGACTAATCAGAAAAATAATACATGGGTCATAACAAATAAGCAAGTCACTGACCCCACTTGGTGAAGCATCCACTGCTATCCGTATGCTCCCCTCATTGCATAGTGTGTCTGGTGATGTGAACTGATATGTCTTCGCCAAGTGGTGCAGCATGTTCTTCTTCCTGCCTCTCACCCATTCACTCTCCACCCACCTCCACGTCACTCATCACATGTTCAATAATGGTGTAGTCGACTTGCTCCAGAATCATACCTATTTTCTTTCTGCATAAGGCCAACTATGTATTCCTAGCCAAGCAGTGTATTGACCACTGAGCTCATTTTCTTTGCTTGCCAGTCTATGGGATATCGTGATCTGATTCTTTGCATTGCCAGTCTGGCAGTGTATTGAGTGCCAGAGAGGTCTCCAACTCATTGCTTTCCAATGTGTTGGAGACTTCTCCGGCACTCAGAGTGTTAAAGTGATAACTCACCTTGTGGTTCCGGGCATTGTAAATACAGAGAGCAGAAGTACAGACTGCACATGTGAGTGAGAAAGTTCCAGTTCTGAGGCAGAGAGAAGGGTAGAGGCTCACACAGCCCCAGAGATACACAAAAGGATAGGGATCCTGATTGGGAACATTCCACTACATGTCAAGGACCTTGAATCACACATCCTACACCCCTACTTGTAAAATTCAGCATTAAAGCGTGTATATTACACATGATCCAATAAACCTTTCTACAAATGGATATCCAAATAAAGACACATGGAGTTGTAGTAGTGCCAATATAATCCACAGATGAGATTGGAGATGTATCTGCCACAAGTCCGTGGACTCATGCCAAGCCATGAAATGACTTCCACTCATTCTAAATCATAGTAAAATACAGCTGGCTGAGCTGAATGGACTATTTCATAATATTTCAAAGGGTATGGAGCTGTCAGTTTATCTAGTCACTAAGCATTAATAATGTAGGCAGCTACAGGTGAGCCTTGAGTTTGTTTTACACATGTACAGTTTCAGGAAATATAAATAAGTTATATTTAACCTCTTCCCTGCAAGGCAAAGCAGCAGACTGCACAGAGAACTGCAAGGGCAACGGCAATGCTTTGAGGACCTCTCTCATAATCAGTTATCCCGTATACTACCAGACCGGTAATGCAATCAAATCACTTTATCCCAAAGACTGGCAAGCAATGAAAACAATCTCAGTGACCCATACACTGCTTGGCTAGGAATACATAGTTGGCCTTATGCAGAAAGAAAAGAGGTATGATTCTGACACAAGCCAATTGCACCATTGTTGAATGGGTGGTGAGTGACAGTACGCGAGGAGGGCAAAGGGTCGAAAGGCAGGAAGAAGAATGTGCTGCATCACTTGGTGAGGACACATCTACTCACATTGCCAGACACACTGTGCAAGTTGGAGAAGTGAGCAGATGGAAGTGGATTCTTCACCAAGTGGGGTCGCTGACTGCCTTACTACCTATATATCATTTTCTGATTAGTCAGCCTCTGATTTCTGTTTCTGGATTTGCACTTTTATTCTTAAAACATATTTTACATATATTCCTTTTCATAAGGCTTTCTGTTGTTTTTACATCGTGTGCAACATTTGTGTCTCCTTTCACATCCATGAGTCGGGATTACTCACAACTTAAGGTGCATTTAAGGTAAGTGTTTTGCTTCCTGCCTATGAGGAGTTTGTCTTTTAACCCTTTTATTGCCACAGGGTATGTAGTGCACATATCTGTGGCACTGAAAGAGTTTGTAGCTCTGAAATCTGAGCACATCCTCTTCACTCCCCTAGTGGGGGAGCAGAGAAAATGTTTTCAGACCTCAGGGTTGTGAAATTATTGGCAACTAGTGTAAAAGCCCATGTACACGGGCCAAGGGCAAGGTCATGTTAACCCTTTGAGTGTCAGAGGGGTACACAATGCATTGCTTTGTGATGCGTTGTGTACTCCTCTGGCACTCAAAGGGTTAAGAGGGCCACTACCTCACTGCTCCACGTGATGCAGTCTTGCACAGGAAAGACTGCCCGAATGCATGCAGTCTCTACTGCGCATGACGGCTTCTGACAATCATCCTAGCGAATTATTATATAGGATGTGTAAAGGAGGGCATTCCTTCCACATCGCCATTAGTCCAACAACCCTGAATAAAATGAGGAGCTTCTCACCTCCTCCACTTGAATCACTAATTCTTAATGCATATTGCATCATGTGTCTACATTGCCATGACTGCTCCCCACACATCATCAGACATACATCACCATAGCATCAAACCTTAGTGCATCTCCCCCTGCATCTTCAGTCATCCTGGATGTCATGCCTGTGGAGGCAGACATGACAGTTGCTAGAAGGACAACAGAACAGAAACCCTGCCCATTACACATAGTATGTTTATGCACTCTGCCTGTATCAGTTTGAAAAAATACCAGAAGCTGTCATGTCTTCCTCCATGGATCTGACATCCAGGACAAGGGCAAAATTCATAGTAGCCATTAGAATTATTGGACCATAGTAAGGTAAGCAAGGTGTTATTATAAGGAGGTGTTGCTTCTCCTTTAACAAGAAAGCAATACGTATGCAACAGTTATAATATGTGACAAATATTCCATTAAGAGATTTATTTTACTAAATGGTGTATAGCAAATATACAACAAAAATACAGCAATTTTTCCTGAATTGTTAGTGGCAAAAAGTGTGGTCTCTTATGTATCCAGGAGGGAAAACACAGATATTCCACAGAAATTCTCCAAAAAGCCCTTGCTTAGTTCTGGTGGGTATATGTTAGTCAATGAGTGTGAACATATCCATAAGTAAACTGTAAAGTGTGGTTTTGTTTTTAACTATGGGATCTAGAAGGGAAGTGTGATTTGTGGAACAGTAACAACTAAAAATGTGTTTATATAGGGTTAACCATAAGTATTTCAACAGTGACACGTTGTATTGTTCTGGCTCTGTACTCCAGAACATTGGATTTGAAATTAAACAATGACTAAGAGAATAAAGTGCAAACTGTCGGCTTTAATTTGAGGATATTTACAGCTATAAACATTGACCTATATAGGAATTATAACCCTTTTTATTTATAGTCCCTCCATTTTAGGAAATCAAAAGTAATTGACAATTGGTGGCTCAGCTTTTTCTTGACTGGTTGAGTGTCATTGCATTGTTATTTCATGCACAATAGAAAGCTAAGGAAAGGTTTAGAGGTAGTACTAATTATGACATTTTCATTTGGAGTCTGTTGCTGTTGTCTCTCCACATGAAACGCAAAGATGTGTCAGTGCCACTAAAGCAGGCCATCATGAGGTTGAAAAATTGAAATAAATTGATCAGAAGCATAAGCAAAACAGGTTTGTCAAAATTAACTGTGTGGTGCATTGTTAATAAGCAAGACTACAGGTCAGCTTAGCAATAGCAAATGCAGTGGATGACAGATGAATATTTTATGTAATGAAGGAAAACCCCTTTGCAAAAATCAAACAGATCAAGAACACTCTCCAGTATGTAGGCACAGAAGTGACAAAGAGAACCATAAAGTGAAGACTACACCAGCATAACCACAGAGGATCTACCGTAAGATGCAAACCACTGGTAAGTCTCAAAAATAGAAAGGCAAGGTTATATATTGCTAACAACTATATAATAAAACCTATAGAGCTCTGGAACAAAGTATTAAGGACAGATGAGATGAAGATTAACCTGTACCAGAGTTATGAAAGCAGGTAACTGTGGAGAAATAAAGGGACTACACATGATTCAAAGCATGCCATCTCATATGGTGGTGGTAGAGAGGAAGTATGGTTGCCACTGGAACTGGCTTCCTTGTCTTTGTTCATGATGTGACTGCTGAGAGCAGGAGCAGGATGAATTCTAAACCAAATTCTTAAAAACTCATTGGAAGGTACTCCATCTTGTAGTAGAACAATGACCCTAAACATACTGCTAAAGCAGCCACAGAGTTTATCGTGGTCAAAACGTACAATGCTATTGACTGTCCAGATCAATCACCCAGCCTGAATCCAAATGAACATGCATTTCACTTGTTGAAGATAAGACTGAAATGAAAAACAGGAATGGAAGATGGCTGCAGTACAGGCCTTGCAGGCAGAGCATCACCAGAAAAAATACACAGCATCTGGTGATATCTATGGGTTGTATACTTCAGGCAATCCAACACAAAGGATTTTCAACAAAGTAGTAAATATGCTTACTTTATTTAAGATTATGTTATTTGGCCAATTACTTTTGGTCCCCTAAAATCTGCACTTTATTCTTTTAGTCATTGTTTCATTTCAGATCCAATGTGCTGGATTACAGAGAGTCAAAACTATAAAACTTGTGTCACTGTCCAAATACTTATGGATTGCACTGTACATTTATAAATGTCATGTACATCAAGCTAACATATGCGCATAGCACTTTAATGCTGGATCCATACAATCTCATTTAATGCTTGTATTTTTAGTGAATGTTTAGACTGTCCTATACAGCAACTATTTTGTGACATGCACTAAAGTAGTTAATTTACTGAGATTAGTAGCCACACCTCATCTGTTCAGAAAAGATTTTCTGTTATTGTTGACAGTTTACAGACAAAACTAAACTATCAATTCTGAGACTCCTAAGATGATAGCTATGCTAATGAGTTCCTAGAATTCGGCAAGAAGCATGAATGTATCCTTACAGAGCACATCTAAGACTTGTGGGTTTATGCACTATGGTGTGATGAAGAAATCATAAATAGGAGATCATTTTTCCAGTGATATAATTTCTCCAATTCCCTTGTTAATCTATGGAGTCTTTGTTCTAAAATTTGCCCAGCTTGAGAAATCTTAGTGCATAGTTTTCAAAGAATAACACAGGTGATAGAGAAGTGATAGTTATCTCCTGTTTATCTCCACTTTATAACACCTTAGAGCACTTCCTCCCTAGATGTTAGGCCTCATTAAAAAATAAAAATAAAAAAAAGGTTAGCTTAGAGTGCAGGATAATCATAATCACGCAAAAAACAAAAGAAGGAAAACACAATGTAAAGCACCAAACCCATCCCAATCAATTATGGCAATCAGTAGGGTCAATTCATAAGATAATTAGAGAATAAAAATAAACTCTTATTATTCAAATTAAGTCCTTCTTAAAAACTGTAAATTAAAACACAAGTAAAAGAGCATAACAGGGCAAGACTGAGATTCAGTGCAAATTGCCTTGATACATAATTCAACAGATTTGCAACAGTTATTCCGGTAAGTGGTATAAACTAAACAGATCAGATTTAATGTATCCAATTAGTTGACAATGTGATAGTCAATTTATTACGTATATTGTTGATAGAATTACCACACATACATGTTTAACCCAAGAGATTCCAGTATAAATGGAGTAAGTTGTAATACCGGCTCTGGGGGCAACAATACTCAAGTTCCTGGTACAGCAGAAAAGCAAAGTATATATAGAATAGTGTGTATATGTATCAGGTTCCCTTAAGTAGATAACAAAGTGCCTGGCAAGTCAGCTGTAACCAATTAAAGCTATCTGTTAAATGAATATATTGCAAAGTTTCTATCTAAGCTTCATCTATGTAAATATTTATAGCCAACAAAAATAATTTGATAAATGGCAACAGAGCTATTATAGTTGAAATTCAAAATTGTAATCTACAATATTCCTTAGAAAAGTATCATAGGCAACAAACTAACAGATGTGGAATTAGCTATCTATACAGTGTCTAGGCACATGTTATAGCCAACAAAAATAATTTGATAAATGGCAACAGAGGTACCAAAGACAAAATAAAAAAAACTAAAGTTGTGTTTTGCTGGAGTATGGTTGCAAACAGAGAATGCATTAGCGGTATGGATATATGTGTATCCCCATTACAGGACCTGTAGTTATTTACTTTGTGGCACCCCTGTTGCCATTTACCAAATTATTTTTTTTTTGGCTATAAAATGTACTTGGATAATGTATAGATAGCTAATTATGCATACTTCAATAATTTTCCACTCCATCTGGCTATAATACATACTCAGATGATACTTTACTAAGGAATATTGTAGACTTCAATTTTTAATTTCATGGTACTTCTGTTGCCATTTACCAGATTCATTTTGTTGGCTATAAATATGTACATAGATGAAGCTTAGAACTTGGCATATATATTAATTTAACAGATACCTTTAATTGGTTACTGCTGGCTTGCCAAGTACTTTGTTATCTGCTTAAGGGAACTAAACATATACACACTCTCCTGAAAGCATTTAGCAGCAGATAAAATAACCTTTTATTACATACTCTACTTGACTATTGTTTCCCCTAGATCTGGTATTACAAATTACTCCATTTATACTGGCATCTCTAGGGTTAACATGTATATGTGGTAGTCCTATTAAGGATATGATTAATTAATTGACTACTGTCAACTAATCAGATACAATCAATTTTATCTGTTTATTGCATACCATTTACCAGAATAACTGTTACAAATCTGTTGAATTACGTATCAGGGCAATTTGCACCGAATCTCGGTCTTACCCTGCTACGGTCTTTTACTTGGGTTTAATTCACCCTTTTTAAGAAGGTTTTAATTTTAATAATAAAAGTTTAGTTTTAATTCTTATAACCCCGATTATCTTCTGAATTGATCCTAAAGACTGTCATAATTGATTGGGGTATGTTTGGCACTTTATATTATTTATTTTTTTCCTTTGTTTGTGTGTGATTTCAGTTCATTGCAGAATTAGCACACTCGCTTTAGTTTACTAGCACCTAATTTACTCATTGATAGTGCATCTTTTCCCTCTACGTGCAGGATAACTATATTGTTGATTAAAGTGATCCTTTGAACATTTTTCTTGAGCAGGTGGTTTAAAACCTTAAATCCTATGGGCCTTATTCATCACACTAATGAAGTGAAATTCCAGAGCAAACCAAGCTCACACTAGGGTTGAAATGGAAATTCAACAAGTTCCCATTGATTGAAGCTGAGCTTTAACCCCTTGAATGATAGCAACCTCTATCAGTTTCAATGATTTAAAGAGGCTTCAAGTTCAATTTAAGGACATTTATCACATTTAATTAAGGCCAGGGCTGCACTGTGCAGCCTCTCTGGGCATGTTCCTTGCAGATTTATAGGGGATCAGAAAACTGAGAAGTATGTGGATTGCAGCCGCAAGGTTTACTGAACAATCCTCAAAAAACCATTGTGTTGTGCTATCAAGTCAGATACAGGAAGTTTGTGATGACCTGTATCAGGCAGGAGAGGGAACTAAAATGGGATACTGAAGTCTCTCAGTTCAGTCTCTTCCAAGAGTTTCATCTGGGGTGCCTTTTCAGGCCCCATGCTTTACAGTTGGTCTGTTGGAGCTCAAAATGAAGCCTTGGCTTCACTGGCAGGTCTTCACCAGGGAAGTAGATCTGTCAGTGGAGCACAATCAGATGATAGTTGTCCTTAAAATTAGTTGAAGTTTTCATTTCCCCACCTATGATGCAGTAGATTTTTTCCAGAATCTCATCTCTTGTGGAATATGGTCTTATATGTAGGGATGGGGGGGGGGGTTAAAAAAAAATTCAGTTTGAATTTTCACAGTAAAAAAAAAAAAAAAAATCCTACCCATAGAAAATACACAGGATTATGGAGGTATATATTCTATATCAACATCATCATCATCATCATCATATTACATAAAGTGGTAGAATGCGTCGCTCACTGTGAGCCGTAACCGCACATGCGCAGTAGAGAGTCTCTACAGTGCATATGTGGTTTTGCACATAGGGAGCTTTGGTGTGAGCCTTCTGGAGCTCCCTGCTAAGGATCAGCGCATTTGGCGAGTCTCTACTGCAGTCATGCGCAGTAGAGACTCACAGAACGCGTTGCCCCGCTCCGAATGGCTCACGTCCTGTCTCTGCTCCTGGCTCTGGAGCAGCAACCGGGGCAGCTGGGTGCACTTTAGCCCATGTATACAGGCTTTCATACTAGTCATCAATAATTAGGTCATCATAAGCATTACTAACTGCATAGTTTAGTATTTATTTTTCCCCCTAGAGGGTTTTTCAGAAAGTTTTCTACTACTTTCAGGATAGATGTTGTACTTGTTTGTCTTACTGTAAGACACAGCAGTTGGTTAAACTGTTATATCTTCCTCCATTATGCAATCAACATTAGAATGTGACTTGTCATTTTCAGAGGTTTTTTTTAAATGATTTATTAACCCTTTGAGTGCCAGGGAGGTATCCAACTCTTTGCATTGCAGTGGTCGAGAACACTTTATGTCACTTTCACACACAGACTCCTCAGGAGGAAAAGGATCATCACTGTTTATTGCACACGCTACAGCAACCGTGACTACAGTCAGTTTTGGATTACCACTTTATTCAGACATCCCTGTGCTGCTCCTACTTCTTTCCCTCTAACCCTGACCCTATTATGTTTGCTGGACTTTATCAAAGTATAGTGGAATTTAACAGTAATGTAAACAACAGAACTGATTGTGTGTGATTTGTCATTGCCCTTTTCAAAATACTGTGACAAATATACTGTAACTCTCTGTCTCTTCTAGTATCTGTCAGCATCAGTCACAGCTCACTGCAGGTTCCCTTTCACCTATCAGTCAAGCTTTTTTAATTTTTCTATTGACTGTCCCTATCAGTTTCTGCAAAAATAAATAACACACTCCCTCTGCAACTGCCTCTTCCTCCTTTGTTTGTAGAAAATGTAAAGAGGATTTAAGCTGCTGTTTTCTCTCTTTCTCTTAGTGTCACTGCAGTTTAAATTTTTTTACCATACAGAATACACTAGACCTTAGTTGATATGCTGTCCCTCTTCTCTGGCTGTTGTGAGAGTCCATGATAGTTGTATTTAACCATCTCTTGAGTGTCAGTATGACAGAGGCTCAGCAAGCTCAGGAAGGAACTTTGATAATCTACCTTCTTGTTCAAACAAGATTTTGGGGTATTTGGGGTAAATCTTCTTTCTCCCTTCATAATCCTCTCGTCTCACCTAAAACAGAGGCTCAGCCTGCTCAGGAAGGATTTTGGTTCAACTGCCTGTCTCTTCCCAGTCAAACAAGATTTTGTGGTATTTGTCATAAATCCTCCTTTCACACTCACATAGAGTATCTGAACTCCCCTAACACAGTAAACACATTCCCTGCCAACAAGACTCCCTAAGCTAAATTCCAACTCCACTTCCTTCTCCAAGCAAACACAGAATGATATGCTGTGGAATCTGACACCCCTTTAATACTATCCCAGCAGAAAAAAGAGAAACTTCTCATGTAGGGGAAAATTCATACTAAACATTGATTTCAATGCAGTGAAATAGAAAACTGACACTTTTCATTGGAAATTTGCTACTTGGAGTGAAGTACCATTTTCGGCCTGTTTCATTTTAAGGTAAACATTTTAATCTATCCCTACTTATATGTCTTATTCTGTAATATTCATTTCAGTATTTACTGTGATTTAATTTCTTATGAAATAGTAGGTAATGTTCAGATCACTGAAGGAGACCTTTATTCAGTTATCACAATAGCAAGTAATATAAAAATGCCCATCCATGCACTTTCCTGCTTTAAAAACATGGTGTATCTCAGGCTTTGGTAATAATTGAATCCAGTTAATTTTTATAAACCCTGAAGAGGTGGAACACATCTATCATCAGTTCATTTCTATAAACTCTGAAGAGGTGGAACAGATCTATCATATGCCTTGAGGTTATTCTTTTTATTTGATTTTCTGGATAACAAACTAATGTTTCATGTGCATACACAGGAAATCAAATTGATAACTCTAAAATACACAGAATATATCAGTTTTTATTATACATCTTTTACTAGAATATAACTGCATGCCTTCATGTCTGCAATGTTAATTAACGATTTTTAAATCTAAAATGTTATCTTGACATAGACCAGTATGGTCTAAAAAGAAGAGGCTTTGCCTGTTTAATTTATGACTCATTTCTCTAGCATACTCTTGTGATCTTATGTAACAAACTATTGAGGTGCAATTCTGGAGCACCCAACTGCACTACAGGAGAAAAATATTAATTCTCAAATTCCAGTTAATTTAAATTTGGCTTTTAACCTCTTGAATGCTAGAGTTAACTAATGCTTTATGAAGCAATGCACTGGAGACCTCTCTAACATCTGATGGGTTAACAGCTCCATTTAAATCAATGGAAATATTGTAGTTGATCCCTACTGTGCAGATGGTTTGCTCAAGAAGTGCAACTCCTAAACTCATTGAATATGACCCTTAGGACCTTAATCAGGAAGGTAAAGATGTGAAGTTCTGGTGCAAACCTACTGCAGTATATTGAAGTATAAACATTTTCAAAATATCCATTGGTGTAAGTGGGACTTTTAGAAACTGAAATGTTAACCCCTTAAGGACCAGAGGATTTGTGCACAGGAGAACCAGGGCCATTTTATTTGCAGAATCGACAAAATAGAGAGGCTGAAACTGACTGCTACGGTCTTGGGGCAGTGAGTTTCAGTCTCCTGTCATGGTCACAGCACACCCTCAGGCATGCTGTGATCATAAAACACATGATATGCCAGGACTGTCACCGGTTCTTAATGGAACAAAAATTGTGCACTTCCATGGTCCTTAAGGGGTTAATTAGGTCTCTGAACTATTGTAAATAAAAGCACTGTAGAGCTATCTGGCATTCAAGGGGTTAACAGCCCTATTTTACAGCTTCATTGCTAGGCCATTTTACTCCCTGTGTTTTCACACTCTCACTGCAGTTTACAGTCAAATGACAATTTTTGGCAACGATTGGTCATCCAATTTTTGTTTTCAGCAGACCCATTAAAAAGACTCTACTGCATTGTAGGTATCCCCATAATCTGTGTGCACAGACCCTAGCCTGGTATGCACAAATGTTTGCAGAAGGTGATGCTAAAGGACAAATATATGGACAAAGGTACTTAGATATCTTAAAACTTTAGAATTTCCTACAGTATTCATTAGCAGCCCTTTTTCCAAGAGAAATCACTTCTGATATCTAAGAACTGACAGTATAGGGGGTGTCAGAAGCACAAAACTACGCTCACTAATATCTGTTGTATTTTCTTACACTCTTTAAATTTGACCATGGGGTATTAAAATTACCGTAACAACTACAGATATGAAGAAAAGGTAGACAAGACATACCAATTTGAAAACAATACAACCCACTTCATCAAATGAGGGGCCATTTGTCCTAGCTGGGTGTGCACCAATATCTTTGGAAGGAATCCCTAACGGAAAAAATATGATGTTTTGCATTTCTACTGCTGCAAACATACTAAAATCCTTGAAAAAAATATAATTTTCTTTTGTATTAATTAGCAGCTATCCTTCCAAGTGGAATGACACCCTTTTGTTAAGAGCTGATATACCATAATACTGCCAGAAGAACAGAAGCACAAAACTACCCTTACCAACATTAGTAATTTATTTACACTTCCACTACTTCAAAGGTACTAAGAAACAATCATAGAATTTTCCAATGTATTAGGCAACTATTCCAAGCCTGGTGGTGTGGACTGAAATACTCTAGGGGGTTCGAGGAGCACTAAACTATCTTTTTATGTTTCTTACCTGCACTAAAATGATCATTATATTTTCAGATGTAAAGAAAAGGTGGACAGACATAACATTTTGGAAAGTAGACAGACATATCAATTGATGGATAATTTGTCTTTTTATAACTTTCTAATTTTTCCAGACCTGACAAATGTATTTTTTTCCATTTTCACTCAATCATAGTGACTAAAGTCTTTCAAAACCATGGAATTTCCTACTCAAGTCAATACTTACTGTCAGCTGGAGAAAATGGAACCTCATTAGTATAGATTTACATACCCCATAAAGATTTGCTCAGAATTTCTTATTTTTTTAAATTATACTGATTTTCAAATTGCCCTACCAGCCCTGGTTAGATGAGGTAGACATAAAAATCATTGTTTGAAAGAGTAGAATTTCATATTTCAAATTAGGGTACTTTGATAACCGAACAATCAGGAGGGGGAGAAAAGGTCTCTATCATAGCACCCATCCACCCAAATTGATTTAAATATATGTGTTCTTACCTGATATGCAGACCATAACAAATACTCTTAATGGAAAGGGGAGGCTTTTACCTTCCAGTATGGATACTCTGATGCGAGTCAGAGAGGCAGAGATATATAGGATCTAAAGTAAATCACACCCAGGCTTCTAAAAGAAAATAAACATATTTGTATCAGTTTATACCAAGTGATCACCTCTTATTAACCCTTTCCTGTCTACAATTTCCAGCAAGTGTACTCATGATAGGATTTGGGGAAGTCTGCAAGTTCTAAAAGAGAACCCCCCCAAATCCTAATATATATATATATATATATATATATATATATATATATATATATATATACATTAATACCAGGTGATCACACCTATCCTGGTTGGAGAGGGGAGACACTTCTCTTTCCAATAAGGGTACCAATGCTGTTTTAGGGGGTTGAAGTGGATGATATATTTCCATGCACATAGGAACCCTAAAATTCTAATGTAGTATGTCTGCAGCAGCAGGGAGAATTTAAATGTCCCCCCTGCTAAGAAATACTATAAATAATATTAGAATATAAGTCATAAGGATCCACCACATCTTGTACCAGCTTCTGTCAATACCAGCTGCCCTTTCTGAATTTCGTGAGGTCAAAGTGACATGATGACACTACCAAATAAAGGATGCAGGGGACCTCACCAGCTTCTATTCTAAGGTATGAATGTGTTTTATTGCGACAGGGAAGATGTTTATGTCCTTCCTGCTGGTACTTTCTCCTAAACACAAGACTAGAAAGCCTGAATGTGGTTCTGTGATTACCAGAAGACAGTAGATCAAGGCTTGGGAAGCTTTATATCTGGTTCTGTAATTTCCAGTATGGGTAATCTGATGTGTTTAGGAGACAGGGAGGCAGAGATATAGGCTTTAAAAGAGAGCACACCAAGGCTCCTAAAAGATATGCATAGGTTTATACCAGGTGATCACGTCTTATTAACCCTTTCCTGCTTACACTTTCCAGCAAGGGTACTCCTGTAATGATAGGAGTTGGGGAAGTCTGAGAATTCTAAAAGAGAACCCCCAGATCCTAAAATATATTATATATACATTAATATCAGGTGATCATACCTACCCTGGTTGGAAAGAGGAGACACTGCTTTTTCCAGTAAGAGTACCAATGCTATTTTAGGAGTTGGGGTGTATGAGATATGTGTATTAGCATAGGAACCCTAAAATTCGAATGCAGTATTTCTGCAACAGCAGGACGAACTTAAATGTCCTCCCATGTAAAAAATAAATAATAATATAATATAATACAAGTAATCAGGATCCACCATATCCTGAACCAGCTTCTGTCAGTAACAGTGCCCCTTTCTGAACTTGGAGGGGTCAAAGTGACATGATGACACTACAAAATAAAGGATGCAGGGGACCTCACCAGCTTCTATTCTAAGATATAAATGTGTGTTTTTGTAACAGGTCCTCCCTGCTGGTACTTTCTCCAAAACACAAGACTAGAAAGCCTGAATGTGGTTCTGTGATTATCAAAGGGCTGTGGATCAATGCTTGGGAAGCATTATATTTGGTTCTATAATTACCAGTGGACAGTGGATCAAGGATGGTGAAGCCATGTATGGGGTACTGTGATTACAAGTGGATAATGGATGCAGTGAATTTGCTTCTGTGATTAACAATGAACAGTGGATCAAGGCTAGGGAAGCAGTACACGTGGTTGTTTTATTATAAGTATGCAGTGGATCAAAGCAGAGGAACCAGTGTATGTGGTCTTAGATTACCAGCAGATAGTTTACCAAGGCTGGAAGTTGTTTACGGGGTCTTGTAATTACCAGTGAACAGTGGATCAAGCTTGGGGAAGCAGTGTATGTGGTTCTGTGATTAACAGTTGGGCATCAACAAAAAGGCTAGGGAAGCTGTGTGTCCATTTATTTGATTTCCAGTGGACAGTGAATGAAGGCTGGGAAAGAATTGTATGTGGTTCTGTGATTACCAGCTGGCAGTTTATCAAGACTGAAGAAGCAATGTATGTGAGTCTTTGATTGCCTGGGTATAGCAGCTCAAAGCTGGGGAAGCAGTATACGTGATTCTGTGAACACCAATGGACAGCGGATCAAGGCTGGGAAGCAAATTTTATACCATGTGATATGAAGAAGACCCCCCCCTTTCCAACAAGGATACTGTTGTATTTCTAGGGGAGCCTTGCTACAAGCTCCATTAGAGCTCACCATACTTCCATTCACTCATCATGTTTTTCCTCGGTGATCCAGTGGACTTCTAGGTTGTGTTTGATGTCCTCCCAACTGGAGGAACTGGCCAGTATCTGTATGTGCCCCCCAGCCCCCTGGATACCTGTTCATGCTGGGGACATCATGTGCAACATCCTTAGCAGTTTTGTCCATAATGTCCTTAGCAGCCAAGTGGTTAAATAAATGGGAATTTTGCATTATCTCCCATGGGCCAATTGGCTTGCTCCAGCATTGTACCTCTTTAGCTTCCTGAGTTTGTCCCTTCATTCCTTATTGATGTTACCCCCAGCCTTGGATCCCCTAACCTACTGCCATTGTTAAAGTAGAACTGTCACTTTGTAACAAATTGTTGATTTTGAAATAATTTTATATTTCAAATGACTGTATTAGCTATTTAGTTTTATTTATTTGTCAGTTTATGAAGATGAGCTACTACTGGTAAGCAGGAAATGGCAGTAGGGATAGCAGTGTTTAATGTTAGTATCTGGCCGACATGTCTGCCAGTACTGTCTAATGTGCTTAAACCAATAAACACCGAAAGATAAATTGCTCAAATTACTATTGTAATAGAAAATGGTTGACAGTAATAAGGGTGATTTTTTAAAGCTCTTTTGTTTCTCTGTAAACTGTATTTGTGAGTATCACTGCATACCTGATTTGAACCCTCTGTGCAATTGTATGTATTATTTTGCATACAACCATGGACGCCTCCTTGTAGGTATATGACAAGTTATATTTGTATTTAACTGTAACAGAGAGAATTGTATATTACAGTGGCTCTCAATTCCACAGGCAATGTGGAATTTTCAGGGAGCCCTTACAATTTTTTATGTCATTTGTCAAGGGTATTATGAAAGATACAAATAAGTAGTATATAGTTATTATTGGATCTCACAATCAAAGCATGCATTGCATAAAAATATCTATAAATATACAATTGAAACTTGACATTCCCAATATTATCAATCAGACTCCAAAACCCACAAAGGAAAAAAATAATAAAAGGAAGCGCCTCATCGTGAAATACAGTACAATATTATAAAACAATCAGATTATATATAGGAAATACACTCATGTGTCCTTAATGTCAACTACTAATATTAGAGTCGACTATTGTGCATATGGAGAATATATCACCGTCTCCACTCGGTACTCTGTCACCGGATCATCCAGCGATGAAAAAATGTATATAAAATACTCCTCCAAAAGTATCAAAAATAATTTTAATAACAACAATGAAATATATATAAAAAATGTGTAAAATACACTGGGCTAACGCATTTCGCAAGATTACAAACTCGCTTTCTCAAAGCCAACAAATTATATATAAAAACATATATGTAAGGTGGATGACTCAACCAACGGCTATTTAAATACCTCTTGATTGGCCTTAATTAATCCACACTGGGTGATCCCATGCGCATCCTTTACATGGAGATCCTATGCGCGTCCACTATGTGATCCACACGTGACACGCATAGACACATGACTACTAGATCACCTGACTAACACACAGATTCGTACATTTTTTCATCGCTGGATGATCCGGTGACAGAGTACCGAGTGGAGACGGTGATATATTCTCCATATGCTCAATAGTCGACTCTAATATATATTAGTAGTTGACATTAAGGACACATGAGTGTATTTCCTATATATAATCTGATTGTTTCATAATATTGTACTGTATTTTACGATGAGGCGCTTCCTTTTATTTTTTTCCTTTGTGGGTTTTGGAGTCTGATTGCATTACCGTCTGGAGAGGACGAGGAGAAGAGAAGCAGCGCTATATTTGGAGTAGGGCTAGTGTTTAAAGCCCAGAAACACTAATCAAGCTATCTATTACATAAGTGATTGGATAGCACATTGTGTTTGTGAGTACCCACGAGTGGGGTATATCGGTGGTGGTCCCGGAATCCTGAAGTTACTACACTAGGGCGCCTTTCTTTGTGCTCTTGTTTTTTTCCAATATTATCAAAGTCTTTAAAGAAAACAAGGGGCACCCTGAATGGATGTTCATGACCCACCAACATACCATGGCACTCTGGTTGAGCATCACTGGTGTATTACAACACTTAGCTTATTGTGGGCTTTCAGCTCTGTTAATCCTGGAGAGGTCTACAATGCATTGCTTTGAAATGTGTTACATGCATCTTTAGAATGCAAGGGGTTAATACCCCCCATTTAGATCTATGGGAATTTTAGGAAATGTTAATTGTCCACTATAGCAAAGGTGGTTTATTCCACAACTGCTCCTATTTTGCTTGTTGCATAAGATGTGTACACATTTTTTTCATATTCATGTACAAGCATATTATAAAGTTTTGCATAGTGATCGGAAAAATTACATAGAACACGAGTGTGCATACTTTAACCCAATATGAGGAAAGTGCTTATACATTTAGATAATAAATTAGACAGTTGTGCAAAAGGCCATAATTTTAGAGATACAAGATAAGTGATGCTGCTTGCTATGAATATTACAATACCTCATCTGTAACACACATGGAATCTCATCTTGTGGTTAGATTTATTAATGTAGAACAAAGAATAAGTGGGGGAATGTACAAAAACAGGACTTGGAATTGATGTCTAACCCTATACATGCATGTTGCCTATGTACTGTAAATTCTCCCCTTAATGCTGATTCCTCCAAGGAAAGGGCAGTTAAGCAGTTATTGGGCATTTTGGGCCATTCCTTTCACTACAATTTTTAACATGTATTAAATGGGGCATATAGGAAATGGTGTAACTTTTCATCATTTTCCTGCACATGCTATGTAGCAGAAATTTGCTGGCATTAGTCCTAATGAGGATGAAAGGTATCCACCGAAGTGCATTACATTGACATACACTGTAGGGCATACCTGGAGTGCAGCCACTTTTGCTGGAGGCTAAAGTCAGTGGAGCTGTGCTGAAATATTCATGCATTCTCCCTAGTGGTCTTGGCCAGATGCTCCTATGCAAGTCCTTCCTTAAAAAAAATATTATTAGCCTACTATTTATTGTTCAAACATTTAAAATGTCTTAAACAAATAGTAAACCTTTTTTTATGAAAAAAAAATATAATGCAAGGCTTTTCTTGCTGTGAAAAACAAATATATATCACTTTTCCAGCTCCTATGTTATTCTCTGAGCCCTATGGCCTAAGATTTCTAAAATGGTAGAGATCTCAGTGCATAGTCTCCAGAGAATAACATAGAGGTTGAGAAGTGATATTACAGGAGATGTTAACTACATTTTATCACAGCTTTGTCATACCATAGTGCATATCCCCAAAGATGTTCAGATAGTTCACCTACACTTCACCTTGGGGAGATGCAAGGTGTGATGTGATAAAGAGGAGATGACTTCTCCACTGAGATCATTTCTCCAATTCCTATGAGCCTATGCACTATGATTTCTCAAGTGGGAGAGATCTTAATGCATAGGCTCCATAGAATAACACTACAATTGGAGCAGTGACGTCAATGGAAAAGTTTATTAGATCTCCAAAGTTGCAGAAATCTTAGTGTATAGGCTCCATAGAATAGCATAGGAATTGGAGAAGTGATAAACTGGAGAAATCATCGCCACTTTAGTACCTCTTTATCACCTCTTAGTGAATCTCCCTCCTTCAACTCTATTTAGCATAATACAGATCAATGTACTGAAGAATTCTCTAGCATTCAAAGGGATAAAAGTCCCACTTAATGGGAATTTGCAGAATATTCAAATGTTCCTTTCAACCGTGTTGGAGCAGTTGGTTTTCTTCAGAATTTTACCTGCTTAGGTTGATGAATTACAGTAGAGTTGATTTCATCAGAGACTGTTAATACATGGACTAAATCAAATCAGTTCACCTGGGGATTAACTGTGTGCTGTGAGAGACGGAAGAGAGATATGCATTCATTAGATGGATACATTGTAAGTGTGTTTCTTTTATTTTGCATGGAAGTGTTTTAATAAACTCTGCTTTTAGAATGTCCTTTTTGCGCCTCAATTTTCTACAAATTTGATTTGGTGTATGTGCGAAAAGGACATATTGAGAGCAGCATAAGGAACCATCTAACAGGCTGATTTGTCATCTTTCACCTTCCATCATCCTTTTTCATCTCATCACATTATAGATTTCACTATATGGAATTATAATATTGGTACTATTGACTTCTGCAATATAATATTGGCGTGGTCAGAGACCTAACATGGTGTATATAGGGCCTTGGTTCTTGTATATCTAGACCAAATATAGAGGCCTATATATTATATGATACATAATTTGTTGTTTTTAGAACCTTGGTTTTTTTTTTCTATTGGCTTAGAACAGCATGCAAAAGCAAGTCTCTAACTCCCACAGTAGCACAGAAGTACATTTATACATTATAGTGAGAAGCAATAAAAAATTATCATTGATTTTAGCCCTTTCAATAACAGAGAGATTGACAGTGCATTATGGAGCAATGAATTAGAAACATCTTTAGCATTCAAGGGGTAAAGTCCCTTTTAATTCAAAGGAATTCTTGATTTTTTTTTATTTGTCCCCTATGTTGGTTTGCTTCAAAATTGCTTTCATTGTTTTGAGTAAATCAGTTTCACTATCTACATATAATGGACAGTATATAAATCAGGGGCTCTCAAATCCGTCCTCAAGTCCCATGAAGAAGAAATGTTTTCAGGATCTCCTCAATTAAGCACAATAGAATGGCATTAACTCAGACACAGCCTTCATAATTGTTGACCCGCTGATTGCTTCACCTGTGTTCATGTGAGGAGATCCTGAACATTATTGACAAAGTCCTCTATGGGACATTTAACAATAATGGCAAATTTATATTATTATTATTGTTGTATTTGTTTATTGAGTGCCAGCATATTCTACAGCAATTCACAATGTTACTTACAAATTATAAAGACAGTAACACTAGTAACAATTTTTGTGAAAAGCTAAAACATATCTTGGCCACATTAAGCCACTAATTCAATGCATTCTCCTTGTACTGTATTTTTGTGGTGAATTTATTATATTATTGACTGGTCATTCCCATTGCATTATATTATGTTTTTAAATAAAGTATGATCTATATATATATATATATATATATATATATATATATATATATATATATATATAGTATTATTAGCATTTTTACATACCTTAATTTATTATTAAGGCACTGGGCATTCAATGTTGCCTTCTTATTAATATTGAAGATTTACATTCTGTGAAGGCATGGGAATCTTTCCCCATACAGCCGTAAACACAGTAGGGGTTATGCACTAAGGTGTGATAAAGAGAGGTGATAAAGTAGAGATGACTTCTCCAGTGATATCACTTCTCCAATTCTTATATTATTCTATACAGCCTATGTCCTAAGATCTCCAAAGCTGTAGAAATCTTAGTGCATTGGCTCAGTAGAATAATATAGGACTTGGAGAAGTGATATCACTGGAGAAGTCATCTATACCTTATCTCCTCTTTATCACGCCTTAGTGCATCTCCCCCAGTATATTTTTTCATTATTAGGTTTTGTTTATGGAGGTGCATTACAGACAACCTGCAATCTTATTTGACTACACTTTGATATAGCATTCACATTTTAGTTACCCTTCAATTGATAATTATCCTGTTGATATACACATTGAGGTTATGTAATTAAGTCTACTGGATGAAAAACAGAGGCAAAGACATAGTCGAAGCAGGAATGTATCATTTGACGCCAGTATGGAATTGGTTCTATTTTAGCAGTGATTAGAGAGTGCACCCACTATCACCTAATGTAATATTAAGAGCAGTTTCAGAGCTAATTGTATTCTGATACATAAAGTATAATTATTTTGTCTGAGCATTTCTCTACATTTACTGTATATTGATACATAGGATGCAAATATTTTGTCCTCCTTTTTTATCAGTTTTCTACCCAAGAAATTTTGTGGCTAATGTTAAAAAAAACCCAAAAACTGGAGAGATTCTGGAGCGAAATAAGTGAACTGTATGGACATATAAAAATAAAAATGATTTAGCTGGGACTTTAAACCCCTTCAGTGTATCATAATAAATTGGAAACCTCCCTAGCAATCAAGGGTTAATTTTATCAAAATAAATATTGTTGAATATATGCCCATTTAGTACATAATCTTTACTGTGTTTTTCCATATTTTAGTTTGTAGTCAATTAAAGAAATGTTTTCTCAGTTTAATTAGAGACAAACAAATACAAAATCATAGTATACTGTAATGCTTTGAGGAAAGCCAGGAAGACACATGATTAACTTGTTTAGACATTTGAATTATATTTGAAGGCTCAGGCTCATGAGATTGCCATACTTTATGGACAACATCTTGGCTGACAGGTCTCTATATAAAAATCACATTAACCTTTTGCGTGTCAGAGTGCTGTGCAACAAATTGTATTGTAATTGTCTGCACATCTGTCTGTCATGCGTACACTTAAACGTCTTTTTAACCCTTTGAATGCCAGATGTGTGATGTGTTGCGTACCCCTCTGGCACTCAAAGGGTTAGTGCAGATTAAAATCTCACATACATTATATTGATTTAGCAAGCATACCATCTTTTTAATTTTAATTAAATTGTATTTAGATTTACATGGAACATCAAGCTGACATTTCACAGACTAAGAGATTACTCTATTTGATGTGAAACATGGTATGGCATTCTGCTTTAACCCTTTGAGTACCAATAAATACTGGAGTAATACATTGGACATCACTTTGACAGTCAAGGGGTTAACCCTCTGAGTGCCAGTGCAATGTGTTGCGTACCCTTCTGGCACTCAAAGGGCTAAAGCCCAAAACTGTCAAAGGAATTAGCTTAGAAAAACCTACAAGGGGCTAGAATTACAGGTGCTAATTTTATCACTGCATTTATATTGTTTTCCCCATAGACTTCAATAGGAAAATGTTTGATAAAGTGGTATTAACATTTGGCACCTGCAATAGAATCCAGCCACAGATTGTTAGTAGCTCATATGGCAATGAACAGGAACATTTACAAATGGCTGTAGACTGAATATTATACACACATACAATATCCATGGATCTCAGAAAACTGTAAACAGAAATATTTGCTAAATACCATAATTATGTTTTGGACAGAAAATAAACTGTTGCTATGTGCAATATTTAAACTGTGTCCTGCTATGAAAATTTTGTGTAAATCGTAGGAAAACCTTGTACATTTGAACACAAATCAATGTAAAGTTGTGCAGCTGTAAAATAGACAAACTATGTTTTCAAGTGAATCACAGAAACAAACTGTTTAAAACTAGAAAATTGTAAACTAGTGGTTTGACTTTTATATATGGGACAATGTATTGTCAAAATTGCAGATCTTTTTTATGATTATGAAATGTTTGTGCTGTCATTTAATATCTGACATAATTTAGGGTGTGCCTTAAAGTGTAGTCCTTCTGCTTTATATACAAAATAATTGTAATTGTTTGAACCCTCATTTATCATAACTGTACGTATACAAATTAGTGTTGCTGTAAGTAAATATTTTCCAATTATTTAAAAAAGAAGCATACATGTGAATTTTTACATTTATTATGCAAACATATTAAGAAATCTTTTTGAACGCAAGTTTCTTTAGACATGGAAGAAAAAAAATAAAATATATAATTCATGAAAAAAATAATAACTGGAGCTGTTAAATATGCAGATATTTTTCAAAAGCCAATGTTGTTGGGATCTGCTTTTTATAAGCTACAAATGCTAATGGGATGTATTTAATCAAAACATTTTTATATTATATGGAAGATAACTGGCACTTGATTCCACTATATGTTTGGCGAACAACTTAGGCCTGGCTGCCACTGTAAATGATCACTATATCACTGATTTAATTTCAAATTCCCCATATATTTAGATAGGAATAAGTGAGATAAATCTAGAGACAACATTGATCACCTCTAGTGGAAGCAGTAGATTATTTTAGATTAGGGGTGGACAAACTGCAATTTTCCATCTAATGTTGGCATGCAACAGCATTATAATAAAAGGTACCCATCTCTCTTATATCAGTGTAGTTCATTTTAATGATAATTAAAAACTACGTATATGTTGTGCTAGCTATAAGTTTTGGTGGCACAATATTTCACTTTATGCTAATTTGTTTAAGTGACGTTACAATTTAACTACACACATTGTGTTGTGAATGAATCTTGGTAGATTGCAAGAACTAGTTAATTTCTCAAAAACACTTTATTTTACAGAAATATGGATAGTAGAACATATGGGCTGATTGTAATTCTATGTAAAGCAAACTAAATGTGTCTTAAGGTGACAGGTTGCTTTTAAGTAAGCCAACAGCTAGCTTAGTTATAGTTCTACAGCTGTTGGAGGCTGCAATTTGCCCTCTCCTTTTGATACTTTAATAAAAAAGATAACATAATACTGAATGCTCAGGTGTGCTAGCCAAACCACTACACCACAGTTTTGGTTTATTTACATCCAGGTACAGAAAGTTTCGATGCTGGAGAACAAAGAAGGCCTGGAGCAATTGTGTGACGAGCCAACTGCACTATATAAGACAAATGAAAGTTCTTATTGATTTAACTGGGGCTTTTAAAGAGACCCTGCAACCTAGAAGCAGCATAATGATTTTGAAAGAGTTTTCAGAATCACCTATATAATGTATTTTTCATTTTTTATTTAGAGCACAATTTTTTTAGTTACTTAGGTGTACAAATGATCCCAGCAGAAGAATACCATGCAGGTACTTCCTGTCTTAACCCTATGTTACCTTCCTCACTTACTGATACTGCTTAGCATTTCTTGCATGCTTCCCCTAGCACAACATGCCTTAATTGGCAAAATCTATCAATCAAAATAACTCCAAAATTAGATTTATACATACAAAATTGGTAATACAACATATAGGTTATTTTGAAAATTGCTAAAGTTGTTTTAAGTGATAGGATTCCTTTAACCCCCTGAATTCTAGATACACCTACAACTCATTGTAAAGCAATGTACTAGAGACCTCCTCTAGATTTTAAAGGCCCGATTTATGTCAATGTAAAATATGGGAAATTGTTTATTTCTTATATATTGCAACTGGTTTGATCTAACATTGTTCCATTTTGAGTAAATCGGTCTCAAACAAATATATAATACAAATCCACAACATGTTATTTTTTGGAGTTGATGTTAAATAGAATAAAGTTGGTATTGATTACACTTTTGACCACTGGCAGTTGTAAATATATTATCTGTATGGAATATAATAACTAAATGTCACCAATGCCTGAGCTTTATGGATCAATGCTTAGTGCAATGCAGTTTGTAATAAGGCTGTTGTGTGTTAGATATAAAAATTGTGCTTGTGTCTATTGCTTTTCTGTTGATGAATTCACCTTGATTGTCTGAGGCAGAGATGGGCAACTTTGGGTACTCCAACTGCTGAGGACTATAATTTTCATCACAAACAGCCGGCTGTTGGTTAGCAAGGATGATGGAAATTGTAGTTCTCAACAACTGGAGAGTCCCAAGTTGCCCAACTAAAAGTAATGTGCTTCTCTGTTACAATACTATTTAAATGCATTCAAATGCAAAGAGATTGAAATAAAAATTAATAAAATCACAAAATAAGACTAAATTGTTTATATGTGCATTGGTGAAAATTATCAATTTATTGTATAAACTGCATTGAATATTGTACAGAATGTTAGTTTTCTTTTAAAAGGCAATCATTTTAACAATGTATGTTGCTTTTTTGTAAAGGGCAATTAAAAGAGAATCAGGCACTTTAAAGTGAATTTCCTTCAAGTCATCATGTCCTTGGGAGCATCTATTTTCAGAAGTTTTGTTTAAACTTGCCCCCACCCAATATATAATTCACCCATTTGGTGGATGCTTAAAGAAAAGTGAGGTGAATTAATTAATTAATGTTTATTTATATAGAGCCACAAGTGTACGCAGATTTAAGGCTTTAGACAATATAGGGAGGGTTACAAGTGCTTTGTAGGGTGAAACATTGGGTTTGAGGTCCCTGCCTGAAAGCTTACAATCTAAAGTGGTAAAGGGAGACATACAGAGTACATAAGGGTCAAGTGCTGAATACAGTGCTAGAGTTCTGATGATGATAGGGGACACAAGTAAAGTAATAATCATTGCACAACATCAGTGCCTTCTAGCATGCTGAGGTTTTATCCAGGAGGTGTGTTTTCAAGCGAGACTTGAAGACTATCAGACTATCAGAGAGGTGCAGTGGCACAGGGTGGGAGGTAGAGCATTCCATAGATACGGCGTTTGATGCATGAGAGGGCTGTAGACACAAAAGGAGTGTAGGTGAGCAAAACACAGTTTAAGAAATCCCTCACTGGATTAATTAGATTAGAAATTGAAGGCAGCAGGCAGGCCCTGCACATCAACATGTGTTCTGAAAGTGAAGATCTATCTGATGGCCAAGCACATCAATTTTGATAGAGAGGGAAGGTGTCCCATAGATAAAAAAAATTCCTCTGGTGGAAGAATGCATAATAAGCAGGAGCCAAATGGGTTACTGGTAGATAGTACTTCTAGAGGGACCAGGAAGCAACACACTCCAGAGAAGTTCTGAGTAGCCTCCAGTTGACAAGATAAGGAAACTTCTGTGAATTATGCACAGGAGAATATGTGTGATACCATTAATTGTGGAATCCTCAAATATCCCTCAGCCTTGTCAAGATTCCACCCCAAAATCCCCTTGTTTGATTCATCATCATACACAAATTGTATATACAAGTGAGTTATAAATTAAGAAGAACTTGTCAGAACTACTTATAGTGAGTAACACTTTATATACAGTTAGGGAAAAAATTATTTGCTCTCCTTCTGATTTTGTACGTTTGCCCACTGACAAAGAAATGATCAGTCTATAATTTTAATGGTAGGTTTATTTGAACAGTGAGTGACAGAATAACAACAACAAAAATCCAGAAAAATGCATTTCAAAAAAGTTATAAATTGACCCCTTTGCAAAACATGACTTAGTACTTGGTGGCAAAACCCTTGTTGGCAATCACAGACATCAGATGTTTCTTGTAGTTGTGGGTATTTGTGGTAAAGCTACTTTTCTTCCTTCACACAGCTCCAAACTCCCCTAACAAAGAGAGAAAAGCCAGATCAGAGAGGAACTTGGATCACAGCTGCCTGTTTCAGGTATACAAGATACCCTTCACACTCCCCGAGTCCCTCAGACTCCCCTAACACAGATAAAAAGTTGCCTACTCAGAAGCAGGGGCATCTTTAGGTGGGGGCTAGGGGAGCTGAAGCCCCTGATTGTGTTAGTAACCAGCCCTGAATTGATACTGTGGTGTAACAAAACTATTGGGAGGTACAGAGAACATTTAAGTAACATGCTGCCATCTGTTGCAAGCTGGAGTTTTATTTATCATTCTGGGCTCCACTGTAATACTTGCACAGAGAGTCTGTCTTGTATGTATGTATCTTTATTTATATAGTGCCATACATGTACACAGCGCTTAACAAAAGTTGAAATAATATAATACAAAACTACAGAACCAGGTTATGAGCATTAGGCTTAAGTGCAATCATTTCATTATTCGTGGGGGAAAGTGCAGCAAGGGAATCCTAGACTGGGAAAGGGACCCTGCCCCAAGGAGCTTACAGTCTAAGTTGAATTCATAATGACAAATAGAGCCAGTAGGAGGAGGATTATAAGTGCAGGCACAAGGTGTTGTGAAAGACGTGCAGAAGGATTCTGCTGTGACTGTCAGTGTGCAAGAGGAAGATATTGCTATTGAGATGCCGTCTCAGAACAAGTGTGAAAGTGTTGCCCTGAAAGATGAAGACAACCCCAGCATGCACTGGGTGGCTGTGTGAACCTGCCTAAGCCCCTTACTCATTGCATGATGGCAATAAGTAGTTTCAGTCAGTAAGATAAGCTGGTGTTGGCCTCATTGCATGCAGGCTCTGGATTGGCTGGTGGGAGGTATGTCCCATACAGCAGCCAGAGTCAAGCATCCATAGGAAAAGTCCTGCCTGCTCTGTTATCCATTGCATCTATAGGAAAAGTCCTGCCTGCTCTGTCATTTGCCCTGTGAAATGGAAAAAGTCTTCCCCCTGCACCACTACCTGACCTGACTGAAGACAGAGGAGCAGAAGCTGCTTGTCGAAGAACAAGTTTTTTCAACACTTGCTTCTTTGGCAGTGCTATTCAGTCATAAAGCTAGTACTAGATGGGAGCATAGTGGATATCTGGAGTGATGGAGAGGACAGTTATAGATGACTTATCTGCCCTCTTTGAGTACCAGAGAGATATCCAGTATCTGATGCATTGCTATGCACTGGATAACTTTCTGGCACTCTAAAAGAAAATCACAAACACTAAACTATTTGATTGGTTGCTATTACAAGGACTGGCTTAGCAGTTGGCCAGTCACAGCAACTAATACAACTTTACTTCAACAGCTGGGCAGGCATGTAGACAGGAGTGCTTTATTTTCTAAATTGTGAAAGAAGATAGTAAGATGCACTAACCAATGCACCTCAATGATCCTCTGTGAGTCCTATGATTCCACGGCAGAGGAGAAGAAACTGTGTGTGTATTCCTGTGTGTATATATGTGTGAGTTGTCTTTTATGTGTGGGTAATAGACACACGAGTTGCATTGAGCAGGGAAGAGGCACAATGAATAGTGTGCAAGTGATGGGGAGGTGCAGAGAGATGTGACTGGTAGAGAGTTAACCCACTTGAGTTCTAGAGGTATGCAGTGCATTGGGGTGCAGTGCATTTCATATCTCTATGGCACTCAAAGGTTAGAGGCCTGTGGATGTGGGAAAGAGCTATCTGGGGAAGGCAGAGATACAACTGGGGAACAGAGGGAGAACTGTATTGCATATATGCAAGTGTTTGTGGCTTCTTTGGTAGAAATATTTGTGAGGATGGGGAGTGACCTGTGAGAGCCATATCTGCTGCTGTATGAAGTACACTTCTGTTACTCACAACAATATATTGATTTACCTGACTGCTGTATGGATAACACATTACATCTGGTTGGGATGTGTAACATAAACTGAAGTTTTGGACAAAGTAAAAGAGGAGCAATTCTGGGACAAGTAAATTGCACAATAGGGAAGAAATAACAATTCCTCAAATCTTTGTTAATTTAAATTGAGTTTTTAACACCTTCAGTGCTACAGAGGTGTCCAATACGCAGTGAAACAATCGTCAGATACCTCTCTAGGATTCAAGTGATCAGTGAGAAGTTGTATTTCTTCCCTATGGTTTAGTTGGTTTGCCCCAAAATTACGCATATGGCCCTGTACAATTTCTCTAAGGTCTACATGCAACAGAATTAATACACTTTAACCCTCTGCGTGACAAAGAGGTTTGCAACTCATTGCTTTGCAATAAAGCAAATTTATTAAGAAGAATTTGGGCTATTCTGGATCTAATGAACTGCACCATTGAGAATAAATACAAATTCCTACAATTCCCATTCATTAAAATTGGGCTTTTAACCCCCTGAATGCTAGAGAAGCTTTTGTAAAGTAATACTTTGCAGACCTTTCTAGAATTCAGTGTATGTGGGGGAGGGGGTTTGGGGAATATTTATTATTTCCCTATGGTTTAGCCAAGAATTGCTCCATTGTTTTTTGTGCATGTGTCGCAAAAATATGTTTCAAGTTCTGAACCTCAAGGTATAATACAGATTATGGAATAGAGGCCTTTACATGCAACAAAAATGCTGAGAATGTCTTAGAAATTACATACAGGGTTAAACTCTAGCATCCCAAAGAGATGTTTCAATGTAAGAAAAGCAAATTAGAGTTAGTTTTGTGTAATTCTACATCATAAAGCCATTGCAGACTCTTGTGCATACACAAGAGATGGTCACTCTATATACCTCCATCTGCTGTTGTACTACAACTCCTAACATTCATAGATAGCCAACTGCTGTCTGAGGATCCTGGAAGTTGTAGTCCATCATTATCAACTGGTGGTCTACAGATTGCCCACCACCAGCATACTCATATTTGTAAAAGCAGTAGTTCTAGGCATTGTGTTACTGAATCTGTCTCCCTGCTTTGATAAGAACAATATCAACCAGGAAAGGCTCCTGTACAAATGGAAACTCACTCTTGGTTTGTCCTTGCCACATAGATTAAAGGTTAAGGACCACAAAGGTGTGCAACACATTGCTAAGCAAAGAGCTGCACACACGCTAGGTGATGTGTCCAACACATTGCAAAGCAGTACACTGAAGAAGTCACTATCACCTAACAGGTTAATTGAACTATACTGGGTTAGTAATAGAAACTGTGAATGTACACTGCAAAAAGTTATAGGTTGTACAGATGATGTGAGCCAGCTGGGCAATTAAATTAAAGGTCAGTTTTGTCTTCTTTACTGCCATTATGAAATACTTAAAGTGGACCTGTCAGCCTGACAAAAGTTTAGTTTGCTTTACAGATAATTAACATATGCCTATAGGTTGTACTAGCCAACTGCCTGTGAAATAAGTCATTTTTTAAAATGAAACTTTATTCTTATGGATCAGTGTGGCACTGTATGCTAATTCCCTGCACAGTATGCTAAGTACTTCTGTTACAGCCCTAATCTACTAAGCACTATGTTATTAGAAATGTTCCCATGTGTAGGTTCTGTCTAGATTAATGCATAGCACATTATGTGGTAATATTGGCCCAGAAACTAAACAGCATAAAATGTCACAAAGTCACCAACAAAATATGGTGAATTTCTCCAAAACTAGTTACAGTACAAAAAATGCAATGCTCTTTGCACACGTGCAAAAGAGAGGCAGTATGGTGCAGCATCACCCCTCACCCTGCCCAAGGAGAGATGGACTCAAGCTTGCTGGGTGCCCCTCTCCTCACAACCTTCCCAGGGGCCTTAGTAGTCATGCTTCATTTTTGATGGCAGCTTTGAATTAGAGGTGGGTGAAAAATTTCCCATGTGACTTTTCATGAAAAACCAACAATTTTTCTCTTTTCCCAAAAGTTTTCTCCTTTTCACCATTGCACAATTTTCCTCTTTTTCACCTCTTCCAGCAAATTTTTCACCTATTCCAACACATTTTTCTCCTATTTCAACACATTTTTTCCTATGATGTAAAAGTTCCCAGTACAAAATTACTTCTTTTGAGGGCTGTAGTGGAGAAATAAGTAGCTGAAAGTCAAAGTTGTGAGTCCTACAACAACATATACCTTGAAAAATGTGTTAGCATGCAGAGTGCATGTCCTTTGCTCACAACACTTACTTCCTGCTTAAGTGACACTGGCACATATTCGTGATGTCAAGTGATAAAAATATGAAGTACAACCTACAATGTGCAGATATGTATGGTAGTCGTAGTGGGGGAACTGGTGTGGTATGTTTGGTGGGACCTTGACAAACTACATCAACCCTGGGAGGAGAGGGATCATCATCATCTATTACACACACAGCAGTAACCATTGCTATAGTAAGTTTTTGAACTACCACTTTATTCCCACATCCCTGTACTGCTAAACCTTTTCCCCTCCTCCTGCCCCTTGTGAGTTTGGACACAATTAAACTAAAAAAAAAAAAAACTCAACAACTCCTTTCCCCAGACTTCTCCAGCACAGAGACAATAAAAGCAATTTGGACCCCAGCTTCCTGTGTCTTGCTAGTCAATCACACTGAAATTTGGAGTCAGCCTCCATCCTCCCTTCTGCTCCTCTGAGTGCCCCCAGACTCCCCTAATACAGAGAACAAATGTTCTACCTAAAAGACTCCCTAAACTATGCTTCAAGTCCCCTTTTTTTGCCTATGCTGTGAGTACCTGACACCCTTTTATATGGCTGTAGAAAAGTAGAGAAAAAATGTTCATGTGTTGGGGAAAAAAAGCAGGAAAATGACACTTTTCGCAGGAAATTATTCCCCAAGCGGGAAGTGCCTTTTTCTCTGATTTTTTGTTTGAGGTGATAGTTTCACCCATTCCTAATTTGAATCTTTTTTACTATGTGTTTCAGGTGCTCAGTAATTATATTTTTGTTCTGTATAGTAATAAACAATGGATCTTAAGTAAGAAAAAAAATGTCACGGCATAATTTTTAACACTTTGCATTGCATTGTGATTAAATTGGTAAAATAAATAGTTAAGTTATGTAAGGATAACCCTCTCCTCACTACAGTGATATCATCCCTGCCAAGAGAGTCAGGTGCACAGCTGAATTTTGCCATGGGCTCTAGCCTCAGTTCTTTTTGGAACCTAGCAATGCCCCTGTCCAGTAGACTCCCTAAACTATACTCCTTGCTTTATTTGCCTATCTTCTCTATCTCAAAACTGTGCTGCTTTCTCTATTTCTCAAAAACACAGAATGGCATTCTGTGGGAATCTAACGCCGCCTTTATAATATGTCTGTGGGAGAAGAAGAGAAACATGCCTCATGGAGAGGGAAATTCAGTCATACCATTGATTTCAATGCAATGAACAAGGCAGAAAAAAGCTGAAAATCTGCACTTTTCTCAAAAGATTTCCAGCTTAGAAGGAAGTGACATTTTTTGCCTTTTTTGCATTTTAGTCGAAAAGTTTCACCCACCCTACTTAGTACAGCTTAAATTGTGCTTGATGAAATATTAGACTGTTACCTTAAAATTAAAACAGGATAATATCTTTTTATTATAGAGCATGCTCATTTAACCCTTTTAGTGCCAGAGAAGAATGCAACGCATTGCTTTGCTTTGCAATGCGTTGCATACCCATCTGGCACTCAAAGGGTTAAAGTGCAGATCAGCAGAATATAATCTAAAATAAGCTTTTCCATTGGGCATATATATATATATATATATATATATATATATATATATATATATATATAGATATATAGATATCTATATATATAAAAGAATAAGCCTCATTGCATAATTTATGGTACCTCACACACAGAACATAATTTATGTCTCCTCAGAAAACAAACGCACATTGAACAGAATGCCTCATTACATAATTTATGTCTCATTAGGAGACACAGCTCCTATTGGATGATTCAATGGGGACTTTACTACTCCCATTGGGTGATTCAATGGGGGCATGTTTATCATACAGGGAGTTGGCCCTCCCCCTCCAGCCTGCCCACCACTATCCAACTGACAAAAAAAAATATAGCTGCCACTCGCTCCTGAAGTAGGGATATCAATAACTTCTCCCAGTCCACACACTCTCACTCAAGATCATGACCCCACAAACACAAGGTGTCACCTCCCACACTCTGTTTCAGTACGAGGGTGTAATGTTTCCATAAAATACAAACTCAGGGATAAACTTAATAGCAACTCTTTTATTTAACTCTTTTCATCTCTTCAGTCAACCTCACTAACTGTTTTCAACTGTCACTCCTCTACTTCCTGCTTCCTGATTCCCGCCCTTTCTCCTTAAAAGGAGAGAGATGCTTTGCTGTATGTTACAGAGGGCAAGCCTCAAACACCACTTTCTATTTGCTCCCTCAGCATATTGCTACGTTGCCTCAACTGAAGAGCCACTGTGTGTTATATTGCTATGTTACCTCAACTTAACCCTTTGAGTGCCAGAGGGGTACACAACGCATTGCAAAGCAAATAGCAACTCTTTTATTTAAAGGGATAGTAATACTTCATTTTATCTTTATTTTATTTTGTAGGCATTAAAAAACACGAAGAACAATATACGTCTTATCTCTCAAACCTATACGGTTTAAGAGATATTCACAAGCAAAGTTTCCCCCTCCCGCCCCTTTTACCTAGTGTAAGCCATCTCTTCTCACATGTGGAATGCAGTCCATAGACCAGACAGATAACAGCAGGGGACAATCTTCTTCCTATGAGAACAATGAAAGCCCTGCCCCCCTTGACAAGCTTTTCAGCTTTTTCCCTTATCTTAATTGAAGATTGTCCCTCTCTGCAGGCTACCTGGGCACCTCCCTTCTGCTCTGGCTGAGCAGTGTTACATCAGTAAAAGGGGCGGGAGGGGGACACTTTGTCATTGCATTATTCTTGAACTATAACTCTGACAGTATTGAAATAACACTCTCCAAAGTCCAAATACTATGATGATTAATTAGAGCTGCTTTTATTATGAAACATTACTATCCCTTTAACTCTTTTCATCTCTTCAGTCAACCTCACCGTCTGTTTTCAACTGCCACTCCTCCACTTCCTGCTTCCCGCCCTTTCTCCTTAAAGGGTGAGAGATGCTTTGCTGTATGTTACAGAGGGCAAGCCTCAAACACCACTTTCTATGTGTTCCCTCAGCATATTGCTACGTTGCCTCAACTGAAGAGCCACCATGTGTTATATTGTTATGTTACCTCAGCTTAAGTAAGGGGGAGTTACTGCTTCCATTGGGTGATTCAATGGGGTAGTGATATAAATCATGCAGGGAGTTAGCATGCCCCCACTATCCAACCCGCCCACCACTATCCAAGTAACTGAAAAAACAAAATGGCTGCCACTTGCTCCTACACCACAGACACAAATCACACAAAACACACACACACACTCAATCACACACTCACACTCAATCATACACACTCAATCATACACACTCACAATAATTCACACACTCACTCAATCACACACACACTCACTCACACTCTCTCATTCACACTCTCTCATTCACACTCTCACACACTCTCACTCACGCACACTCTCACTTAATAACACACACTCTCATTCAATCACACACACACACTCTCATTTACACTCTCTCACTCATACTCTCTCATTCACACTCTCACTCACACACTCGCTCACACACTCTCACTCAATCACACACACTCACACTCTCACTCACACACTCACACTCTCACTCACACTCTCTCACACACACACACACTCTCACTCAATCACACACACTCACTAACACACTCACGCAATCACTCACACGCAATCACTCACTCTCGCACTCACACGCACTCACTCACACTCACATCCTGGGAGCCAGCACGATCCACCTTCTACCATAGTATGTGCAATTACCACATGCATTTCAACTACATGAATGAATACCACTCACTCACACTCACTCACACCCGGGAAGCCATCATGATTCACCTTCCACCATAGTATGTGCAATTACCACATGCATTTCAACTATATGAATGAATGCCACAGAGGAGGCATAAGTACAAACAAACTCATTACAATGACACATAAGTCACCCCCTTATGACTCACTTCTGTGTGTGTGTCTCTGTGTGTGCCTGTGTGTTCCTCACTGTGTGTTTTGCATGTCTGTATCACATTATGTGTCTGCATGTTGTGCATTGCATGTATGTGTGTATGACTGTGTCGCTCTTTATGCATCTCAATGCATACGTGTGCATTTGCTTGTGTGTCTCTGTGTGTGTTTATCTTGCATCTGTGTGTGTGCATTAATTCCCTATATATCCTGACGGGCAGCGCCGTCCCACATTGCTACTATATATATATATATATATATATATATATATATATATATATATATATATATATATATATCTGTGGGAGGTGAAACTGTGTGTTTGTGGGGTCATGATCCTGAGTGAGAGTGTGTGTGGAGAAGTTATTGATATACCTTACTTCAGGAGGCAGCTATATTTTTTTTTGTCAGTTGCATAGTGGTGGGTGGGCTGGAGGGGGCCCCCATTGAATCATCCAATGGGAGTTGTGTCTACTGATGAGACATAAATTATGTAATGAGGCATTCTGTTCAATATGTGTTTGTTTTCTGAGGAGACATAAATTATGTTCTGTGTGTGAGGTACCATACATTATGCAATGAGGCTTATTCTTTTATATTTATACTAGTTGAACAGCCCGTTACACGGGCCACAGTGCCTCTGGCAGCCGGTCGCGGGGCAGTCACGTGCAGCAGAGACTGCCCGCGCCACTGCTAATACAGAGCTGGACGCTCCTTCGGAGTGCCCAGCTCTGTATCAGCCGCGGCGCGGGCAGTCTGTACTGCGCATGACTGCTGCATGCGCAGCAGTGTCTACTGCGCATCTCGGGCGTTACACACAACTTGGCGAATTATTATATAGGACTAGTTGAACAGCCCGTTACACGGGCCACAGTGCCTCTGGCAGCCGGTCGCGGGGCAGTCACGTGCAGCAGAGACTGCCCGCGCCACTGCTAATACAGAGCTGGACGCTCCTTCGGAGTGCCCAGCTCTGTATCAGCCGCGGCGCGGGCAGTCTGTACTGCGCATGACTGCTGCATGCGCAGCAGTGTCTACTGCGCATCTCGGGCGTTACACACAACTTGGCGAATTATTATATAGGATATATATATATATATATATATATATATATATATATATATACAGTACATAACTCTGTTTTTGTTCTGTGCTGTCTCCTTTTGATTACTTGTCTTCCTTGGGAATGACAAAATAACAGGGGGTTCATCTTCTGACATTACCCTTCCTCTTCTTTTCGGGAAATCTATTCTCTTTCCTCTGACTGTGAACAGATATTATTGCACTGTCAGTTCTGGTACATCATTGCAGGTGGCAACTTATTCATCAAGGGCATGACAAACATTTTGAAATGGAATTTTTCTAAATAATGTGAATGGCATTTGAGAGCCTTGTAAAAAAGTGATAGTTAATTACTACTTCATACTTAACTTCCTGTTCTCTTGTGACTCCTTATAATTGACAGCTGCAAGTATAAATATAACAGTGGCTCTTAAACCTGTTGAAATAAACACCAAGTGGTACGCAATATCACATAAATAAACACTATGTCAAAGTGCAATGCAATAACAATAAATAAATAAAAATAATTAAACTTCCAAAAAACAAATAAACCACCAATAATAAGTGAAGCATTAATGGTCTAACTCAAAAAAATTAAAAACCAGAGATATTGTTCCTAGAAGTCAAAGAAAAGTTCAAAGATTTGTCTAATTAAATTGAGGCCTGAATACATAAAATTGTAATCTGAAGAAAAGTCAGATTTCAGTCAATTCAAAGGATAATCAGCTGTAGTCATGATGAAAGAACAGCACTAACAAGGATGAGGTATATGAAGATATTAAAAACCATATTACTCCAAAAAGATCCGCACATCCAAAACCGTGTCCAAATGTATAAAACACAACTTTATTATCAAAACATGTATAAATATACAATATACCTCCACAGTTGGAATTGTCACAAATTATTCAGCCATACGGAGAGACTCATTTCTGGGAGCCGCACATCAGTAAGAGCAACTATGTCGCTTCACATCGATCAACGCGTTTTGCACTTTAAGTGCTTACTCATGATCAAAGACACCGGCCTCAATGGGTGCTCCTGTCTTTAAATCCCTAACTACCAATCAATGTGGCTGAAGGTCTGAATCGGAAGTGATGTATACAAAGTAGCAAGTGAACTAATCCTACTCCCATTGACTAATGTGTAAATGTACCCCTTTCTTGCACAATGGCAGATCATATCTTGCCATCTAACAATTCATTCATCACCTTTTACATGAATTTGAGGTGAAATAGTGTGAAGTGCAATGAAATATGAAAAACTAAAATAAGTTTATTAAACAACGAAGTAAAGAATATATTAAATAAAAATAAAATAAAAATGTGATAAAATAATGAAATATTAAAATGTTATCTAAACTGTGTGCTATTTAATGTTTCTTTGTATCAAAAAATATATATATATTCTATTGGTCTATGATTGTATATAATAATTATTCTTTAAATTGTGTGTGTATATATTAACCCCACAAGCGACGTGGAACACAACCAATGTATATATTAATTGTCCCGAATCACTGAGACTCTCAAAGTGTCAACCATCGTGCTCAACTTAACCAGCGTTCCGCATTCCCAAAACCACATTGTTATAATAGTATAAAAGAGAGAAGAAAGGAGGAAACATACATTATACATCAAAATCATACAAAACTGATATACGTGTCACACCCTCCACATATACAGTGAGGATACTCCAAGGAAAAGGATCATATATATGCATGTGTATACACACACATGCATATCCCAAATAATCAAGGTTCCAATTCTCAAGAACTAATATAATAAAAAATATATTTAAAAAACAAAAAAAATCTTCTCAAAAACAGACCCTATGGCTGATCAAACAAAGATCACATATCCAAAGACGATCCTCACCACAACCGGGGTGCGAATCTACGAACTCAGAATTGTAACAAAATATAATAATAATGACAATAATTAATTGTCATCATGTCTCTCCTTTCCCCTCTCTCCTCTCATGAAAAAGGGATTCAAAGACAGAGCTCCCACTCAGCCAATGTGACTTAATAACTATACAATATTAAAATAACAAAATAAAAACAATATAATAGAGGAAACATAGTTTAACCCATACGAAGATCAAAATCAGAAATCAAAATATATTCTTATATAATTGATCAAATTTAATTCTGAACTTAAATTCAAATCCAAACCTAAATTCAAGTCCAAACTCAAATTCAAACAAATATGAAGATATTGCTTATATTAAAAACAGTACCAGTTATTACAATAATGATTATGGTAATTTTTGCAGAAAATGGTCTTGCCCACCAATGTTGACGAATCTATCTAGTAGGAAAAAAATAAAAGAGAAAGAACTGATATGAAAACATCCTATATTATAATTCGCTAAGGATGTTTGTCAGAAGCCGTCATGAGCAGTAGAGACGGCTGCGCTCTGCAGTCATGCGCAGTACAGACTGCCTGCGCCACAGCTGATGTGGAGCGGGGCGCTCTGAATTCAGACCAAAGTCCTCTCTGCGCACCTTCTTGGGACCGTTTGGTCCTAGGAAGGTGCTCAGATAGGACTCTGGTCTGAATTTGGAGCACCCCGCTCCATATCAGCTGTGGAGTGGGCAGTCAGTTCTGCGTATGACTGCAGCACCACCAGTGTTGGCCCATGTACACAGGCTTTAAAACTAGTATAGCATAAATAAATAAATAAATAAATAAATAAATAAATAAATAAAATAACATTAGTTCCCTCAAACAGTTGCACTCACATATTATTTTCTTGGACAAACAGCATTTTGCTGTCCCCTTCTTGGAAAAAAAACTATGTCCCCCTGTACATTCTATATGGTCCAGGCTATTTGGTCCATGCTGCAGCAAATGCATATACCAAGTATTATATGTGACCTCCTAACATCTGCGGTGCCAGTCTCATAACTATTAGATGATGTAGCTGGCATGATTCATAGTGAAAGGAGAATACCAAAAGGCATCTTTAGACTACCGAGCTGCTTTACAGGAAACAAGAGTTTTGGAGGAGACTCATAAGGGGTACAGAGGGACATGGCACTGAAAGAGTGCCAAGCAGAAGGGTGTAGCTTAGACAGTAATGAATATCACACACTAAGGTAGAATATGTGTGGCAGGTTCCAGGTAAATCCAAAAAGCTCACTGCCATAGTCTCACCACTGGCTGATCACCTATTCACCGAGTTTGAGAATGCTTCTTACCACTGTGGACCAACTGACATTAGTACTGAGAAATGTCAGGGGGCAGTTTGCGCAAAAAATGATGGTACTATTAATTGGTGGTCATAATGTGGTGGAACGATAGTGGGGAGCAGTGTTGGCATCTGCTGTACAGAAACTGTGTCTGCATGATTATATGCTTGATAGTAAATACTTACACACTTCCAGTTGTCAATTTGAATATTTGTAAATCAAACACAGATATGACTGACTATGTTATGAAAACTGAGGCTCAAGTCAAAAGATTAGATGGCCTAATTATAGACAAATTGAATTTTAGTAGGGGTGGACAAAAGGTCCTGTTGTGTCCCCACAAATGAAATTGATGTGGTTGGTGTTAGTAGTAGTAGTAGTAACAATGATGTTTAAGCAGCTGGTGGGATTAGCATTAGGAGAGTAGTAAGGGAAGTAATGCAGAGTGTCCAGACTAGTTATCAAGGGAGCCCACAACATTCCCCTGTCCCTGGGAGTCCCCTTCCCCCCACGGCATGGTCCAGGTGGAACATGATCCTGAAGAAGGCAGCATTGTTGCCTAGTAGCAATAATACCAACAACAACAGAAGCACAGATCAGGTGCCTGTGCCTGCTGCTACTGCTGCCAGTTTGTCTTCTTCAGGTCACCAAGAAATGGCAAGTGTGACATTAGGGGACCCTCTGTCACATTTTTCATCACCTTCTCCAACCGGTAAAAAGTCTGTAATAGAGCAGCAGCAGCAGCAAGGAGGGGCTGGTGGTGGTGGCAATAATGATAGTGTAGAAACTGGGTTGGAAGAGACATTAATGGCCTTTTTATCCCAAACTGAGAAAGAATGGGAGACAGGTATGGGCACCACCACCAGCAGCAACAGTGAGCTTTTGGAATTTGCAGTGTTTGCTTCTGCTCTAATTCCTGCTGCTACTGAGTTGAAAGGGCATCAGGATGTTGAGGAACAGAATAGTGTGCCACAGACCACTGTGAACAAAGTGGAAATGGGGTCAACAAGTGACGCGGGATTAGGACAGGTTCCATTTGCCAGCAGTAATACTCCTGGTCCTAGTAGCAGTGCCGATTCTGAGGCATTAGTAGCAAGAGCAGCAACATTGTCATCTGCCTCAGCCAGTGAAGGGGAATGTGGAGTGAGACTAAGTAAATAAAACCCCAGTTGCCAAGCATTATTTTCTCTTTTCCCTTTCCTCCTAACAGCCTAAACATCCCAGGTCCAACCAAACCCCCACCCCCCTTAACTCCCCAAACCCACCTATCTATACCAAGCAAACCCGCTGTACCAGATGAAGACCAGGATCCCCTAAGCCAGACCCTCCCTCAACAAGAAGCTATATGCTCTTGCATCTACAGCCGTTTGATATAAAAAGAAAAGGAAAAATAGGATGAATAGTTTTTCATTTTAGTGCAATCCTAATACAAATCTTGTACAAATGTTTCTCTTCTGCCCGTGGCCTGTCAGAGACGTCCACCAGGAATTATGAAATAGTGGTGGTGTTTGCCATCTATCCCAAATTGCATGAAATGTTTGATGTGTGCCTCTATGGACATAAACTAATTTATAGTGTGGCATACTGTGCATAACCAACCCCACCTATACTCTCAGGTTGGAGGGGATCTGTCAAGCCAATTCTGTGCCACCACCCTTCTCACCAACACCAAAAGCTCAGACAGGAGAAGCTTGTGAGCAGATGAGTCCGAGTCGTTTGGAATAATAGCTAGAATACATAGTTTAGTAGAGTGAGAGACAGGGTGCTGAAGGATAGTTTACAGGTGTTGAAGTACCATCACCCAGAAGTACAACACCTCCGGACAGTGCCAGATTATGTGAGGCAAGGTACCCTCAATGTGACAGCATCGAGGGTCATCGCCCCATTTTACTTCATCGTTTTTTAAATAGTCATCTTTTTCGAGTCTCACATAAGGTGATAATGTTCCAAATTATGTTATTCAGTTCTTGTACTAGTTCTACTAACGGTTAAACCATATTCATTGATTGATTTTTAAGCAGTCCAATGTCTAAAAACTAGGGGTGGGTGAAAAGTTAGAAAAATTTCCTGCATGAATTTTCGCGAAAAATGGCTGATTTTTTTTTTTTTTAGAAAGTTTTCTCTTTTTCTCCAATGCAAAATTTTCCTCCTATTCGCCTATTCCAGCAAATTTTTAGCCTATTGCAATACAGTCTTCTCCTATTCTATCACATTCTAACACATTTTTCTCCTATTCCACCACATTTTTCTCCTATTCTAACACATTTTTTCCTATGTTTAATATGGTGCAACATTTCCCAGCACAATATTACTTCTTCTGAGGGCTGTCGTGGAGAAATAAGTAGCTGGATGTCAAAGTTGTGAGTCGTACAGCAACATGTACCTTGAAAAATGAGTTAGCCTGCAGAGTGCATTTGTCCTTTGACCACAACACTTACTTCCTGCTTAGGTGACACTGATACGTATTCATGATGATGTCAATTGATTAAAAAAAATAAAGTACAAGCTACAATGTGGCAGATGTGACATAAAATTGTCTTATATAAAAACTCATTCAGTTTATGTGTTTGATTAACTATAAACACGGCTTTCTTAAGTTTCAACAAGCAGGGACTACTCCACAGAATCTATGTATGAACATCACTTATCCACCTTAGGTCACAGTGGTATAAGGATACACTTCCCTAAAAAGTAAAATGGAGAGATTGCTGAATATTGTATTAAGTCTCTCTTAACGACTTTCCTCTATATGGGAACATTTCTCACACTGCTACATCTGCACAGTTCAAATATATCACCATCCTCAACTCTTTCTTTTCTCCTTTTCTGACCAATTGCAACATAATTGGTATGTGGTTTAATTCATTTTAACTATGATGACACTATGACACTATCTTCTTTGGCAAAGTTAAGTCTTTAATGTGTCTGTGTGTGTGTTTGCATTTATGTTTACCTTTTTATGTAATTACATGGCAAAGTATATGTGCTACTGAGTGTCAACATAGATCATAGATGTGTGTGTAATTACATGTTGGAGTAGATGCTTTGACTGCATATCACTACATGTAATTGAAAATCAGAGTAAACGTGATTATGTGGTACAGTGAATGTGTATCTGTATGACAAAGTGTGTGTGTATTCATTCATGCATGCATGTTAGCATGTGTGAGTGTGTGTCTTTCTGACTGTTTTGTATGTTAAATAACAGTGGGTATATCATGATTAATCCTTATTAGATTACTAAAAGCATGACATTTGTCTTCAATGTTTAGCTTAATCCTTGAATAAATGTAGCATTTGGTATTACATATGCACTTCACATTTCAGAGGAATTGTAAAGGCAATATGTTAAATTTAACCATTTGACTGCCAGTAGGTTCTGCAACACAATGCTTTGCACAACCCTCTGTCACTCAAAGTTTTAACATACCTTACACTTGAGAATCAGCACAAAACATATGAACTCCGTGCTTCTTTTATATGTCACTATATAAATATATAATTTATGTGGCATTCTGCAGAATGAATATTGGAGTCAAGAATTAACTTAATATGCTGCATGTGTGATGTGTCTTACAAAATGTCTTTTAAACAGTGTTTCTTTTTTTAAGCTAGGACAAATGTAATTTGGATGAAGGGTAGTTGAAAGGTATTTTCAAATTTGTCTTTACTCCCCAGCCTTAAAAAGTAAACAAACAATTATGTCTCTGGCTATAAGCCAAAAGCTCTACCAAGTAAACATTTTTGTTAAATACATTTTGTCTATTGCCAAAACTATAGCAATAAGTACTTATGTGTTGATAAAACTGTACAGGAAGTAATTATAATTGACTATACGTATTTCTGTGATGAACTGGCTCTATAGAAAAACATTGAATCTAGAGTTATGGAAAAATAGCAAAAAAAGACAAAATGGATACATCACTACATGCCAGGTGTACTTTTGACCTTCTCCGCAAAAAGATGTGAAAAGAAGCATCTCCCCTAATTAACAGCCTCCCACAAACAATAATAGATCATGCTGACTGACAGGTCAGGAGTTAGACTAGTGGGGGCAGAGATGGAAAACAAGGCACTTACTTGACAGTAGTGATATTGAACTGCTGGGGAGCTGAGGGTTGGAAGTTTAAGCAAACCCTAAAGCTGACACAGAGAGCTGTGTGAATGAAAAGCTGTGATATATATATATATATATATATATATATATATATATATATATATATATATATGCAATGTTGACTACAAGTACAACTTTGCTTCTGTTACTTGCTACGGATAAAATTGTTGATCCCAAGGTCAAATAGTCTTAACTGGTTGAGCCGGATCTGGACCAGGATGGTTGAACTTGCTTGTCAATGAAGGCAGCAGGGTACCCATAGTTACAAAGCAGGTAAATATGTAACAGAATGAAGGAATGCAATACCAGTATATTGCAAGGAAGTCTCACAAGAAACAAAAAATTAGGATCCAAATCTGTAGGCAGATTCTGGATCAAATACTGGAAAAAAGAAACAAAGTTCGGGGGTTCTAGTCCAGTAAACTCTTTGCATGCATACCACAGTACTAGTAAGGCTTAGGGTTCTGGGATCAATATATATATAATTAAACTTAAAATAAAAAGAAATAGATCAGTTATGATTGGACAGTCACAAATTAATGGACAAATCAGATGACAATTAACCTGTGCTAAATCGATATAAAGTGGACGGTGTGGAGAAAGAAAGGAGCTGCACATGATCCAAGGCATACTATCTCATCTGTGAAACATGGTGGAGGTAGTGTTGTGGCTTGGGTAGGTATGGCTGTCACTGAACCTGGCTTTCTTGTCTTTATTGATGATATGACTGCTGACAGCAGGAGCAGGATGAATTCTGAAGTGGACAGAAACATCTTATCTGCTCAGATCCAACCAAATGCCTCAAACCTCATTTGAAGACACTTCACCTAGCAGCAAGACAATGACCCAAAACATACTGCTAAAGAAACCAAGGGGATTTTCATGACCAAATTGTGGCATATTATTGACTGACCAAGTCAATCACCTGTCCTGAATCCAACTGAGCCTGTGTTTCACTTGCTGAAGGCAAGACTGAAAATGAAAATTCACAAAAACAAATAGGTGGCTGCAGTACAGACATGGCAGAGCATCACCAGGGAAGATACTATGAGTCTGGTGATAGAATGCAAAGAGTTTGCATTCAGAGTACAAAGAGTACTAAATATGATGACTTTGTTTAAGATTATGTTAACTGTTCAAATACTTTTGGATCCCCAAAATAGAGGGACTATGTAAAAAAAGGGCTGTAATTCCTACATGGTTCATTGTTTATGGACATAAATGCCATCAAATTAAAGCTGACAGTATGTACTTTACCTTTATAGTCATTGCTTCATTTCAAATCCAATATGCTGTAATTTAGAGCAAAAACAACAAAACATAATGTAGAAACACAAAGGAGATGAAAAGAAAGGGGGCACCCCCTGTGGGAAATCTTCTAGCACTGTATAACCACCACTGTACTTGTAAAATTAATTCTGGGAAATTATATATGTAATCCATAGCAATTTGCTCTTAAATATTTATTTCTAAAGGTGGTACCTTGTTAGCCATAGAAAAAACAAGAGACCGGTAGATTCAAAATAATACCTTAATTGGCTGAGTGACTCTAGGATGAAAGCTTTCAAGACAACTTAGGTATCTTCAGGCATAAAAGACCTAAGTTGTCTTGAAAGCTTGCATCCTAGAGCCACTACTTTAGCCAATAAAGGTATCCTTTTTACTCTACCAGTTTCCTGCAAATATTTATCTATAGCAGCATCCAAACTCATATAAAGGTTTAAAATGCTTAAAGAATTTATTCTACTTTAAATCTGTTTCACTACGTGTTTTGTTGGCAACATGCCATTTCCTCAGGTGCGAGTAGGAATCTCTGTACTACCCTAATTTTTATAGGTTTGAACTTCTTATATATCGATCTTAGCCTTAAAAATAACTGCTTCTTTATATCTAAAAATAATATGCAACTAGATATAAACATTTTTAGTATGTGTATATATATTATGTCTCTGTATTTGTGTAAATGCGCAACCCTTTGCTTAAAAACAAGAGAAATCTCAATGTATTCTTCCTGGTAAAACATTTTCTAAATAAATAAATACTGTGTGTGTATATATAAGTATATATATTCTTAAAGGATCTATTCACCATTATTACATCTAATATACAATTAATACATACATGTACTACAAAATAAAAACAAAAACAAAATGTATGACACATTGCAAAGAAAAGTATAATTTAAATATCTTCTTAATTTTTGTTTAGACCTCTTATGTATCCGTAGTAACTATATAGGCTCCAGCCAGCTTCCTTTGTTATTACTATTCATACACAGGGTTCCCTCTGGCACCATAGAGGCCAGAAGGGTTTAACTAAGAGGTTTCAGTTTTAATTAGAAGCTTCAAAGGTCATATGCAGACACTATGTAAAAGCCAGCGTAAATCAAAACACATTAACAATGACAAATACATGTTTATATGAAATGCTTTTAACAACACTTTTTAGCCATTTGTGACGTTTCTTAATAATTTTCAAATTATTTTGTATTGTCTTTTTGTAAATGCCCGAGCAATATTGAAGCAATATAATAAAAAAAAAAACACATGCCAGTTATTTGCTGCTATCCAAACAGAATCATGAGATGTGTAATATATTATACTAGTATAAAAGCCTGTGTACACGGGCCAAGGTCCGGGTAATATTAACCCTTTGAGTGCCAGAGGGGTACACAACGCATTGCTTAGCAATGCGTTGCATACCCCTCTAGCACTCAAAGAGTTAAGAGGCCGCTACTTCACTGCTTCACGTGATGCAGTCTTGTGTCGCCTCCCTTACGCGATGCAATCATGCACAGCAAAGACTGCCCAAACGCGGACAGTCTCTACGGCACATGAGTGCATCATGACAAACATCCTAGCAAATTATTATATAGGATAAGCTCTATTGTATTTCATGTGCTGGTGTTATTTCAACTTTGTCTGGCTAATTGAGCAGTTGTAACAGCCAAAGCACACACACACAGAATTCTCAGATTTTTCTAAAAATCAAGAGAGAAATCCTATGTGCGTTTCAGTGCATTAGTTCAATAGGAGAGTAGAGCTCATTCCACAAATTTTCCCATTGTGTAAAATGGGGTTGCATTCAAAGCCAAGATGCGAAAGACAATGCAGCAAAGTAAATTCTCTCAGTTAATTATACAAACTAAAAAAAGAGACAGAATATTCTTATATAACCCCTATTTTTCACATACAGGGCAATTCATCCCTTAGTACATATTTGCCTTAATCTCACTCGATTGTTCCTCATAGTTTTATTTATAAATGGTCATCCACTCAATTGATGTTATTCTGTTGGTTACAATAATAATTGTGATGTTTTCAATGAAAAAAAAGAGAAAAAAAAATTGTTTGCAATATTGGTATTATTTTATATGTAGAAAACATATGACATTAATGGTTAATATGGTTAATAGAATATAATGATTTTCCTCCCTTTTTTCACTTATTTTCTATTCCGTTCCTTGGAAAATAACTTTTAAGCACTATATCGTCTCATTGATTTAAACAGGCGTTCGATCTCAAAGAGAACACATATATTCCTGCACTTAGGACATGATGTTCAGGAAGTCCTCTACTGTAAAGAATGCCACAAGCAAAATAGCAGAAGTGTTAGTATTGAATTTTCAGGTGTAAAACTGTCAATTTGAAAATATGTCGGATTGTAGTTGGAAATAAAGTCATCTGGTAAAAAAAGAAGAAATTGAAGTAAACGCAATTGTTTAAAAATAAGATTACTTCATGTATTTCACTTCAGTTTCTCCTGGTTATATTAGGTTAGCATTCAAAAATACTCCACTGTTTTTCTTTTGCATTGCCCCAATATACTCTAAATTAATCTAGATATATCCCTACACATTCTCTTTTTTTTCTTTTGTCCCTTTAAAACAGTTTTGTACACTATACCATACCTTAAAACACTATTATCTATGCAGTATTATTATTATTATTATTATTTATTGATATAGTGGCACTTATTCCACAGCATTGTATAAGAGGGAGTTGTTTATATAATGAAAACCTTATGATTGCTCCCCCCTCTTATAACTGTAAGAATCTGATATAGGTCCCTGTTTATCTGTATGTGTTATATTTATTTAGTGACATCTATTACCTCTAACAAATTGCAGTCCCCACCAGCAATTTCTTTGGGGGCCACCCCAAATTTTACTTCTCCCCGCCAAAGTCCATTTTAAAGCAGTCAATCATATCTTCTTCTCTATTATTAATATATATCATAGACCAGCACTTCTTCAAGAGAAATACATCATTTATTTCCCAGATCCCTCCTGGGATCTTTATCAAGTCAACACTATAGTGCAAACATTCCTTTTAAATACTTAGTGAACAATGCATACAAAACATCACACCTAAATACATCAAATAAAAATTAAAAAGAAAAATACATCTCTATAGTAACCCCCATTAGGAAAAAAATAATCACAAGTGGTGACACATTAAAATATAAACATTTAATACATTAAAGCAAAAAGGGATAATTCATATATATTGACTCTATATATTGACCCCATACGCATAAAGTCAATTAGGCAGCCAGCACCCCTTCTGTCCATACATATATAAAAAATGGATAGATGGAAAGAAATAAAGGTAGATAGACATAGATAGATAGACAGACATAGATTAAAAACAATTGCTGTATAAATATAGCCTTTGTGAAAAACAACTTAAATATGTGAATTATTTTAAATATTAATATAGAGCACACAGTTCTGAACTCTTTGAGTGCCAGCGAGGTATGGAACACATTGTTAAGCAATGCGTTCAGTACCCCTCTGGCATGCAAAGGGTTAAATCAGGTCATGCTCCTATGTGCTTAAACTCTCAGTTTTAATGTGTCAAATTTACCTCAGTGAGTTCACTTTAAGATACCTCAGGTCTGTATTGCCGTTATTTGAAGTAAGTTTTCTGATGCATTACACTTGTGCCATATGAGGGTGTATGTGTCCTAAATTATATGGGTTGCTTAAGGTTGCCACCTTGTCATGTCAAACCTAACAAAGGCACAAAGTTTTGCGCTAAATGCAATGTGATATGACACAATAGGCCTGTTTTAAGCAAGTAATGCATTTGGAACTTATTTAGCATTCAAAGGCTTAAAGCCCCATTTAAATCAATTGGTAAATACAGTACCATCAAATAAGAATTAGTTCCCTGGTGGTACATGTGTGCAATAACCAATGGCACACAAGAGGTTCAAACAGAATCAGTTTGGGCTTCAGAATCTATTAAACCATGATGGTGTTGGCAAAACTGGACATGAGAGCCCAAAAACCAGACAGGGCCAATCCTAATGTGGCTGGAGTACCTGGACTCACAACAGTCCAGCCATTTTATTTCCTTTACTGAGATTTGTTTAGCTCTTTGAATGTTACAAAAGTTTGAAATGCATTGCCAAGCACACTCTCTCTGGAAATCAAAAGGTTAAAGTCATAGTAATTTTTCACAATAAAAGCAGCTACAATTAATCTTCATAGTATTTGGGCCATGGAGAGTGTTATTTCAATACAGTAATAGTTCAAGAGTAAAGGAATGATAAAGTATTTCCCTGCCGTCCCATTTACCGATTTAACACTGCTCACCTCAGAGCAGCAAGACTGTCCAGGTGGATCTCAGAGAGGTACAATCTTCAATTAGCATAAGGAAAAAACCTGAAAAACCTGTATAGGGAGGCAGGGTTTTCCTTATGTTCACAGTAACAAGATCGTCCCTTACTATGAGCTGTCTGGTCTCAAGACCAGATTCCACATCTGAAGGGAGGTGACTTACACTAAGTAAAAGGGGTGGGAGGGAGATACTTTATCATTCAATTACTCTTGAACTACAACTCTGACAGTATTCAAATAACACTCTCTATGGCTCAAATACTATAAAGATTAATTGGAGATGCTGTTTTTGTGAAACATTACTATCCCTTTAATACTGTTGCAGAAGCAGAGGGGCAGGTTTTTGGGTTTCCTAACAGACCTGTATGTAAATGCTACATTTTATTTTTTCAGAGGTTCACTGACAGTTTGTGAGCTTCAAACTTTCTTTGCTTCTGCTTTGGACTAAATTAAGTTAGACAGTTATATTGAGGAGACACCCACAATATGCCACTGTGCTGTAGAGACCTTCTTGAGGCATACACTCACTGATCTACCACTATGATGGTCTATGGAGATGCAGATCAGTGATAGAAGTGATTTGCTAATTTCTGTGTACATTCTCACGCATATGCTGCTCTAGAACACGTCAGAGAGCTAGATCAGCGAGGGTAAGCAACAGTGAGATCTCTATAGCACTGTGGAATATCACATGTGTTCCCCTAATATGGCTTGTCATGGTAGGCAGCAAGGGGGGCATCAGAAGCTGGGGACATCAGGTAAGCACCGAGATTGCTGGAACAAGCAAGCCAGAGGAGGGTATTTGGATACGGATAGTAAGGGATCCAGTGATTTTTAGGTTGAGATGTTGCATCTCCACAGTCATACAAATATAATGTGAGGGACAACCTTGATATTTATTTGGAAAAAGTAACCCTTTTGGTACCAGGGGGTATCCTATTATAATAAAATAGTTTTGTACCCCCCTTCTCTAAAAGACAGACACTCAGATGTGCAGTAACACACACACGCACATAAAAAGGTACACAGACATATATACATAACCATACACATTCACATTCACAGGCAGACAAACACACAACAGTCACACTCACAGGTACACACTGACACACAGACCATCACACTCACAGGTTCACACACACATAAAAACACATATACATACATCCACAGACAATCATGCTTACAGGCACACATATTTCAGTCAGTTACACTCACAGACACATACACACACAGACTGTCACACTTACAAGCACATACACAGATAGTCTGGATGTGGGAGGGTAAGACAGGATAAGGTATAGTAGGAGAGAGAGAGAGGATCCATCAGCATGGAGCCTGAGAAGAAAGTGGGAGCATGGTAAGAGAGAAGGCAGTGGCAGGGGCATGGGTAGCATGAAAGAGATAAAGGGGGAGAGTTGTCTAGCTGTTCTTTCACTGACAAAAGAAGCTCCCTTATCTTATACAGGCAAGTGACCCATACAGGAACCTGTTTAATGTCTGATGGTAAGTGAACTTACCTTTTTTATTTCTGGACATCACATGCAGAGCTCCACTCAGAAAATATTCTTTGAGGCAGTAAGAGCATGTAGCCCTGTCACCTCCTCACTTAAACTTTGTAGTTATTTTTATTTACTTACTGCATTGGTTAATAAAAAGGATGATAGGATGGAAATGTACGCTTTGAGTACCAATATGGTATGGAACAAATTGTTTGCTATGTGTTAAATGTCTATATGGCACTGAAGGAGATAATATAATACAATCAAATTTTCAATTAAACCAAAAATCACATGGTGCTCTTTATCTTACCTTTTGGCATGTAGTCTGTGTATAACAATATGAATATGAACATTTAGTAAATCTGAATATGAGCATGAGTGACAGAGAGTTTAAGCATAAGCAAGTTTAAACGTGTCTGAGTAACATAGTTAAGAAGGCTGAAAAAAGACATGCATCCATCAAGTTCAGCCTATGCCATATCATCCCTTTTGATCCAGAGGAAGAAAAAAAAAACAACTGAAGCCATTTACAATTAAACTCCAAGTGGGTAAAAAAAGTCCTTCCTGGTTCCAAATGGCAGGCAGATATTTCCCTGGATCAACATCCTATCTGCTTTGAAACCAACTGTCATTTTCAGTATTGTTCTGAGCTAGAAAAATATATCTAATACTTTTTGAAAACAACTACAGCATCCGAAGGCAAAAAATGCCATAACTTTACCACCATCGCTGTAAGAAAACAAACAAACTGCTTTTGTCTTAGTAGAAAGCACAGTTACTCTAGTCTTAATGAATAACCTCTTGTTTTTTTGCTCAACTCCTTGAATAAATAGTTTCTTAGACAGCTCTTTGCATTGACCTTGAATATATTGTAAATGTTAATGAGTGAGCATAAGCAAGTACAAACATTTGTGAGCATGAGTGAGTCTGAATGTGATACAATCGAGTTTGAGAAAGAGCAATTCTGAGTGAATCTGAGCATGATTAAACACAAGGAAGTCTGTACTCAAATGAACTAGTGTGTTTGAGAGAGAGCAAGAGAGAGTGCATTTGTGTCTGGTCATGAATGAGCATAAGCAATTCTTAGAAATAGGGAGAGCAAGAGAGTCTGAGCACAACTGGTTGCAATGGAGTATGAGTACACGTGATCACATGTGAGTCTGAGCATGAGGGCAGACAAGAATTAGTGTTATGGAGAATGACGAGTCAGAATTTAAGGGATCATTAGTGAGTCTAAGCACGAGTATTAGCAAGTCTGAGTGTGAATGAGCATTAGAGAGTCTAAATAAGTGAGCATGAGCATGAATAAGCATTTGCCAGTTTGAGTGCAAGTGAGTATTAGCAGGCTTAATCATGTGAGTATTTAGTCAGTGAGTGCGAGTGAACATTAAAAGTCTGCACATGTGCTTTTAAGAATAAGCATTAGCGAGGCTGACAGTGAATGAGCATTAATGAGTGAGAATGAGAGAACATTAGTGAGTGAATGTGAGGGATCATAGGCAAGTGTGAGCATGAGTAAGTCTAATCATGACCATGTCTGTGATGAGGGTGTGGGGGTTGAGAATGTGTTATAATCAGAGAGCAGTCCTGAAGGCACCTTAATAACTGACTGGGACTGAGCACTGGTAAATTGAGAGAATAGACCAGAGTTACTGATTCTTGCAGTGAATCTGAGCAAATTAGTATATTCTAGTAAATTTGAAGCTAACAGTACATTTCAGAATGTGTCAGATTGTGCTTAAATAAGTGGCCTGAGAATTAGAATTCCCTAACAGTAACCTCTTTTATGCAACCGTGTACACATACACTTTTGTGGTCTGAATATATTGTACTGGTGAGGAGCTGCTGGAAAGTAAATATACAGAGAATGTCTACATCACCATGCTGCTTGTGTGTCAAAGAATAACAACAATCTAATTCAATGGTAGTTTTTCTTTGATACATTTAGTGGAACTATTTTGTTCCTTATTTACAAAATGTTTGTCCCATCATGTTGGAACTATGTTCTGGACATTTATCTCTTTTTTTGTGTGGACTTTGAATTCTACTAATATGTAAAGTTGAGCAAAGTGGCCCTTAAACTGCTCATTCAGTTCTTCTCATTCAGGTTAGGTGATCCATCAAGTAAAGTAATGGTAAACAATCTACCAAACACATAAGATGAGCAGATGTTTCATAAACATGCTTTGCATCTGTAAACTAACAACATTTTCTGTGAAATGATTACTTTAACGCTAATGGAGTAGTGCCACTTCATAGCTAATTTACAGATTTCGCTCTCTTGTATGCACTGGTAATTTGCTGTTCTATATTGTTACCCTGTCAGTGACTGGATCTGTGTGTGGGAAAACCTCAGGATGCTTCTCTGTAGTCTTGTTATTGACAGTTAATAAGAATGTAGCAATCTGTCAGGACCTATTCCTGTGGATTCAGAAATCTATTCTACAAAGGTTGCTGCCCAAATTACCAAGGTGTTTTTATTGCCTCTAGCCTTTTAACTTTTTCCCACTCTTTCAATTTGGCCCTGACATGCATTCTGTGCATGTTTGTTGTACTTCTTGCCTAGTGTAGTTTTCAGTTGCTGTCTAGTTTTATCATTGGTGCCTGATCCTTACTAGACCTGACCTTACCTGCTGTCCAGCTGTTTTGACCTTCGCCTCGGCTCCAGATTTTGAATCTAATCTGCCAGCCCCTAACTTGGCTCCATTTACTGACATTGTTTTATGTTCTGCCTTGTTTCCTGGTGCTGGGTTTTCTTCTGTTTACTGCCTCTGATGATATCCAACATACATGTTCCAGTTACCAGCCTGGCTGTCTACATTACAGCCATCTTGCTTCAGTGTTCTCCTTGCAAGATGTCCAAAAGATTCTTTGAATTTAGCACTTCTATAAACACCTTTTACTACATTTTCAGGCTTTTTGTCATTTTGTGTAGTTTTCTGACATCCAGTGGTCATTGCTGGTACTGCACCCAGCTAAATTGCACCCAGCTCTGCATTACTAAGAGGACAGTGCAGGAGCTCCAGGGAGGTAGGAGATGGGGGCATTGTAAAGATTGAGGGGCATCGTAGAGGGGGTCAATGTGGTGGTGGTGGGGGGCCCGTGGCACTTCTTGCACCAGGGCCCAGAGGCTTCTAGTTACACCTCTGCAACTCACAGTGGAAACTGTGATCCAGTGTTACGGGATATTTGACTTTGTGGCCAACACCCTTTTTATTCACACCTTCGGCCACAGCAGTGCTGCCATTGAGGCTTTCAACTATCTCAAGCAACACATTTAAGCAAAGCATCACAGCCTCTGTGTGTTTGGAATAGGACTCAGATGTTCCCTCCACCTCTAGGTCAGTGGCGCAGCACCATAACACAGTCAGGTATAGGATTATGGGTCAGTGTTACTATAAGAGTCTAGGTTAAGTGTGCACCTCTCCGATACTCAAATGTTTTATTAAATTTAGGATTAGATTAAATTTATGGGTACTGATTTATGATTAGGACATGGAACATCTTGATGATTAATTATTCAAAATAATGTTTTACTGCTTTACCAGACACACCTGGCTAATCTGCATAGTGTCCAGATAATTATAGCCATAACGTGCATAGGTAAAAGGTGGTACCGTGTTAGCTGTAAAAACATGCATAGAGACACAATATTTGCGGTAACATCACCGATGTATTTTTGTGGTCTGAATGCACAAAATGAATGTTAGCATAATAGTCAGCATTTCCATCTTGCATATAATTTATAATCGACAACGATACACTATATGTTGCCTTCAAAATAGTCACATATAGTGAAATGTTGGCCTTGGTTTGCTTTCACTGTACCCAAGTCCCAAGAGTGCAAGTCTTCCTTAATTTGTCTGTTATCAGCTGGGTGAACACCTGGGTCCATATAACTTCAGCATGATAGCTTCCTGTATTTCGTTCTCTCTCTGCTCTGCATGTAATTTTGGGCACAGAATTCAATCAAAAGTATTAATGCCAAAGGGGTATAGTATACAATGCTTTGCACGTGACTACACACAGTAATTAAGATGCGTTACTTGATCTTTCTGTTGTCAAATGTACACCTATTTCCTTGGACTTTGACATTTAGCACGTTTTTTAGGCAGTAGTTGAATTGAAGCAGACAATGTCTTTTTTTGTTAGGATGTTGAAATGTGCTGTCTACGCGGGTTTCTACAATAAAATATTGGTAAAACACGTTTGCAACATACACATTGCTTGTTTTTTAATGTAACGCTGGTTTAACGTGGGTAGTAGTATCGAGCCCTAGATGCCTTGTAATCAGTACCTCCTCAGCTCTGTCTCCACAGAGCATATGCCAACAGAAGCAGCTTAGAACAGAGGCAACTAAATAAGTAATGGCAAATATTATAATAACTGTGTGTCAGAACAGTTGTAAATGTCACAGTCACTATTCGTAGTATTCAGTGCACCAGACAAGTGAGAATCCATTCACACAAAAAATGAATCACCAGAAATGCAAGAAGGCTTATGTTTTTATGGCATATACACTAATCAAATATAAAAACAATCTCTCCTTCGTTACAGCTGACTCTGACACCTATCTGTATTATTCAAATACTCACATAATCTAGCTTTTGAGGGGTCTCATATAGAACACATGTTGCAGGAAAATAAATAAATTGCATCACAGTTGACATTTTATATCTAGGCATAGTATAACTTTTTATCCACACTGGTGTATTAAAATGTCAGATCAGCAGCAGAGTATCCTCTGTCATAATAAGCAAAGCAAGTTAAAAAAAACATCATAGAGATCAGTTTGGTATATAAAGAGTAAGGGGCCAAAAAGTATGGTCTTAATACTTAATCTTATTCATCAATGTTAAAAGTGATATGATATAATCTACTTCCTAACCACATAAGATAATAACATTTACAACTCAGAATGGTCATGTATAGATGAATGATCATTAAAAACAAAATGTTACACAGCATAACTCAGCTGTAGTCTCATTATATTGTTTCAACTGCCTCTCAATCCCTAGTTCAGCATTCAGTAGAGAATGTGTATGTATAGGGTTTGTTTTTGTGCGGTATACATATTGTGTACACAGTGAGAGGAGGCTGTCCGAGAACCATTATGCATTGGTTCTCCTACGAGGTTCTTTAAGCAACCAATACATTTTTCATTGAGTAATCAATGTACACGAGTTGCAGTTCAGCATACAGGTTAGACTGAGATTTAATTAACATCGGCCTTTTACTCTCCCCACATAATAGGCCCTAATCTGAGCTGTATTTATTCACTCAACAATTTCTATGAGTTATTTGATACCCAATACTATGTGGCAATCACTTGACTGAAGTTATATTTGAGTAAGAACAGGTGGAATTAAATGGTAACACGTTTATGCTTCAGAGAATAATGAAGCTAGAGAGTGTACACCACGTGTATACCGCATTGATCCACTGTAGCACCACATAAATTACAGACCAACTTAGGGCTAAGGTAAGAATACACTGCATTAAGCAGGGTCTTTAGTGGTACTACTAGTTAAATTACATACATTTTTGACATACTTTATTACAGCACATATTATATGGAGGCAGTTGATACAATATAATAAGACTACAGCTGAGTTATGTTTTTATTGTTTTGTTTTTAATGTAAATTCAGCTATATATGACCATTCTGAGTTGTAAATTATATTATCTGATTTGGGAGAGGATTATATCATATCACTTTTAACATTGATGAATAAAGGGGCAGATGGGGATCACTTAATGATTCAATTACTCTGGAACTACACATCATAGAGAATGATAATAACTCTCTAAATGGCCCAAAAATGATAAAGAATAATCAGAGCTGCATTTATTTTGAAACATTACTCTCCCTTTAACTTTGAAGTTAAGATCCCTTTACACCTGAACCAAAATGGGAAGAACAAGCCTAATAAAATTGCAAATCTCCTGATACTGATTATGTAAACTATAGGTATCTTATTATTGACTCACTGTTAACAAATGTATACTTTTTTTTTTTTTTTTTTTTTTAAACTTTAATTATATATATATATCCCCTGGCAGAAAATCTCCCACCCTCATATATACTTTATCTGAAGAGCAATTTTATTGTAAATGCATGAACAGCCTCTTATGGATGTTGCTAATTGGTTGGAAAGGGTGACATTGCATAGTGTGAAGCGTAGGAAAAATATGCCTTTTTTTCATTTCTACCTGTTCAACTGTACTGAAATCTTTGAAAATGATGGAATTTCCAACTGTATTCATTAACATCTCCTATTCTGAGACAAATAAATATGCATTAGTATCAGCTTACATACCACAAGTGTGCCAGAAGCACAAAACTATTTCTGCCAAAATCTGTCATTTTTATTGCATTCTTCAGATATATTCTGCCTTTACTAAAATGGCTGTAACAACTAGAGATATAGAAAAAGGTAGACAAATCATATTATTTTGGAAAGAAGACATTAGGCGTAAATTCCCTTTCTACCCATAAGCTGGTAAGCACAAATGTTTTCAAAAGGTGCCACTAAAAAAATATTTTCAGCAATTAAAAGACTACTAAAATATGTGAAAACCATGGAATTCCTACTGTAATCAGTGCCTTCTGGTATGACATTGGTATGGTTTGAACTACGGTACTGGGTACATTACAACTGTCATTTTTATTTTATATTATTACCTGCTTGCACCAAAATGGTAATAACAATAACAGATATGTATGCATGTATAGCTACATTACTTTCAATATCCACGTCTAGATCATAAATAAACAAGTTAAAAAAGTTTGGACCTAGGCCAGAACCCTGTACCATTCCAGTTACAACTTTAAACTAACTTGAAAAGGTTTAATTTACATCAACTCTCTGCCATGTATCATTTAACCAGTTCTTTATCCATGCACATAAATCACCTCCTAAATCAAAGCCTTTTAACTTATGCAGTAACCTGTTGTGAGGCACAGTATCAAAGGATTTGCAAAATCCAAATACACTACATCAACAGCAATACCCTTGTCAGATTACTACTTACCTTTTAATAAAATTGAACTAAATTAGTTTAACATGATCTATCTTCATAAAACCATGCTGGCTCCTACTAATAATATTGTTGGTCCTCACATAATCCTGAATACTATCAGTTAGTAACCATTATAATATCTTACCCACTACAGAGATCAAGCTCACTGGTCTAGAATTTCCTAGTTTAGATCTTGCCCTGTTTTTGAATAATGGTACTATATCAACTTTCCCTGTTGCCCAGTTTTTGAATAATGGTACAACATAATCTTTCCTTGAATCACAGGACACAATGCCTGATGAAAGTGAATAAATAAATATTAATTATATGGGTCTTGCTGTTACTGAACTACGTTCTGTAAGTACCTTTAGGTGTATGTCATCAGGTCAAGGTGCTTTATTCACCATAACCTTTTCCAGTCTCTTTTAGATGGATGAAATTATCTGATCCTCTCAGTTTGCCCATTAGCCTGTCATTGTTGCTTCCCTTGTGTATACAGAAGAAAAGAATGTGTTAAGGTATAAGCCTTACCCTCATCACCATTTCACCAGTCGCAACCTTAAGAGGACCAATATCAGCCTTATTCTTTTTGTTATTCATATGCTTGTAAAATTGTTTAGGATTTTCTTATTTGCAATACTTTTCGTTTTCGACTCTAGCTAGCTTAATTGCTTGTTTGCAGATTTTATTGCATTCTTTATATTTTTAACTGATGCATCTGACCTCTTAACCAAACAGATTAAAATCCTTCTAATCTCTCATTTCCTTGAAAACCTCTTATTTAAGCCACATTGGTGTTAATTAGCTCCTCGTGTGTTTATTCCCCAATAGTATATATTGATGCTTATATTTATCTTAAATTATTTATCTATTTCATCTAAATTCAAGTTTTCAAATTTGAAAACTGCATTAAAATGCCTATGTAATAGCCTATAAACAGCATTCTAAACAGTTATTCTTATACCTCACCAATGCTGCTAAGATGTTAACACCTTTAAGCTGGCGGTTCCCTTTTCATCTCTCTACCTAACCATATTTCTCACTGTCTCCTTTTTATACTCCTTTCCCCTCTAATTTAGCTCTTAATCTATATCTATACTCTTTCTCTTTCCCCTACATTTGGGATATACCAAGATTGAATCAGCTTATTTCTGGAAGCACGGATCAGCTCATGATTATGATCTCTGTCATATCTGTTGATTTGTTATGTAATATCTGTATGTATCTGATGTATACATCCATAAACATTATCATCAAGAACCACCCCATCCCTGGATCACTGCACTCAACAGCACTTCTCGCTCCCACCCTCTGACTGGCAGCTCAGTGGGTAGGAGACACTTACACCCAATAGCACTTACACCTTCTGTGTCCAACCTAACTTCCTCTAGACTGTAAGCCCTCACGAGCAGGGCCCTCTGATCCTTCTGTTCTTCACTAGTGTTGAGCGAGCACCCCGATGCTCGGGTGCTCGGGTGCTCTGACCGAGCACCCCCTGAGGCTCGAGTGCTCGGCCGAGCACCCGAGCCCCATTCAAGTCAATGGGGCGACACCAGGCACCCCCTGCTCTGATGAGGGGAGGGTGCCTGGTCAATGCCCCCTTCATGGCATAGAGGAGATGAAGGGGGACATTGTGGAAGAGGGGCATAGCGGAGATGAAGGGGCACATTGTGGAAGAGGGGCATAGCGGAGATGAAGGGGGACATTGTGGAAGGCGGGCATAGCGGAGATGAAGGGGGACATTGTGGAAGAGGGGCATAGAGTCTATGCCCCTCTTCCACAATGTCCCCCTTCATCTCCGCAATGCCCCCTTCATCTCCGCAATGCCCCCGTACCTCCAGTCCCTGGTGGTCCAGCGGAGCGTCTTCGGATCTGTGCCTCTTCCGGCACAGATCCCCGCCACCCGAACATGGCGGGAGAGCACATGGCGGTACTCGACGAGTACCGCCATGTGCCGAGCAGAGCGATGCTCGAGCCGATCCGAGCATCGGCCGATCACGTTCGCTCATCACTATTCTTCACATATGATTTACTATTTAATACCCCTGTATGTCTATTCCCTATTGTACAGCGCTGCGGATTAAGTTGGCGCTATATAAATAAAGAATAATAATAATATACCTATGTTTTTATGGATTTCAAATGACTTTGGTATGTCTCCTGTTTCTCAATAAAGATTTGTTTGAAAAAAACTGTCTATGTGTCATGTTGGCCAAAAGACCAGCAAATGCACAGTTAAGAAGTTATTGACACTTGTCATCATATGCTAATGTATGCTAATTACGGCACCCGTGTTGTGCCAGTGATGTTTCATATGATAATGAATATTGTTAGTGATATTTCATATGCTAATGGAGGTTTAGAGTGACATGTCATATGTTAATGATGGTTGTCTCCCTTCTCTGTTTCTACACATATGTTAATAAAGCTCTGTGCAGTATCTAGAAATGTTCACTTTTTCCAGAAATAAAAATGTGAATATCTCCTAAACTATACATCTAATGGTCTTTTAGTTAACATGACACAAGCAATTTTCAAATATGTAAACATGAATGTGAAAGTATCTCTATAAACAAATTCCATCTTTCGTGTGCGTATTTTTCTCTAAAGACTACACCATTTTGAATGCCCTTTAATACTGATTTTAGCATTTTAAAATTAGCTTTTTAAAGTTTAATGTTTTGGTTAAACCCTGTTAATGGGTTCTTCACAACAAATTTCAAGGGATACCATATTGTGGTTACTGCTCCCCCAAAGAGTGTAGCCTGTAGCAAATTCCCGCTATCATCTTTTTTTATTATATATATCCACAGTGGGCATTTCAACCCACAGGGCCTCTACATTCTCAGTGGACCCTTCATTAATATATTCTCTTACACTAGGTTTTAAGGAATACTTTAAAAATAGGCATATCCCCTCCCATTTTATTAACCCTACACCTCCTAAACAGTGAATAATTATCTAGATTGACTGGCCAGTCAGGTGTATTATCTAACCAGATTTCAGTGACACCATATAGATAATACTGCTCAGACAATGCAATCAGTTTCCTTTCCCCTAGCTTTCCATTCAGACTACATTTATTTACAAGATGAAGAATTGCAAAGCGCAGTGGGTGGACATGAACTGCCAGATCCTCACATCTACAGAGTCACTATCAGATGGAGGCAAAGGTGGTACACCAGAGAAGGAAGAGGATGCTAAGGTTCCAGGGTGGGGACAATGGATACACCTGGACACTAGCAGTAGATGATGTGGTTTCTATTGTCTTCCTCTGTAATGTTCTCCTCCATTCTTTTTGCCCTTGAGGAGGGACAAGGGGCACAGTGACAGAGGCTCTCAGTTTAATTTCTGGGGCTCGGGTTTCACATGCTTAACAAAAATTATGTGGTGTCTGTGTTGCATGAGCTTTTTGAGGACAGATGTGCCAAGTTTGGCCCATCTTATCCCACATAGTGCACAGAGTAGTCATTGATGACTGCACTGTGCCTACCCCAAGAAAAAACATTCTGACATCTGTGAATTTAGTGGAGGGAGATGTAGAGACGAACTGCCATCTTCTTCTCTAGAATCCCTTTCACTGGCTGATGAAGGTGATGCTGCTACCTCAGTATCAGCATTAGAGCTAGGACTAGGGTGGTGGCAAATGGTATCTGTCCTATTCCCATATCACAGCTTTTTGAACCCAGTCCCGTGGTAGCTATTGTGGTCTTCGGAACACTTGCTTGCTCATCATCATCATCCTGCTGTTATGATAGATGAATGTCTGTCTCTGACAACTCAGAAGCAGGCATTACAGCAGCAACAAACTCCAGAATGTCACTGATTGTGATGCCCATCCTCATTTGAATCTCTTACTCTTAATCTCTTACTCCCACCACCAGTCTCTTGCTGCTCTCTGGGACTGATTACAGATGACAATGCGACAGAGGGTCCTTTGCTGTCACACTTGATTTCTCCTCAGAAAAATGCACACAACAGGAACAGGCAGCTAGCATGTGATGCTCATACTGCTAACCAGTTCCACCTTCTTTAATATGGTTCAGTATGGGACTGGGGTACTTTGGGTCAGGGGAATGTGGGCTCCCTTTACCACTGGTGCTGCTGACTTCCACTGCATTCATCTCTATATCAGCAGAAGCATCAATAACAGAGTCCATACAGCATATTTTGTTGCAGTTGGTCATAGTGCTTGCACTCCAGCAGTTCAAACATCTTTATTTTTATTTAACCCCTTAAGGAACATCGCGCACACGTGTGCCCAGCACTTAAGAACCGTGGGGCATTTTTTGGGGGTGGGGATCTGATTCAGGACTCCCTGAGCACCGTGCAGCCACACGGGGAGCCCTGATTTCCATGACGTGTCAGGAATGTCACTGGTCCTTAAGTGCCTGACAGTCATTATGGTCCTGGCATGGCATTGGACGTTAAGGAGTTAAACTTTTATGTATTTATTTCTCTCTCTCATACACTGCTTCTACTGTCTCTGCTATTCTATCAACACCACACTGCAAGGTAGGAAATTCTGAATTTTTATATTATGTGTGGGGGGGTAATATTATGGAGGGGGTAAGTTTTGCCACCATTTAAAAACATGGATGGCAAAGGGAACCTTTCTCACGAGAAAAATCCGTAATGTCAGCAAAAGTTATGATTCTTTATTGGTGGAAATTCCCACTGGAAAAGTGGAAAATCATGCTTTTTCCACAAAAATACCTTCAGGAAAAATGTTCGCCATCCCTATTTGCTAGTTAAATATGCTGCGGCTTTCAAAGATCAATCTGTTAGAAATATGAATGCCACACTAAAGATGTATTTTCCTAGAGCATGGAGAATTCTTAGAACATCCTTTGCAAATGCCCGGGACTGGCAGAGCCATGGAAGCTTCAGCAGATCAACTAATGCAAGCAGTATAAGAAGATGCTCTGAAACATGTAATTGAGGTAGCCAGTATTGCAGCCTTATGCTCCGCTACATTAGTTGAGGCTTCCTTTAGACTAAAGAATTAGAAAATGGACTTTTATTCTAAGAAATCTTTCTTGACCATTCCATTTTTAAGAAAAGTTGAAGTTTTAGTCTCAGCTATAGAAGAGCTTCAGCCAGGCAACAGGAGGGAAGAGCACTCTTGTGCTCCAACTTAAGTTTACAATTTTAGATCCTTGTAGAAAAGACTGTAATTGTTGTCTTAGAGACTTCCGAAATTAATTTTCAAGACAGATGGCTTCACAAACCACTTCTGCCAAGTATAACAATAAGGCTAGGTCCAAGTGGCAAGCTAGTGGCAAGCTAGGAAGCAGACCACCAAGTCCTCTAACAAGTCTTCTTAAGCCAGTGCCCTAAAACAAAATGCTGGAGCAATCCTGAAATCTTCTCAAATCCTGTGACTCAACAGTACACCATAGTCCCTGGAATAAAACATATTCATTAGCACCATAGTACTCGCAGCCCTGAAATAAAATAGATTATTTTCCAGCACATCATAGCTTCCTGTATTAAAAAAACACCTGCAGTACCACACAGCAATGTGCATGAAACTTCTTCATGAGGCTTTACCACAATCACATTAGCCTGCAATTCAGATGCAACTGACACTTGAAGAGGGAGTGAGAAAAAATATGGAGAGAGAAATAAGGTAAATGGGGGGCAAATGAAAGAATGAAAGAACAAAGATTTGTAGAATGGAGGTAATAGATGGAGGTAAAAATAAGACATAGTGAAGAAGAAGGACAAGAACAAAGAAGATGGAGGTGGAAGAAAAGAACAAGATGGGCAGAGGAAGAAGAAGAAAGGAGGGAGGAAGGTAAAAGATGGAGGGAAGGAAAGGGAGGAAGGAGGAAAGTAGATGGAGGGAAGAAGAAGATGGAGAGAAGGAGGAAGAAAAAAGCTGGAATAAGGAGGGAGGAAAAAAGAAAGCAGGGAGGCAAATGTGGAAGGGATTGATGAAGGATAGAAGGAAGAAGCTGGAAGTAGGGAGGCAGTCAGAGGCTGAAAGAAAAGGGAGAAAGAAGATGCTCAAAGGATGATGGAGGCAAGACTATGGAGGGAGGAATATGGTGGAGAAATGAAGGGTTAAAGATGCTGGTGTGAAGGATGGAAAGATGAAGAAGAACAATAAAAGGAGAGAGTGTAAGGAAGTGAACGAGGAAGACGAGAGAAGATAGGGAGAGAGATAAGTGGGTGAGAGGAGGGGGAAAGAAAGAGGGGGAAAGGGGGTATTGGAAATAGAGAAGAATTGATGGAAAAGTTGGAGGGAATAGCTAGAAAGAGGGATGGGTTAAGGGAGTAGATGGAAAAAGGGATAGATTAATTGGAAAAAGAGATGGAAGTAGGGAATAGCTGAAAAAAATGTGTAGATGGAGCAACTTGGAGGAAGAAGCTGGAGAGAAGGTGGGAGTGGCTGGAAAGAGAGACAAAGGGATAAAGTAGAAAGAAGGAGGTGGTGGAGGGAGAAGCTGGCAAGAGGGAGGAAGGAGATGAAAAGAGGGAGGGGCAAGCTGAAACATAATGGGAAGGAGAATCTAGGAAGAGGGAGGGATGAAGGGAAGGAAGTGTCACAAACTGACACTGTAAACTGCCTATATCAGTACCTTCCAGGCAAGTGCTACAGAATGCTGGTTTGAGAGCGAGGCTTTGGAGCAGGTAAGCTTTCCAGAGTGCTATTGCTGCAGCCAAAGCTGTATAAACGTTGCTGACCATGAAGGCAGATGTCTGATTCTGGTTGAGCGAAAACCTGGACCAAGAAGGTAAGCCTTCAAACTAGTGTGCCTAGAAGGGTATTAGGAGGAGAGGATCCTGGTAGTGAATAATATAGGTAAGCAGAGACAAATAACCCCAAGATAAACTAATGGGGAAGCTGAAGTCCAGTAACCTTATATAATTGTATATTAACCTGTCAGGAAAGGATAAGCAGCAGGTAACTGCAATACCAAACTACCGCACTAGATGGAAAAACAGAACAGTAAGGAAGGATAGGAGGAAACAAAGTAGCAGTTAATAATGAAAAGGATACTAGCAAGGCAACGATGTTGTCATGGACAGAATAAAAGGTGGCCTAAGGACTAAATGAGGAATTTCCAAAGGTAAACAATCGACAGAGCAAAGATAAACACTAGAAGGCAGAGAACTACCAATCACTGGTATAGCAAACTATGGGAGAAAAGGAGAAGCAGCAGGCTGAACACAAAATTGCACAGAAATGGTAATAAGAAACAAGCAGCACTCACTGTTGGTAAGAAATCTGTCCGAGGAGCAGAGGAATCACAACCTCAAGGACTTTGGAAAAGTAGCAGTCTAGGCCAGGATCAGAGGCCAGGCAAACTGAGTAAATAAAGCATAAAGGGGTAAGACAAGTCTGGAAACAAGCAGGAGGTCAAATACAGGGAATCAGAAGAGCCAAGCAGGGTGCCAAAAGGGATGATCTGAGAGAATGGTCAAAGTACAGGAAGAAGGCTGGAAAGTATATCAGAAAAATAAGAAGCAGGTTCAAACTCTGGAAAACATTGTATAACAGGAATCAGGGAGCTCCAATATTTAATCTTCCTTCAACCAATGAACAGCCAGCAGTAACCTTGGCAACAGAGAACAACAAAATGGTAAGTAGTGAAGCAGGAAAATTGGAAAGATGGTGAATGGACCTGAAGGTACAATTATGGGAAGAGGGCAAGCAAGAGAAGTTGAAAGAGATAAGGGGTGAGAAGCTACAGGGAAGAAGTAACCGAGTGAGGTGAGAGAGTAGCTGGAAAGAGGGAGAGATGGTGGGAAAGAATATGGAAGGAGGAATAAACTTTAAAAATAGAGGGGTGGAGAAGTAGGAAAAGTGGAAAGAGAAGACAGAAGGAAGAGGAAGGGATGGAGAAGCTCGAAAGAGGGATTAATAATGGGAAAAGCTGGAAGGAGAGAGGGAAAGGCTGAAAAGAGGGAAGGAGGATTGATGGATAGATGGAAAAAGGGGAAAGGAAGACAAAATCTGGACAGAATGAGGGAGAAACTGGAAAAAGGGAAGATGGCAAGAGCCTGAAAACCAGTTTTCTCTAAGTTCTATCACAGAATCTAGAAGGCATAGCAATTTTTGTAAACAGTGTAAACAGAAGTAACTAAAGGCTCAAAACTTAATTTTGCCTCCCCTATTGGCTTTTCTTCCAGTATAAGTGTAAAAAGGACTGAAGCACAGTCTATTAAAAGTTCAAGCCTCAGCTTTATCAGTGGTTTTTCAAAGAAAACAACAGATATTCCTGAAGATCGGATATTCCTACAAGGTGTTATCCACATGGTTCCTCCTTATACGGATCCATCTCCTTCCTAGGTTTTAAAAGTTTTCAAGAAAATAATTTCAACCATTTTCTTTAGCATTTCTCACACGTATTACTTGCAAGACTGTTTTACTAATGGCTATATCCACTGCTAGAAGCATATGAAATCTAATCTTTCATCAGGAAAAAATGGTTTTATGAGCTATACTTGAAATCCATCTTATGGTAGTTTCTGCTTTTGAACTGAGCCAAGAATTAATCCTATTTTCCTTGTATACCAAACCTTCTAAGAAAAACAAAGAAACACTATATTCTTCGGATGTAGTTAGATGTCTAAAACATTACGTTCAAATTACATAAGTCTTCATACAAATTTCTTTTCATGCAAGATGGTTCTATGAAATGGAAACTGTCTTCAAAATCCACAAAAAATTAATGGATTAAATGGATTGAAAAACAAGCCTCCATCCTCATAGTATCTTTCTGAATTACAACCCATTCCACAAGGGGCACGAGCACCTCATGGACTATCAGGCTTCATGCTTCTACACAACAAATCTACAAAGCAGCCACCTCATATTTGGTTCACACATTTACAGAGTTCTACAAGGTCAACATACTTTCCTTAGAAGATGCCAGGCAGCAATTCCATAGAACTTTTCTGTCCCTCCCTGTGTTTTTGAGTTTGCTTTGAGATTTCTCCATGTTTCCTGTGCCCCCCCCCTCATTTGAAGCAAGAGAAAAGGGGATCTTGTTCTTTCTGTTAAATCCTTTTCTCTTAGGTTACATAGCGCTGTTACACAGCACATCCTGCCACAGAAAACTATTCTTTGGGTGCAGTACTCCTCGATTACTTGACTATCCTTTTTCTGGCCACTTTCTGCTTTTTCTTTGTTATACATAAACTGACCTCTAGTGCAGGTAGGGGTTAAGAAGGGCTGAGGGAGGGAAGGAGTTCCTCTAGTTCTGAAGTATATTGTTAAGTACCCTGCCTCCTGGTAATGGATACTTTTACCCCATTATTCCTATGTACTCCAATGGACTAAAAGTACCAATAAGTCCAAAAATCCAATTTTTGCATACATAAATGCTACATTAATGTAATTGGCATATGTGTTCATGATCTAGATGACAAGTTCATTTTTTCGAACTAGGATTTTCTCCATTGTGGGGTTTAGGTGCATTACTATCTGAAATGCAATATCTAAAGAGAAATTGCTGATTATTTTCTTTAATGCTACAGATGTCTCCAACTTGATGAAAAACAATGTATTGAAGTTATTTCTTGTATCCAAAGGGTTAACTATACTTCTGTCCTAGAACATATTGTCTTAATTTTCTTTTATAATAATGTTTGTATGTTTGTATAACTTAAAAATAATTAAAATATATTTCAATGACCTCCTGAATCACAGCTTTATTATAAAAATGTATATTAAAATATTATTCTACACCTTATTTGCTCAGTATTCAATCATCATTATTTATGACATTTCCTGTGTAATCTCCAAAGAGAACATTCATTTCAAATATATTATTCCCTAACAACAGATGATATAAAGGCTAACTAAATGCTGAGAAGATACAAGGTAACCCGTGGAACTGAAATTACTTTGTCCCAATATGTATAATTGATTTTAAGATTAATACATTTTATTTTGCATGGCTGTCTTTAAAAAGAAATTATGCACAATTTTAAAATAAATTAAATAGAAGACACAATTGTGCAAAATATTATGTCTAATAACCCTTTGCGTGCCAGAGGGGTACCCCTCTGGCACTCAAAGGGTTAATACTATTGGCATGTGGTAAGGGTAAAATATCACTATGAACATTTATTCTTGGATGTATTCAATTTTCACTTGTTATTTGAGAGAATTAGATTTTAAAACATCTGAAATGATACATGTATAGGCATAGGTTTCAATAATATATTGGGACAGAAACTATTTGTTTTCCAGAATAAATATGGGTAGTTATACAAAAAGGTTATAGTTATCATCCCTCCCATAAAAAGCTACTGTAGCTTTCAAAAATACTTAGCAACAAGAACTTCCTCCCCCCCTTTATGGGAAGGAAAAATATAAATAAATATCAGGATGGCTCAGGGAAGGCAAGTATTTAAAAAATATATGATTCTTTAACTATCAAAAATGTATATCAACTGACAAAATAGTGGGGCTGGAAAAATGCAATGCAGTATTGCAATCTTGCAAATTTGTAATTAATTTATCAATTGGCAATTCTGAAGTTGCATGTTTCATCGAGACACTAGAAAGATAGTCCACTTGGTTTATTCCATGTTATTCTACAGTAACAGACATAAATATTCTTAAAAGTAGTAAGTTTTTTTTTATGAAAAAAAAATGCTACAAGGTTTTTCCCTGCTGAGTAAAAAAAAATGGTACTCCCACTGCAGGGAGATTTGTCATCCAAATAGTTTTACAGCTCAAATCAATGTTAGCAACAATGCCAGTTTGAGCTGACATAACCTTTGATGTAAAAAAATCTCACAGCACTGGAGACATCCATGTTCTACTCAGCTTGAAAAACCTGTATCATGTTTTTCATTAAAAAAATGTTCTGCTCTTTTAACCTTAATCTTTTTTTCTGTATCTTTTGTCTGTAACTTTTTTTTTCCTTCACTTGATTTATAAGAGCAGCTGTTTAGACTTAAACATCAGTGATATATTTAGAGGCATGCTTCTTTTGGAGAGTAAAATAGTCTCTCCTCGGCTGTAGCTGTGGATCCTTATTTTCCCCTCCCCTTAAGAGTATTGGGGTTGGTGAAATATCATGACACATGGACACAGTATAGAACCTTTTTTTTTCAGTAAAATTGTATACTGGCCAGTTAGCAAAACGTGCTAACGTAGTATTCAATTGCCTTACCAGCTAAAAGCACAGTGGACATTGTGGCCAAAGGTCCGTTTTGTCTGTTAAGTTCCCAAAACACCGCTAAATAGTGGCAATATTGGGAACTTCAAAGGAAAAAAGCTTTCGGTGCTGACACACTGTCAAGCACCATTGATTAGCTTATCTGTGTTAAACTTACCTGTCATCCAACAGTCTTCCTTCTTGTTCCTCTTCTGTCTTCCTTCGTTATCTTCATTCATCCTCTGTGTCCTCCATCTTCTTGTAGATGTAAAAAAATAAAAGCCATGAATAAAAGTTTATTTAAAGAATCCGCACATTTATGCATAGTTTATACCCTTGAGTGCCAGAGGGATATGCAACTCATTGCTCTGCAAAGCGTTGTGTACCACTTGGGCTCAAAGGGTACAACTATGTGTAAGTCTGTGGCAAAACAGTATATCATATGCCCCAAGGTAAGAATAAATTATGGGCATTTTGATGTAAAAAATCCTCATTATTTTAAATAAAATTATTGTTCTGTTATATTACCTTATATTTTCTACTTTATTGTCCTAAGTTGATTTATTTATGTATATGCATGTTGCACTTTATTGTTTATGACTATCTGGGCCACATGATTGTAGCACTTTATTGTTACATATTCACTGCATTAGATATAGTATATTGAAATAGGGTGGACTATACAATATTTACTATGAGATTGATCATCTCAGTACAGTCTGTTTCAGTGTTTTTAAATGTTTTTAGGTTTTCTCTATATTGGTATATAAAGTTTTGTCATATTGTCTGGTCACCTTATTGAATGCCTCATCTTTAAGGGTTTTTCCTTTTTAGGAGATCATACTTGCAGTCTATGCACTGATGGTTCACTTTCTATGTTTAATATACATTTAGGAGCCATGTTCTCTGTCACCAAGGGAGAGCTAGGGTGGCATGAAAAGAAGGGAGTAGGGCAGTGCAACATACATTGGGTCAATGACAGGGGTTGTCAGGGCCGCAGTCAGAGACATAGCCAAAGTAGTACTGTACCTCTCTGGCAATCATTAGTCAGTCTCAGGCTCAGCGCCGGCATCCACATGCTCTGTTCAGTCCTGAAGGAGGACTTCGACTAGTGGACAAGGAGTGTTAAGGCGAACGGTGCATGCATGTGCATAAGCACGACATGCATGCTCAATCCCATTTTCTAGAGGGTGAGGGCGCCTTTTTATGCAGTCTCCTGTAAAGTGCCGCCCTAGACCTAGACCTAGTCTGCCTAGACCAAAATACAGCACTGACCTAAATCCCATATCAGTACATCCAAAGCACACCCAAAATGTGTCCAATGATGACAGAATTAACCCTATGAGTGCCAGTGGAACTCAAAGGGGCAATCTGACTAATGAAGCAACAGCCCATGAAAAGTAACACTTACCATCAATCCTGATGTCCAGCAGGGTCTTCAGCACCCTGGCCAGCTACTGTACATCTTCTACTTCTCTCTTCTTCCTTTTCTTTCTAACTCCGCCTTTTTTCTTCTTCTGGTCCATCTTCTTTCTTCTGTCTTCTCTATATTTACCTGTAAAACAATCAGACATAAATAAATATTCCATACAAAGAACTTGCACATCTATGCATAGTTTAACTCTTTGAGTCCCAGAGAGGTACGCAACACATTGCTCTGTTTTGTGTACCCCTGTGGCACTTAAGGTGGTTAAGTTCATTGGGTAGGGAACCACATTGTACAATGAAAATGTGAGAAGACAAATCACAATAAATCATCCATTTCTTATGAAGGGGAGATTTAGGAGTACATGACAGGGACTGACTGTATAAATTGTTCAGTGATCCGTTCCAAGACCTATGTAAGAGATTGTGTTTGGATTAGTAACTCCATCTTGCTGGGGATCTATGCCCATCTATTCATAGAGATGTAATGGGCCACCATGTTAGTTTGTTAGTGGGACAAAGAATTCACGACAGCCATCATCCATATGGAGGGTTTAATGACTAATTATAGGATGTATAGCTGGCCCTTTCATTAAGACCCTTAGGAGCCAATGTGACTGGAAGTCAATTAACATTTAGCAGAGATCAGCAATGATGTGATTGGCTTCAATGAAATATCTGGCTACTGGCCTGTCCTTGTTTTAGAACTTAGTGCCTCTCTTATGGTGGACCTGTCATTGGCCATATATTCCCTGAAACTAGTTGTGGTTTTGCCCACATACAGTAGGCTATAGGGACCTAACAAAGTATACAACAAAACTGCTAGTGCAATTCATTTTGTACCTGACTGAAATGTTAGAAGGTGGATCCTGTGACCAGGTGAAGGCACCTGGTGCAACCAGTACATTTAAAACAACCAGTTTTAGCTTTTTCTTTGCACTTAGCTGTATACCTGAAGAAAGAAGAAAGAGCACTTCGTGCTCAGACATGCTTAATTGTTACATTTTTATTAACTTGGTTCACATTTACTTGATATGATAAATTTTACTCATATATTTTTTAATTATATCTACCAAAATGTGTTTTTATTTTTTTCCTGTCCCACAGTACGGATGGTGGAAGAGCTGCATACCCAGAGTAGGGCAGGTTGGAATGCCTGCATGCACATTTACCGGCTTATTCTTGGATAACTGGTCTAATCCATCTAGTAAGTGATTAATTGAAGGTGGATTCTATTAGGTGAAGGCACATGATGCAATCAGTACATTTAAAACAGTCTGATTTATCTTTTTATAGCCAATTGGAGTAACTATCCTGAAAACAGTGTTTGGGGTCCATTTTTGAAGAATAGGTCTCTGAGATTTTTAATTCTATTGTAGCTAATAAGATGTTTATCCTTGAAAACCTTTTGTAGGCTGTTATCGTATAACAATATATTCCAGTTTATAGAAATAGATGTTTTAGTAAGGTTACTTAATGTCATGTACATGGACATGAATGTCAGTCTGTCCATTTTGTCAATGTATTGACGTGCTAAAAGTTTTTACTCAGTGCATAAAAAAATCTTGTGTACCTATTAGACTCTTATAGACCCCATTCTCTTTGTAGTCTTGATTGACTTTGTGTACTTTGGCTGTCTTAAAGCAACGTAACTGTTTAATACATTTCTAACTGTGTATAACCTTAGCTCACAGTCACTTCTGATAGCAAAGATGTGTCTTATCAATAGAACTCTCATTTTTTGCAGTAACTCACCACTGGTGCCATTATTATTAACTGGAATACATCATCCAGTACTAAAACTTTTCTGTTGTCTTTAGACCTATGTAAGTCCATTGACTACATTTTAGCAAATGGGGCCTAGAAGATAATTTCCTCAAATGGATCAAGATCTTGTTCACTTCTCCACAGTCCACTTATAACACCTTGGATTCTGTTCATACCGGTTCTTCATTGAGAAAGGACAAGACAAAGATACCCAATTTCCCCTCTTCCACTTTGTTCGAGTTATTGAGCCATGGATTGTCTCAGCAGATACAACCATAGTATTTTTATTGTTCAAAAGCAATCTTTACACTATAAATACCTCTAATTTGCTGAAGATTTATGTATGCCCTTGACAAAGCAAGTAACCTCTTTTTGAAAACTTTATAAACTACTTCAAATATATGGAGATATTTCTGACCATGGGGTTAACTCAAACAAGTCTGAAGCATTTAATCTCTCTCTCTCTCTATAAATATATATATATATATATATATATATATATATATATATATATATATATCTTTAGAAGTCCATGGTTACATTAATTAAAGTTATTTACGAAATATATGGGCAACATCCAGTTTTAGAGGAGAAGCTTGATTGTTCAACGTTTTCTTACCAGATGCACCTGAAGTGGTGGTTTATTGCGGTGTTGCTGAAGTTTTAAGAGTACAAGTTTTAGTAGGAAATTGGATAAAGAAAATATTCACACGTACAGTGAATCAATCCTGATCCCACATCTGCTTGAAAAACGTTGTCAGAGCAGAGAAAGGGTGCTAAAAGGGGACAAATGATTTGCAATAAAATGGAGAGAGAGAAAGACAATTCTGCATAAATTAGCACACCACCCTCAGCTACTGCAACCAAAGCTAATCTTGAGAGTAGAAAATAGATAAGTAAATAATGTAGTGTACAAAGAGTACACTATAGCATACATAATCAGATGTATAGGGGTATGTAGTCTCAAAAATGTGAAAATACTGGGGCATGTCCGATTTGCCACTGTAGAGAGGAATTAATATAAAATATCAGTTTATTAAGTCACTGTTAAAAAGAGGGGGTAAACATATATATCGAAAAAGAGACAAAATTCCTGGAGCAAATCCGGCTTGCCACAGATAGTTATTTTGTACGGATGGCAGAATTTGAGAGTTAGGAAAACTACCTACTGCATCTCAAGTGCTAGTGGTAGTAGAAATAATCAAATTTCATAACTACTTGAAGTCTTTAATAGGTTAATGTGTAGAATGATATATTGAAATGAATGATCCAAGGCCACTGGATCATCAGCTGGAGCTCCTGACATATAGCGTAGCTAAGACAGCTACTAAGACACCAATGGAGTTACAGCTCAACTGAGTTTAATCAGTGAGGTCAAAGTACTCCCAACTATATGGGTCAACGCAGCTAAGCCAAGTAGCCAACACTCGTAATATACAGGAGGCTGATAATCTGAAAGTATATCAGGTGGAGTAAATACCTAACTGGAATTCATCAGTAAGGACAAAGTGATCCAATTTGTATATCTCAAGAACCGCAAAAATTGATTATTCATCCTGAGTTGGGAAGCTGGTTTTTTTTATAAAATTAGTTTTGAAGATATTCTACTTTTAAGTCAGATAGAGCTCTATCTGACTGCCTTATTCTCCTTGTATCCCCTTCCAGCTGCCCCAGGGAACATGTTCACTCTTCCCTTCGGTGTGCTGTGAATGTCTTCTATCGTTATATCAAGCTCCAGTACACATTATACTAAGGTTGCAAGCTCCAGTACACATTATACTGAGGTTGCAACCTCAGTATAATGCTACCGAAGTTTGCTATAACGATAGCAGACATTCAAAGCACACCTAAGGGAAGCATGGACGTCTCCCTGGGGCAGCTGGGAGGAAGGTGGGAGGAGAAGACAAGCTGTGCTGTGCACATTATGCGGAAGTGCACAGCACAGCACAGTAAATATCTGAAAAACTAGCTACACTAAAAAAAAAAACAGCTTCCCTAGTAACACTTTAGTAACCAAACCTATGGCCAAGTTTTTTTTTTTGGTGATACATCCCCTTTAAATGTCCAATGATTCACCTATTTTGCTCATAAAGTTCAATTGTATTCCATAATCACTAAGGGCAAAAAAGTCAAAAGAAATTATAAAATAAACGCAGATGCGTTTGGCAATTAGGCTTCTACACGGGCATAACATGAAAGGCGGAAGCTCATCTCAAGCCTCCTTTTAATGTATAATCTCACCCATAATAGAGATGGGCGCTATCCTATGGAGCCAATGAAAATAAAGGTCAGAGGCACACAATCAGTTGACTGATATCCTCATTCAGATACAATGTATGTGTCTATGGATAAATTTACAACATCAAAGAACTGTATCCCCAATATAAGACACATCCAAAAGAGTAGTGCAAATGATACATAATAGTAAAGACAGACTCAGAATGTGTATTGTGAACACTAAATTATATAAGAGACAATGGGGGAGATTCACTAAGCAGTGATAAAGAGGTGATAATGTGCAGATGACTTCTCTAGTTCCTATGTTATTCTATAGAGTCTATGCACTAAGATTTCTTCAATTTTGGAGATCTTAGTGCATAGGCTCTATAGAATAACATAGGAACTGGAGAAGTGAGATCACTGCAGAAGTCATCACCACTTTATCACCTCTTTATCACCGTTTAATGGATCTCCCCCAAGGAGTTAAAAAAATGCCTACACTGTCTACAAGGATGAAAGAGAAAATATACCAGTTGACTGGAACATATGGAGTCAGGAGGTGACCAAAGCATCTCAAATTATATAAATATATTTGTTCATATATACCCATATCAATGCAGATATGAAAGACTCATATCGGATGTATATTAAGATTGCATTCTTCATTCAGACCTGTTGTAGATAATGTATTCAAGAGAATAATGCAATTGATTTCAGTTTTAAGAACTGTATGTCTAATGTCACCTCCTCTAACGTTACCTCCTCTAACACCCAGAGAGATTTTCTGAAGACCCCCATGCCTGTAAACCAATGGGGTTAGCCTCATGATGGTCTAAAAAATGACAGGCTACAGAAATTACATTTTTTTTCCAATAAGGCAAGAATCCTGTGGGGCACTCTGAATATTGCTTGCATATTCCCTACCCTTCAACTTTCTTGTAGTTTTGCCCACATACCTTATTCAACATGGGCACTGAATGCAGTAAATATCTGCTTTGCTCTGGCGATTGATGAAACCTTTAATCATGTGTGATTTCCCGAACATATCAATCACAGACTTTGTAGTAATCATGTGGCAGCATCCAACACAGTGTCCACATGCAAAAGACCCAAGCATTATTGTACATTTTTTTTCTTTGCTAGGTGGCTGTGTACTAATCTGTTGCATAAGTTTGGTGCCCTACAGCTACACATTGATGCTCTATCATAAAGTTTGTCTTGCAGATAAGAATCACATCATAAAATATGCCGGTGTTTGTTAAGAATACTGACAAGATTGTTCCACAGGCAAATATAAGTGGTTATAAATCTGATCATATTCTCATCAAAGATGGTCTTATGTTGAAAAAAGAGGTGTGAACGAGATGTATATAAAGCCCTCTTAAAAGCTTCTTTAATAACAGTTTTACTATATTCTCTCTTAATAAGTCTTTCCTTAATTTCATAAGATCTTATTTTGAATGTTTCTACATCACCGCAGTTTCTTCTCAATCTTAAGAACTCACCCACATGTATAATCTTTTTGATACTAGGTGGGTAGTGATTACTGATATGAAGTAAAGTGTTAGTTGCAGTAGGTTTTCTATAAACGTTTGAAGAATATCGTTTCGTGGAGTCCCTACTGCATTCAGCTAAACGTTTGAAGTTGAAATAATTGTTGTTCAACAATTTCATTAATTTGAGTGTTCAGAGCCTTCCCACATAATTAAAAGATTGTCAATGTAGTGAAGCCATAACAATACATGGTCAGTGTATTATTCATTGCTGTCAATAAAGGCAACAGTTTCTTCTCACCATCAGAGGTACAGGTTGGCATATGTGGGTCCTTAAAGGGATAGTAATGTTTCATAATAAAAGCAGCTCTAATTAATCATCATAGTATTTGGACTTTGGAGAGTGTTATTTCAATACTGTCAGAGTTGTAGTACAAGAGTAATTCAATGACAAAGTGTCCCCCCCGCCCCTTTTACTGATGTAACACTGCTCAACCAGAGCAGAAGGGAGGTGCCCAGGTAGACTGCAGAGAGGGACAATCTTCAATTAAAATAAGGGAAAAACCTGAAAATCTTGTCAAGGGGGGCAGGGCTTTCATTGGTTTCACTGTAAGAAGATTGTCCCCTGCTGTTATCTGTCTGGTCTTACAACTAGATTCCACATCTGAGAACAGATGGCTTACACTAGGTAAAAGGGGCTGGAGGGGAACCTTTGCTTGTGAATATTTCTTAAACCATAAAGGTTTGAGAGATAAGACATATCATTATTCATGTTTTTTTTAATGCCTACAAGTTAAAATAAAGTTAAAATGAAGTATTACTATCCCTTTAAACACAAAAAAATTTTAAGGATGAAAGATAACATTTCTATAAATAAAGGTTTTTGATTCCACTTAGCATCCCTATTTAAGAAATACTTGACAGCTTCTATGCCATATTGATATTTAATGGACATATATAAAGACTCAACATCACATGTAACGAATATGCTTTTAGAATCTGTAGGTAAAACCTCAGTTTTACACAATATGTCAGCAGTGTCTCTGACATAAGAATTGAGGTTAACAACATATAATCTTAAAATGTAATCCATGAATTGGCTCTCATTCTCTGTCAGTGCACCATTTCCAGAATTATTGGTCTCCCTGGTGGAACCAAACTGTTCTTTTGTATTTTTGGTAACAAATACTGTGTCGGTACATGTGGTCTGGAAACTTGTAAAAACTCAACATATCACTGGAAAGATTGTTAAACAGCTTTTTGTAGCAATTAGTGTCATTGAGTTGTTTATAGGCTTCAGTGATATGCAGGCCATATAACAACATTGTTACCTTTGTCTGATGGCTTAATGACAACATCTTTGTTCGCTGAAGGGCTGGAGAGTGGCACAAGAATGAGTGTCTGCAGTCAACAGTGAATCATGGCGGAGGTTTCTTGCAAGTTTGGGGCTGCATTTCAGCAAACAGAGTTGGGGATTTGGTAAGAAATAATGGTCTCCTCAATGCTGAGGAATACAGGCAGATACTTATCCATCATGCAGTACCGTCAGGGAGGTCATGTGACTTGGTCATGTGGCCTCCTTTCAGACAGGGATAGAGATTTGTATGTGTCACTTTAGAGTGAGTTAATGACATTGGAGTCTCTTTCCTTTAGATTATTGAGGCATATATATATTTTTATAACATGATTTGGTCACGTGGGCGAGCTTGACCAATAGAATGGTGGTCACCTTTGCATAATGTAATTATCGAGACGGAAAAGGCTACATCATGTTTAAATTGTAGACTATTTAATTCTGGATTTTTGAAGGCTAGTTCTTTCATTATCCTTTACCCCTGAAAAAGTAATGCTTTTTATTACAAAATTTGTCGGCCATTTTATGACATTTGCATGTTTTTATGGTACGTGTGCTAATTCAATTATATACATTTTTCTTTGCTGTACACTCTTTTATCCTTTTTTGTATTCAAATTATTTTTTGATTATATACTTCACTGGATCTGATCATCACTGGGAGATTGGACTTCACAGAGAGCTTGGCCTTGGGCTTATTCCAGGCACTGCTTAATAACAGTAGAGAAGGTATGTAGGATAACATGTGCATAGCCTATTTATTTTGGGTGATATCAGTTGTGGCCATATTGCTGAAATACTGCACTTAAAGTCTCCTTGAATGTCTTTCACGGTTTGCATATATACGTGAGATTTAATGCCAGTGAGATCGGTGACATCATTAATTGACCTCTTTGGGGTGGATACCAGATTCATGCTTTCTGCTGGAGACAATTATAGCATCTCTTCCTAGTATGTTCCCACCTTTAAGGTGTGGTGAAGGTGGCACATTCACACAATTTGTTTTAAAATTATACATTTAGAGTGTGTGTGCATGCTTATTTTTTTTCATTGTAGTAACTTTCTGTCCCTACAGTGGGATATTTTGTAAATTTTCCAACTTATTTGAGACCAATGTGATGACAGATTCTATGTTAGCAGAAGTATTACTTGATGTTGTGTATTTCATTTTATGTTTAAGCTTTGTAAAGGTACCTTTTATAGTGTCTTTAGGATTTTCATGTTTTTCTAATAAATATATTAAATTTTGTAATGCTTTTTGGTCTTTTCTGTCTGAGATTGATTTGTTTTCTTCATTCTTGATCTTTAATCCACTCAAATGATCTGAATTGATTTGTAAGACAAAAAGATATACCTTTATTCAACATCTTAATATGATAAGGGTGCAATGTTTTTTCAGTTATAATTATGATTTTCAATGAATCCCATTTTATTTTGTTGCCCTCTTGTAGCCCTATTTCCCTCTGTTCCTGAGTTCCAATTGTCTTGTTTTCACTTGTGTGTTTTGACTTAGTTCCTCTCTTAAAAAAATGCTCATTATTTCATTAGACACATCTTTCATCCATGATGGTGGGACACATATCCTCAGGAGGCACTTTCAGGTGAAGCTGTATCATACTGGTACAGCTGTGGATACTCAGAGTGGGACACTGTGGGAGTGGGATACTTTGCTGGACCAGTTCATCGGGATGGAGACATTGTCCAGCTGTTCTTTCTTCATAATATAACACCACTTCACTGATAAGCTTCAGTGGGATCTTTGGAGCCCTCTAGACAGGAACACTGTTGATACTTGTGGAAAAATCAGTGAGGAGGAGGCACAATCATATACATACAAGAGTCTACAAACTTTAGGCTTTTAAATTACTCTTGTAACCCTATCACAAATGAATACATTGCTGGCAAAATTGTTCTTCCCTCCTCAAAACAAATTGTTGGCATCTACCAACCATCTAACACCAGCACAGTCCCTCTCAGACATAGCCTGCCTCTTCAATGAGATTGCCACTCAAAACAAGAGTGTTGGCCTGTTAGTTCTTATAGACTTCAATATTAACTGGCTGGACCCTAGTAATAAAAGATTCAGTTAATTGTTTAAGACATTGAACTTATCACAACTAATCTCCTCATCTCATAAATTAAAAAACAGCCAATCATACTTTGCTGGACTGGATTCATTCATCCTGCCCAAGCAGAATACAATATTCAGGCATACTAGAAAATGTATTTAGTGATCACGTCACAGTGTACTGTGTTTACAAAATAAGGCCAATCAAATCATGTCCGAAAGTCATAGTTGCAAGATCATTTAAAAAATGTAATCTCCAGTCTTTCCTAAATGATCTACGAAATTGCAGTGGTATAGAATAAACTTAATACCTGATGTAGACTCAGCAATTTATTTTACTTATTCACTCATGCCGTACTAAGGAAGGTCACGATAAATGGGGTGGGGTCATCTACACTGGGTGCCTGCTGATCTACTTGAGTTATACAGTTTTAGAGAAAATTTTAATTATCTGATTCCACTTATGATAACACTACAGACAATTGTGGAATATCTGCACAAGGCAAACAAAACTAGCCAAAGCTAAATATTTTACTGATAACTAGAACAGTAGCATATCAAAAGCTGCCATTATTTGGAAGGTTATTAAAAATATCTACTACTCCACCAACCATTCTCATCCCTCAACTATAAAATCAGGTAATGAAAAAAATACAATGCCTCATAAAATAGCTATGCATTAAACAACTACATTGTTGGATGTACCACCTACATGATTACACAAAACAAAAGTAACTCTGAAGTAGAAATGTGCATTGAACAGTCATTGTCACCATCAACCTGGTCCAGCAATACTAGAGAATTTAATTTCATGCCAGTAACCAATAATGAAATATATGACCAACTCCTAAACCCAAAAATGAAATTGCAGTCTGGTCCTGACCAACTTCAATCACTGTTACTAAAGCTCAGTGCCTTGGTCACAGCTATCCTATAGCATCACTTCCCTAAATAATGCCTACTTGTTATCTTTGCAAATGTACAAAGCCTTGAAAGTGGCTAGAGTTGTTCCTTTCAACAAAAGTGGTCATAAAATGTGGCATCAAATGACAAATAATTATCCTTACTCTCCACATTATCTAAAGTCCTGGAAAAATGTGTCCATGTAGGCTTTTTTACCTCCCTTAAATCAGGCTTTTGTCCAAATCACTCAGTCATGGCCCTTCTAACAGTATGCAATCAAATCCAGAATTGCATGAAAAATTATGAAAACACTGCAGGTATTTTCCTAGATTTAGCAAAAGTGTGGCCCATGATATTCTGATAAATATGCTCAAAAATCAGGATTGTATAATCATTCTCTAATCTTGTTCTGATCCTTTTTCTCAGACAGAATACAATAGGCGGCTACTGATGACAATAGTTTCCATCCACTCAAAGTAACAAGTGGCATTCCCCAAGGCTCTGTTTTTGTCTCTGTTCTATTTTCTCTGTTTATAAATGATCTGCCCACAGTTTGCAAAGCATCTTCTGTGCACATGTATGCAGATGACACAAAACCTATGCTAAAAATCTAAACAAATCACAACTTGAGACTGTATTACAGGATGATTTCTTTGAAGTAGAATTATGGAAATTCAAAAACATACTGTTCTTAAACACTGCCAAAATTATCACTATGGCATTTGGTACAAAGCAAAGACTACTTAAACTCTGCAATACCCACTAAACCATTATAACAAAGTCTAATCGTAACTTGGTCATGGTTGACTCCTACAAATAATTTGGTATGTGACATGATCCCAACCTGATTTTTGGTCTTCATGTTGATAAATTAACATCCAATCTTAGCCTCAAATAGGTGCTTTGTTTAGAAACAAATCATTTTTAAGTCCCCTGGTAAGAAAATATATTGCTAAACAGATGTTAATGCCAGTCATAGACTATGAAGATATGATATATGCTTCTGTACCACAAATCCGTCTTGGTAAGCTCAACACTTTGTATAATTCATTATGCCACTTTGTCATCCAATGTCATTACACTACCCATAATTGTGATATGTTTCAAGAACTCAGTTGGCTAATACTCAGATAGAGACATGACTTTCATCTTTCTTGGCTAGTTTATAACAACATCTCTTGAAAGCTACCAGACTACCTTAGCTGTATGCCCACTCCATCTCTCCATACTAACTATAACCTCTGCTCCACTACTAACAACTCACTGACTATTCCACACTACAAGAAAGAAGTCGGTCTATCTGCCTTCTCCTTCAAGACCCTCAAACCTGGATTAGCCTGCCCAGAAAAAAATATCAGAACTTCTCCCATTCTAAAATCCCTAAAAATAAATGTTTCTTTGAATGTAAAAACAATATGTAACTGTATATATTTTTTGTTATTTATGTTCATGTTTATGTGTGTGTACACATAGTTTCTATGTTTTGTAAATATGTAACTTTTTACTGTCAATGCTTAATACTCAAAAAAACCCTCTCTTGACGCCAGCTGTCTTTCAAATAACTGTCTAGTTTCTCTCATTCCCTTTGCAGCTAAGATCCTGGAACACCTTGTATACTAACACTGAATCTCTTTCCTCAATTCCAACAAATGATTTACACACAGCAAAGGATAAAGGATAATACAGCATACTAATCCTACCTCTTTGCCACCTTTGACACAGTTTATCATGCACTCATACTGGACAAACTCAAACTCTTGGTATCCATGACACAGATCTAAAATGGATTGCCTGAGGATCTCTCAGTGGGTGTACTACAGGGATCAGTCCTGGGAACACTTCTCTTTTTTCTCTATACCCTCTCACTTAGTGACCTTATTTCATCTATTGTCTTTATTACCATCTCTATTCAGTTGACACAAACCTATGTCTCTTCCCTGACTTCACACTGGCCGTACAAGCCCAAGTCACTCAATATATCCTGGTAATCTCTTCATGGATGGCCCACTTTCATCTTAAACTCAACAAAGCCAAGGCAGGACTTGCTGTGTTTCCTCCTAAACCCTGCCCCCTTCTCCACTGAGGTGAAAATTCCACCATTCATGCCATAACCAACCTTAAAAACATTGCCAAAAATATGCCCCTTCCTCGTTATGGCCAGTGCCAGAAACTCTCACTCAGGCCCTCATTCTCTGTAGACGACTAGATTATTGCAACATTCAACTCTCTTGTCTTCCTTCCTCTCAACTGTCTCCACTTCAGTCTGTTCTTAATGCAACTGCAAGAATAATTACCCTTGCTCCCAGGTATCTTCCCTTTCATCTGCTCCTGATATCCCTCTCTTCGCTACCCATTAGGTTTTTGTATTTCATATAAAACTCTTCTCCTCTCTTTTAAGTCTTTCTTTTCCTCAACACCCTCTTATATTTCTGCTCTAATCGCTCAATACACCCCTTCCCGCCACATGTGTTCTTCTCAAGGATTCCATCTCTCCACTCCTTATCCCATTTGTGCCATTTCTTAGCTGCAAACATTTTCACTGCCTGTTCCTTGACTTTAATATGCTCCATATTATGATGACAATCATCCACACACATCACTTTCAAGCATCTCCTAAAAACCTGCTCAAGGAAACATCTCGGTAAAAATCTTCCCTTAGTATACCCTGACAGTCACATCCAAATCATTCTGCACATCCCCTACAAAAGCCTTGTACTTACATTTATACTTCTCTACTTTCTCTATATGTTGTCAAGATTAATAATTAGATTGTAAGATCTTTGGGGCAGGGTCCACTTCCCAATGTATGATTATCTTTGCTGCACTTTTGCCCTACTAATAAATTGTCTCACTTTAGCCTGATGCTCTTACACCTGTATTGCATTATTTTTGTATTGTACTTTTCCTGTAAAGTGCTGTGTACATGTATGGATCTATATAACTAAAGATACATACAAATATACATATATATTGCAAAACAGTATTCATACAAGCTGAATATCAGAAATGAATAATTATTGTTACAAGTTATTAACAATATGTGGGCAGGCCAGAAAGCTCTTATTGTCCCAATTCTGTATACACTATCCAAGGCCTCTCAGGGTTCAGGCTGGTACAATATAAAGCTAAGGTTCATATCAGAGTTAATAGGTGGACATAAATGCCTTGAAGTAGTGGTTCTCAAATTGTGCTCTGTGGAACCAAAGGGTTCCCTGATGTCAATAAAGGGGTACCATCGAACAAATGTATGCAGTGGGGGCAGTGGAATAAGATAATTAATTGATTAAGCATACCTAATTAATTATAGCCTAATAAGTTTACCAGTAAATTACCAGTACCAAGCAGCATTAAAATACATTTCAAATTGATACTAGGCTAACCCCTTGAATGCTAGAGAGTTCAGAAAACATTGCAAAGCACCGAGATAAAGCTCTGTCAACATCTTTTACTCCCTGGCTACCAGTGCAGTAGTAAAGGATTGGAGGTCAGTGTGTGGTTCTATGGCTACCAGTTCAGTGTTATAATGCTGAGTAGTCAGTATGTGTGGATGTAAACTACCATTGGATAAGGCTGGGATGATGAGCAATGAGTCATTCTCCAGCTGCTTCGAGACCATGATGGGAGCTGTGCTCTGGCAGCACCTGGAGGGTCAATAAGTGTTTCTGTATCAACCAGTGATATGGGACAAGGCTGGGGGGGGGTATGTGGTTCTATGACTACCAATAGAGTGGGACAAGGCTCGGGGGTGGGGGTTGAGTGTGATTAAAAGGCTTCCAATGCATTTTTCTATAGTTACTTTTAGGCACTTTTTACAGGAATTCCAGCAGAAGGTGAAAAGTGTAATTTTTAGGCAATTTTTAGCATTTCGCACACCCCTACTAAGGGGAAAACCTTTTGATCCTTAATGCCTCACTCATTTCTGGGTGAGAAGGAATATATATATATATATATCTTTCTATCTATCTATCTATCTATCTATCTATCTATCTATATCTATATATATATATAGATATATATAGATATATTGATATATAGAAATATATAATGCATTAAAGAGGGTTAGATTTGCAATGAGTTGGAGACTAACTTGCACTTATGGTATTAAAAGTCCCTATTAAATTAGTGGTTATTTTAACATATTCCCTATATGCAATTGCTTGCCCCAAATTTGACCCACTTTAATCTTTATATACATGCACACACACACAGCTGGTTTATGTACGAACCTCAAGGGGATATACATATTAATTACAGCATGGCCTTGTGGATAAGAAAATATCTCTTTAAGGCCCCACATAAATTTATACACTATTGAGTACTTATCAACATAAAAGCCTTCAGTTCAATTTTATTGTTACGGAAAGAATAAAATTCAGAAGCCACACTAATTATGCATAACATTATTTGATAAATTGAGAAAAGAAAAAAATTACGAAAATCACATAGCAACTAATTAATTGATGATTTTGGACTTTTGGGAGTTTGAAAGAAACTAATTATGCTTTTTTATTTAAACAATTTAATTATTAATTTGTCTTCATTTCACCATTCAACCGGAAACTTTTTTAAAAATGCTCATCAATTTGATATGCACATAAATTAAATGAATTTGGCATAGGAAGACTAACTGTAGGAGGTTAATTCAGTAGGGTCTCACACCAGTAACCATGCTCATCACGCTCAGCACGTCTCCATCTTTGTATTTCAGAACAAGTTTCTGTTTATTAATAGTCTTAAAGTAAAAATTCCGTTGTGCTCATCAAACTAAAAGTCTATATGAAGCAAATTGAAAAGGAAGTGTTTATATATAATATCTGTGTGTGCATGGGGTGAGTGTGTTCTCATTCCATTGCAAAAATGATGGGAAATGCTAAGTTAAAGGGATAGTAATGTTTCAAAATAAAAGCAGCTTCAATTAGTCTTTGTAGTGTTTGACCATGAAGAGTGTTATTTCAATACTGTCACAGTCGTTTTTCAAGAGTAATTGAATGATAAAGTATCCCCCTCCCACCCCTTTTACCTAATATAAGCCACCTCCCCTCAGATGTGGAATCTGGCCCTGCGACCATACAGCTCACAACAAGGGAAAATCTTCTTACTGTTATCATAAGGAAAACCCTGCCCACTTTGACAGGTTTTTCAGGTTTTTCCTTATGTTTACTGAAGATTTTCCCTCTCTGTGATCCATCCAGACAGTCTTGCTGCTCTGAAGCGAACAGTGTTACATCAGTAAAAGGGGAGGAAAGTGGGGTTATTTTATTATTCAATTACTCTTGAACTACAACTATGACAGTATTGAAATAACACTCTCCATGGCCCAAATACTATGAAGATTAATTGGAGCTGCTTTTAATTTGAAATATTACTATCCCTTTAAAGTAACAGAAGCTCTACCTAACCAATTATTTTGCTGATGGGACATTATCAATGATCCAACATGCAGCATCACCAATAGAAACAAGATCCAAATCTGGTACCTCGGTCTCTGTAGTTTCTTGAAGCCACAGAGGCTCAAGAAGAGGAATCTGTGCAGTAGAGTAGGAGAGGTAAAGGGTAAGGTTACATGCCAAGAAGAAAAGGGAAGGGCGCTTCCTAGTGTAGTATCTTTCAAAAGTCGTAATCCTCCACCAATACACCAGAATACTCACAATTTTTGTAACCTCTGCAAGTGGTCAACCTCACAAATGGGGGACTCTGACTGCCCTCATTCAGTCATTCAATAGGTGTATGGATGGATGCTGCTTCCAACAAATATCCAGGACCCTTAGGAAACACAAACACAGATCCAGAATGGGAGCACAATCCACCAAAATGGAGTTTATATATATATATTTGAAGTCTCAATTGCCGGTGTAAGAACAACAGACAGTAGTCCAACGGGGTCATAGTACCACCCTGATGCGGTCACATATGCATTCCAAAATATAAAAGATAAGAATCCAAAATATTAAAAAACAATGTTTAATGTTAAAATTGCCAATGTTTAGACAATGTCAATTTTGCCTACTTGGACGTGTTTCAAAGTTTATAACTTCTTCTTCAGAATAATAGGCAGCTCAATTAGTTTGTATATTTATAACACAATTGGCAAATTGTAAAAAAAACTGTAAAAAAGTATAGGCAATCACTGACTCGCCGTTTAAGGGACCCATATATACCCACCGATTCAAATGCAAGCGTGAATCCTTCTGCGTCTCACTCTGGAACTCATAATGTACGATCGAATATATTATCGGCACTCTCAGCCAAAATAGCAAACTTCTGCATGTTATTATGGGACACATAGCCCTATGTCACCTCTGACTAAACACACGGAAATACCTACCACAATAAGGCGCAACATCAAACGTATGGTTGGATGTCCGCCGAATGGGGAATATCTCAGCCATTCAAAGATCTCGGCCTCTATCTCCAAATGAGGAACATTTATCTGTAGGTCTGGTTCACTCTTAAGTGGACAGTGTTGCCACAACTCTAACAACTATCAAAAAATATACAAATGGATTCAAATAGTCTGTTCACAACAACAACAAAACAATTACGAGTGACAATTACATGACAATATAATCAAAAATAAAAAATAAGAATGAAAAAATAATAATATGTAAACAAAATAATGAAATAAAATGAAAATGAAAATAAATATAAATTAATAATAAATTCTAAAATTAAATAAATGAAAAATATATACAGTATGCGAATAAAGTATGAATGAATGATAGTGAGTGAATAGTTAAATATGTAAATAAATACTAATAGTGACAATTTTGTAAGATGAGTAAAAGTAAATGTATACAAATTGAAATTCCATAATATTGAAAAGAAATGATACATATTAAACATATGCCAGTTATATCATATTTAAAGTGTATATACCAAAACGTGTATCTGTGAATAAATATCCTTTGCTTTTTAATAAGCAAGTAATTATGTGTAATGAACTGTGACTAACTGTGTGAATGAAAATTTTATTTGGTGAAGGTGAATGAACAATATACATAGGAAAAAATTGGATAATAACAATTACCAGTACAGTAATCCTTCCTTAACATTTAAAGAGTCAGTAAATATTACATGTCATCCTGCCAAAATGGCATGTGAAAAAGGTGAGTGAAGTCAGTTCCCTCTCTTTTGTAGGAGATGTCTGCATTTCGTCTAATCTCTGGGAAAAGTATCTCTCTCTCAGAAAATAAAAGTGAAGAAAGCAACAAACTCCAGTTCAGTTGCTGCCAGCAACTGAATCCAAGTGGGTCTAAGGGCCATATGTTCAAAAGGATAACAACAAAAAAATGTCATATGAAAGCCAAAAATAAGTCAGTGTATGCATGAACTATATATTTTCTATAGAGTAAACAACAAAAAAATAGTAATGTACGTTGTATACGACACAACTGCAGAATTGGCAGGCAAACGGACGAGGCAAGGGCATGGCTAAACTATTCTCCAGTGTCATATAGAGGAAAAGAAAATTTGTCGTAACTAATGTGAGAATTTTTGTCTTTAGTTAAGACATTTTTGTCGTTAGTTAAGACATTTTTAAAGACATTTTTGTTATTAGTTAAGACATTTTTGTCCTTAGGTAAGACTTTTTTGTCGTTACATACAGCAATTTCAGTCAGGACAAATGACATATTTCTGATGACAACCGACACTCTGAAAATATTAATGATCCCAACGACATTGTACTTTGAAAAGTCGCTACAAACGACAAAAGCTATTTCGCTACTTCTTTGAACATATGGAGCTAAGTCGGTAACATTCAGGGTTTTGCCTTAGCTTTCAGGATACTTTTAAATGTATATTACTGATATTTAGAAATTAAGTGTTTTTTTTAACTGGTTTTGAGTACTTTCATTTGTCAATGAATACTTTAGGACAGGGCTGTCCAAGTTCAGTTCTCAAGGGCCACTAACAAGCCAGGATTTAAACCTTTGTATGCCAGAGGGGTGCACAACACATCCCTTTGCAGTGTATCCCTCTGGCACTCAAATGATTAAGGGTATCCCTGCTTAAGCACAGGTGTGTGAGTCAAAATGAATGAGCCACTGATTAACTCACCTGTGCTTAATCAGGGAAATCCTTAAATCCTGGCCTGTTGGGGGCCCTTGAGGACTGAACTTGGACAGCCATGCTATAGGAAATTCACAGTTTTATTTACAGCATGTTATCATTCCATAAATATATTGTGATCCGGTTTCCTAATAACCCTTTCAACACCAGACAAATTTCATCATGTTTGCTCTCTGTTTAGGTCTGATTCCCACAGGTAACTTTCTAGTTATAAATGGAAAACCCATATATACTTTTTTTCAGAACAAATTGATTTTTTTCCTGGTGCCTCACATGAAGTAAATGCTTCATATTGCCACAAGCTATGATGTCATAATTACAAAAAAAGTTAAAAAATTACTTATTTTGCAAAAATCACACACTATATATCAGAAACATTTATGATGACTGTGAAAGTTTCAATTATTTGAAAAAGCCCTGAACTCCCCAAATACAAAATGACCAAATATGTATTGTTATACCTATGTTCCTGGCCTGCTCTGATCCCAAATTACTAGGAACACAAAATGGTATTTTCAACTAAAATGCACATTCCGGTGGTTACATGGTAACATTACCATACAACAGCTGAATAACTATATAAAACTATATATATTTCCAAAAAGTATATATCCCACTTCATCAAATGAGGAGTCACTTCCCTTTCTAACCTTAGTCTGGGGTGCACAAATGTTTCCAGAAGGGTGCGTTTCCACCCATTCAGATGTACTGAAATCTTTGAAAACTATTGTATTCCCTACTCTATTCATTAGCTAGTGTTTTTAGGAGAAAATGACACCCAGCTGGTACGAGATGACATACTGTAGATGAAGCCAGAAGCACAAAAGTACACCAACTACAACTTCTGATTTTTCATACAGTTTATCAAACATGACTTCCCTATACTAAATCTGCTATAACAGCCCCAGAAGTGAAGAAAAAGCAGACAAAGCAAACCATTTTGGAAAGAAGAGAATCCACCACATTAAATGAGAGGTCACATTCTTTTCTATACCTAATTTGGTCATGTTTTATTTAAAACAATAATATATAAGATATTTAGCTTTATTTTTGTCTGTTTATATAGGATAGATAATATTCGCTGGCATGCCAGCCATACACAGGATTCTTACTGGTCAATTGTAGCTTATTTTTAGAAACTGATGTAATTACAGCTAAGCATCACAAATTATTATTACATATCCAAGCATAGCCAGTACTATAGCTGGCATAATCACACAGTAGGGACAGCCTTTAACTAATTTTTTTGCTCTCTACAAAATATCTGTTAACTCCACACAGGTGCAAAAGAAGCAAGCGTCACTGCCTCAAGGAAATCTAAGAAATGGCAGATGGACTGCAATTGGTCCTGGAAGGGTAAGGGTTGTGGACAAGAGGCATGTTCAACAATATGTGCCTAGTCATAATTCTTTTGCTGCACTTTCAAAACACAGCCTTAATATTGGGACAGCTTCTGAAGTAGAGGCTACTGGGGCACCAAATTCCAGTTCACAGGTAAATCAGACTGTAGCAATATTCAACAGCATATATCAGGGGGGAACAAATGCAAAAGGAGTAGATTACAACCAATGTAGTTAAAGGCAAATGTAAAAAAGAAATGACAAGAAAAAAAGACATTTCAACTATTTAAGTCTGAAAGAACAGAAAATTATTTCTTGATATACAGGGAGTGCAACAGAGATTTCAAAAAGGCAATTAGGTTAGCAAAAACAGATAATGAAACTCGAATTGAAAGGTAGAGCAAGTCTAATCCAACAGCTTTTCAAATACATAAATAGCAAAAAGCTTAAGAGGGTGTGTACTGGACCTGTCAAAAATGAGATAGATGAGTTCATGAGAGAAGAAGTGCTCTAAACACTTTCTTTGCATCGGTATATACCAGGTAATGAGAAATGGTGGAAGATCCTTGACAAGTAAAAAAAACAAAATGAAGATTCCCCAAGTAATTTCCCATTTAGTGTATATGTAGCATGTTTGTCTATAGCCCAAATAACCTTACGTTTATCTATACTAAATGTCTTCAGTTTTTCTGCTCAGTTTATCTAGATCCTTCTGATGAGGAAAAACGTCCTGTTCTGAGTAGTGTCATCAGCAAAGATAGAGACATTACTTTCTAGCCGCTTTTAGATTAATTTTTTTAATTAACAAATTAAAAAGCATAGGGCCCAGGATTGAACCCTGCAACTCTTTGCTGTCTATCTTTTAAACAGTTCTCATTCCATGTACAGATAACACCGCCCAAACCGAAGTCTTTTAATTAATGCAGTAACCTGTTGTGATGCACAGTAATAAAATACTTTTTTAATTTCCAAGGATACTACATCAACATCAATTTCCTTGTCCAAATTACCACTTACACTTTCGTAAAATATAAGTAAATTAGTTTGACATGATTTATTCTGCATAAAACCATGCTGGCTCCTGCTAATAAGTTTTTTTGGTCTTCACATAGTTCTGAATACTGTCAATTAGCAACCCTTCTAATATATTACTCACTACTGAAGTCAAGCTCACAATCTATAATTTCCTGGCTTGGAAATGTCCACCTTTTTGAACAATGCTACTACATCAGCTTTCCTCCTATCACAATGCACTATGCCTGTTGAAAGTGAATCAATAAATATTAAGCAAAAGTGGATAACATCATTTTGCCACTGTATTTGTTGGTAAGACCTCTCTTCAAATATGCATTGCAGTTTTGGGCACCAGTTCTGAAAAAAGATATTCTAGAACTGGAGAAAGTACAACGAAGAGCAACAAAAGTAATTAATGGAATGGAGGGCTTGTCATATGAGGAACAGCTAGACAAACTTGGTTTATTTACTCTAGAGAAAATATGGCTAAGAGGAGATCTTGATACAATGTATAAGTATATGCAAAGTCAATGCAAGGATAGCTCTTGGGATCTTTTCATTCCAATGCCTGATCAGATAAAGGTATCCTATTGAAATGTCGCCATCTATTGGGCGACCCATAAAATGGTGCATTAAAAATGTCACCTGGTTAAGAAGTCCAACATCATAATCTTGACCCAATCAAAAGAATGACATTCTGATATCGCTCGCTTAAAGATCGCTAAACAAAGGTTATTTGTGCATATGAACTTCAGACCGTTAGCATAATGTGTAGCCATGACTAACATTTGTCATTGGCAATATGATCTGCACTGTAAGTTGCAATATCTTTCATGTACATACAGATTCGTTGTGTTGCATGCCCCTCTGAACTCAAACGGCTAGAGTAGTGGTGAGCAAAATGTGGTCCTCCAGCTGTTTCCTATTTACAACTCTCATAATAATAATGTATGTCTCTGTCTATGCCTTAATCCTTTGCATGCCAGAGAGGTCTGCAAAGCATTGAGGGCCCCTCAGGCACTCAAAGGGTAAAGGCCAAGAAAAAGCTTTCCAGATTCTTTTGACAGATACATTTCTATCAGGCTTTGATGGAATGCAGTCCAGTTTTATTATTTCCTATAATGCTTTGCTAATCATCATTGCCTCTCCAAAAGAAGCAGACGCCTCAATAGACTTAATGGAAGCTTTTATATTATATTAAAGTATTATTATAATTAGCCTAAAAAATAAAAAGGTTACTCTAATCCTATGCTTATAAATACCTGCAATGCATATACAGCGATACATTACATGGCATAGGAAGCACTACCACTTGGTCAGTAGTAAATACACTGTGCAGAACTCACAGATACACTTAATGTCAGCTCAGACATACTCCCATTGCAGCCAATACAATTTAATGGACAGAGTGCATCTGCGAAGTGGAAACATTTTTGTCCCAGAGCCCACAGTGAAGAAATATGCAGTTAGTCAAAGTAAAACCAACATTTTTTATTTCATTTGATTCACAGCTCTAACCATGTGGAGACATAAGGAAATAGCTGTCTTACACATCTGCACCCTTCCATGCCATCACGCCACTTTCCTTCCTTACTCCGTCTGCCTTTCAGCAGCGCCTCCTGAGAGTCAGATATGAGAGGAGACGGAGAGCATTGCAATGCCCTTCCTGGCTCTCAGTCTCCTCTCCGGAGGTAGTGCTGAAAGGCAAACAGAGTAAGGAAGGAACATGGCACGAAGGCATGAAAGGGTGCAGACGTGTAAGACAGCTATTTCCTTATGCCTCCATTTACTGACCGAGTGATCGAGCTTCATACATTATTATTATTATGAGATTTGTAAATAGGCAATAAGACCACATTTTGCTCACCGCTGCTCTAGCCCTTTCAGTACAGAGGGGTATGCAACGCAACGTATCTGTATGTACATGAAGGCAAATGTTAGCCATGGCTATATATTATGCTAACAGTCTAAAGTTCATATGCACGAAGGACCTCTATGTAGGGAGCTTTATGCATGCAAATGTCTCTCTTTGATTGGAGCGAGATCCTGATACCGCACATCTCAACCAGGCAACATTTTGAATGCACCATTTTGTGGGTCACCCAATAGATGGCAACATTTCAATAGTGAACCTCAAATAACTAGGGGTCATCCCTTAAGATTAGCGGAAAGGAGGTTTAAAGGGGAACTACCACCCCGCAATAAGTGCACATTATTCAATTCTTCATCTGGCGACTAGCTGCTTAGTAGCGCTAGTTGCCAGAAATATTAACCGGTTTACAAGATATTCCACTTTTTCGGAGGCTCACAGTAGCAGCTAGGACGGACATCTCATCATAGTGACGTTCGTGCTCCTGTGCTGTCAGTCCCTTTTGGAGCCAATTGGCTAGTCGCCAGATGAAGAATTGAATAATGTGAACTTATTGCGGGGTGGTAGTTCCCCTTTCAACTTCAACAGAGGAAGAGTTTTTTTTACAGTAAGGTCTGTTAAATTGTGGAATTCTTCCCCAAAGGGTGTGATAACAGCAGATAAAATGGATATATTTAAGAGAAGATTAAATGGATTTCTTTCAAGAGGAAGCATAACTGGTTATATTGTGTATTAATAGGTAAAACAGGAAGTTCAGGTAAATAGACTAATACTGATTTGATAGCAGGAAGGCTTCTATAATTCTAATTTTTCTGGGTTTTGATGCTAAAGTTGAAGTTGATTGACAATGTTATTATGTCAATGACTAAAAGATAAATGTAAGAAGTGCAAACTCCTGTGAAATAAGCAGCTATTATTGGGGGACTGTATTAAGAGATTGTGGAAGATAGTCTTGAAGGTTGCAAAAGTTTGATGTCTTTCTGTAGCTACAGGTCACAGAGATTGAAGACACATTTTAAAAATTGCAAAACAAAAGAAATAACTAATATAAAGTGTTCACCTTGAGCAATGGTAAATTGCAACAAGAGTCTATAGTAAGCAATACATACAAATATTCCTCTAATTATATAGCTGTATGGCTATTTGTTGTATTCCTTATGGAAGATGAAATGCACTTGCATTGAAGTCTAAATGTTCTAATGCACTAACCAGTCAACCTTTTATACTTAGATTGGATGCAAGTTCCTACTCGGAGAAATCAATATTATTGATTGTAGTGTTCATGAAATGCAAATATTATTTATATTTTCTGGGCCATTTTGTTGGAAGTTCTTGGTTTATAGAGGTTCTTTGCAGCTGTCTGATCCCGGGATATTTTGGAAGCCATATTTGCAAAATACAAAAGACAGTACAGCAGAGTCGTCTAAGTGTAACTATGTATTAAATATATGAGAAAAGAAAAAAATAAAACTGGGGAGTGAGTAGAGTATTGGTTATACAGAAAGTGCCAAGGTATTAAATGGGTTAAAATAGTCCAAATGGGTAAATTATGTTAATCCCAAATGGAGATGGGGGATGCACTATACTACCTCCATGTAGTGTGTTTCCCGTCTCTATTTGGGATTAACATAATATACTCATTTGGACTATTTAAACCCATTCACTCTCTAGGCACTTTCTGTATACCAATACTCTACTCACTCCCCAATTTTATTTTTTCTTTTATCATATTTTTCATACATATCTACATTTTAAAATGTGTTGCACCACTCTATGACAAATGTGCTAGATTTTAGAAATGCTTATTTATCCCAAAATGGAAAATATTTAGTCCAGTCTTTAACAGCATGGAAATCTTTAGATGGAATCCAGAAGAAATGGGACAGGCAACAGAACATTGCATTAGACTTCTCATTAATGGTAAAAGGAAAATGAAACAACTGTGGTATTCCTCCACAGAAGTAGCAAATATAGTAAACAAGAAGAAGTAGCCTTTAGGAAATAGAACCAGGTGCAGAAAGAGGACAGTAGTTATCTGTACAAGGCTAGGCTGAAGAATGCTAAATGCATTATTAAATGTGCCAAAACACATGCAGAGGAGAAAATTGCCCACTTATAAAAATGGAGGACAAAACATTTTTTTGGATATATAAGTGAAATGAGAAAAATTAAACAAGGAACAGTAAGACTGAAGACAAAAGATGAAAGTTATGTGAATGAGGATAAAGGTCTAGCTGACTGCCTCAATTAATATTTCTGTTCCGTTTTACATCGGAAGGTGGAGGGTCTTCTGATAGAAAAAAGAAAGACAAACATATAAAGCATGCATGTTTACAGAAGAAATTCTACTTTAACCCTCAAAAGGTAAAAATAAATAAACCAATAGGCTCAGATGGGATACACTCAAAGTTAATAAAATAATTTAGGAGTGTTCTGGTAAAACCTTTAACAGAATTATTCAACACGTGTAATTCCAGAAGACTGGAAGGTAACAAATTTAGTGTCGCTTTGCAAAATGTTAGCAGGGAAGTGTCTGGTAACTACAGACCAGTAAGTATCACATCAGTAGTGGGATAATTAATGGAAATCATGATAAAGGAAATAATTGTTAAATATCTGAATTTATTTGGCTTTCTAGATCCTAAACAGCACAGGTTTACAGCAGAGAGATCCTGACAAGCAAATGTCATAGATTTTTTTTTCAACTGGGCAACAAAAAAGCATGGTACTGTGGAACCGTGTTAGCCATGGAAAATGCATTAGACTGGTAGAAGAAAATTTATACCTTGATTGGCTAACTGAGTGGTTTTGCATGCAAGCTTTCAAGACAACTAGGCCTCTCCCTCAGACTTAATAAGAATGAAAGCTGAATTTACAATACATGACTTTAAGGGCTCGATCCAAGTGTTGGAGATAAAAATGCTAGTAGGGCAAAATGGTTACCGACAGACAAAAGAAAAATGTTTTGGTCGGTATCCAAATGTCCTACCTACACAAAGCACAACAGACGTTAGTAAACAAAACACCACTAAACAACGGCAGTATTGGGAACTGAACAGTAAAAAAAGCTAACGATCGGAGCCTGTCATACTGCCAAGCACCAATCGTTAACTAATCTGTGTCAGACTTACCTGTCATCCACTGTCCTTCTCCTGCTGTCTTCATTTCAGTCTTCTCTTCTGCCTTCTCTTCAGTTTTCTTTCTTCTTTGCTGTAAAAATTAAACAAAAGTATGAATAAAAGGAATAAACTATACATCGTTTAACCCCTTGAGTGGCAGAGGGGTACACAACGGAATGCAAAGCAATGCATTGCAGACCTCTCTGGGCTCACAGGGTTAAAGACTGTATCGAGTTCCCAAGAATAGATCAATATGTCCCCATGAAATGTTTGAACATATGCTGTCATAATAATAAATCATGCATTAATTATATGTATTTCAAAGTCCTGAGCTACTAGCCAGGCCTGAAAAGTTACTCGCCACCAGTTTCCACACCTAGATCCACCCATGTCCCCGCCTTTAACTCCACCCATCTCTTTATTTCTTCTCATATTATTTTAGCACCCTTATATGAAAGTATTTATTTATAGTGGTAATTTATTATTAGGTCTTTCATTTTATATAACACAAGCAGGAGACACATTCATACAGATTCTATTATTACATAGTTTGTTATCTGTGCAGGGGAAGTTCATCTTCCCATGGGTTACCTTGCACAGATATTTTTTCTCACTTGATTTAACAGGGGTTTTTAACTATGAATGGCCCATGAGTGCTAGAAAGGTCTCCAGTGCATTGTGAAGCAATGCGTTGGTGACCTCTCCAGCATTCATAGTGTTAAAAACCCCTCAAATGAGAAAAAAAATAGCTGTGCAAGGTAATCCAGGGAAAGATGAACTTCCCCTGCACAGACAACAAACTATGTAATGATAGAATCTGTATGAATGTGTCTCCTGCTTGTGTATATGTATATATTATATGTGTATAAAAGTGTTGTTGTTTTTTTCTAAAACACTTTTATCCCATGAAGAAGCAGGCTTGTGGACCCGCGAAACTCATTTAAAATAAATTATTATATTTGCATTAATATTTGTTTACTTCCATACATTTGATGATCATCTCTTAAAAAGGGCATATTATTTGGTATTGCTCTTAGAGGGTTGTTTGATTTATTTTAGATACTGGTGCCGATATTTGGGAGCAGCTGGAGAGCCATCCCTTGCTGCACAGTGAGAACCGGCATTGAGCTTAAACAAGATCTCCCGAGTGGCAACACTGAGGGCATTTAATTAAGAAGAGTTTTAGTAAGTTCAATCAGAACATCACACTTGATACTCGAACTGTGATTCAGACTGTCCCTAGAAAGACTTTGTGATTTTTCCTTTACTTTGTAAACTTTTCATGTTTTAACTGTTTTAAGTGTCGCTGAGGTCTGCTCATACAGGGCTTAAATTTCCACTTACTCTCACTCAATTTCTCCTCGCCAAATGCGAGGAGGCTAGTGGAAATTTTGAACCCTGATTATAATATTATACATAGCTTTTTAACTGTCTCCGCTGATGTGTGTGGCTGCAGAGGTGGCAGCAGCGGAGATAGCGCCGTGTGCCATGAGTCCCTCTCCTCTCGGGCCAATGTCTGATCCGCAGTGGGGAATTTGAGCAGAGACTGCCTTTATATATAGGTAGTCTCTGATCTGATTCCCCACAGCCATTGGCTGAGATGTGCATAAGCACATCCCAGCCAATCAGATTTGAGCAACTGTGCTTTAAACTGATTGGCTGGGATATGCGTAAGCAAATCTCAGCCAATGGCTGTGAGGGAATTTATGGGGGTGAGACAGGACAGACCCTGAGAAAAAGGATGAATTCTCATAGGACCAGTGTAAACAACAAAGGAGACATCCCTGTTGGTCAACACTTTAACAGAACAGATGACAGCATTAAAGATCTCAAAGTGACTGTACTGATGGGAAATTTTAAGACACAGAGAGACAGAAAGATCTAAGAGTATAAACACTTGAACTGTTACTTGAACTGTGATGTGGAATGAATGTTACATTATCCTACAATATAAAAATATTATAGGTCCCTTTGAATGCTAGGAGACTGCATTTCTCATTATAAGCTATAGATTGCACACCCCTCTGGTGTTTCAAGGGTTAACCCATTCACAATTTAAAGTGATAGTAATATATAATTTGAAACACAGCTCAGTTTGTTCAACATAAGGAACAGTATTGCAGCCTGATGCTCTTATTCTCCAAAACTGTAAAGTTATGATGTCATTTTATGCTGAAGTTGATGTCTCATGCCTCTTTTCCCTACATTAGCATTTCAAGATCTGACAGCAGATCACAATGAGAGACAATCTTCAATTAGTATTAGGAAAAACCTGCCTTCCTTCAAAAAGAAGGGCAGGTTTTATCTTATACTGACTGAGGGAAGATTATCCCTCTTTCTGATCTGTCCGGACTTCAGATCTGAGGGGAAGCAGCATCAGAATGGGGAAAGGATGTGAAGCATAAAACTGCATTGAAACAATACAGTTTTGGTGAATAAAAGAATCAGGTGGCAGTACTATTTCTTATGTTGAACAAACAGCTGCATTTCAAATGAAGTATTACTATCCCTTTAAAGGGATAGTAATACTTAAAATGTACTAATCCCCATATTGTAGGCATTAAAAAAAGAAATTAATTGCCCCCAGTGCAATCTCTCAAACCTTTATGGTTTCTAATCCACTCCATTAAGCTGTTACAAAGGCTAGAATTTGATTTATAACCCACACTGAGTATACACATTCTGCTAATTTAATTTGACCCTTGGGTTACACAGAGATATCTAATACATTGTGCTACAGTGTGGTGAATAGCTGTCTCTCTGGCAAGTCAAGGGGTTGATGTTAAAACTATGTGTAAGAGTTTTAACCCTTTGAGTGCCAAACTGGTATGCAACTCATTGCAGAACAATGTGTTGCATACCCCTCTGGCATTCATAGGGTTAAAGTCATGTATTGTACATTCAGCCTTCATTCTTATTATGCCTAAAGAAGGGACCTAGTTGTCTTGAAAGCTTACATCCAAAGCCACTTAGTTATCCAATAAAGGTATCATTTTTATTTTACCATTCTCCTAAAATAATAGAGGAGGGAGCAGTAGATATAAATTATCTAGATTTCAGTAAGACATTTTTTTTATTTATTTTTATATTTAAAATGTTTTACCAGGAAGAATACATTGAGAATTCTCTAATTTTCAAGTATGTCCTATGAGGGACACTGTCCCTCACATAAGACAATAAATTGGCAATAGCTAAGTGACAGGAGACAGAGAGTTTTGGTGAATGGAGAATATTCAGAAGGTAATGTTACTAGCAGGGAACCTCAGGGTTCTGTACTGGGGCCCATTCTTTTTTAATATTTCCTTAATGATATTGCAAAAGGTCTTCAAGGTAGGGTGTGCCTTTTTGCAGATGATACAAAGATCTGTAGTAGGGTAGACATTCCTAGGTAATAAGTCAAACAGCAAGTGATTTATGTAAATTAGAAGAATTGAGGGGCATGGCCTGGCAGCCATTCATGTCGGACGCGAATTGGAGAGGCTCCGATGCACTGGCGCCTAATCTACCGCAATCTGGCAGTTTGGAACATTTTTATATGAGCCACCTTGTGTCCCTATTCCGTTGTCGTTGTGCTGCCTGAAGACCTTTTTATATTGCACTTTGGCTGCTTGTGAAGCTCCCTGCAAGGGCGGGCCTGCGGCCGCGGCCTTGCCTGTCGCTTCTGCCGGCGGCGAATTGGACGCCAGAGGTGATCTGCTGGGGAATCCCTGGTCGAGTGGCGCCCTCCGCTCCGGCGAAGAGGATTGGCGTGTGGGGCCTGCTGCTACTGTCTGCCGCTGTTTCTTAGAGATCCATGGTCTATGTGTCGGATCAGCGTCTGGGGCTTGGTGAGTGGATGATACCGCTAGTCCATCTGGCGCCGCTGTGTGTGAGCCGACATACTCGCTGCCCCATATTGCCTAGTGCACACTCCGTTTGTTATTTTAATTGCAGTGTCCCCTTCCCGGCCATTAGATTTATTTGCTGCCTATATACCATTGACGCCTCTGAGGAGCTCATCTAATTATATTGCCCATCCATTGTCTAGAGTTGGACTATAGTATCCCCTGTTTGTCATCATTCCTCTACTTGTTCCCCCTGTTGCCCCGTGTATAATTGAAAGACAACAGCTGGAAGGCCTCTCGGTGCTGTGCTACTCCCTGGATCTGAACTATGCTAAAGGAGAAGAGAGGGAAGGGGAGAGAGAGAGGAGGAGGGGAAGAAGAGAGAGGAAGGGGGAAAAGAGAGAAGAAAAGGAAAGAAAAAAGGAAAGAAGGGAGAAGGAAAGAGGGGCTTCTTTTAGCAACTGGAGAACCACTTGTTGCTGACAAGTTTTCATATGTTGTTTTGTACAGAGGGATCCAATATATAACTCTGGATTATAACTTCCCTTGTATGTTATTCTTCCCTGTGTGTGTTCCCCCTCCTGCCCCATGTATGAATTCTCCTGAGAATCTGGAGGTCCAGTCCATTGCTTATCTTTAATTTCACAACTTCTGTGCCACAGTCTTAGGGGAGGCTGATTACCTGTGACTGTACTATCACCAACTACACCTTCATTGCCAGACCCTTTGTCTTTAGTGCACCTTCTACTTTGTTATTTTCTCCCAGTGCCCTTCCCCTGCCAATAGGTCCATCTGCCTCACTTGCTGACTGCTGGAGCTTCTGGGACGCTTATTGCTTCACATGGTGGGGCTCACTACACGACTCCGGATTGAGGATCCCCCTGTTTGTTGTTCTCCTATATATGTTCTCCCTTCTACCCCATGTATGATTCACCATTTAAGCTCTGAGTCCTGGATCTTCGCTTCCCTTTCATTGCATGAATATTTTACAGTGGCTCCAGGGAGTGAGATGCGGAGAGCCGCTGCCTGCCTTGTTCATCTCCTTCCCTATGAATGTTTCCCCTTCTGCCCCATGTATTATTGAAGTGATGAATATCATTTGAAGTTTGAGAGGTTCCGTCTGCGCCCGCCCGCCCCTGCGGCAATTGTCCGCCCTACGCTGATTCTGGCCTCTGTTTATCTGCCTATGTTTGTCTTTTCGATCTCACTATGGTAAAAAAGCCATCTGAATACAGGAAGAAACTAAGAAAATTTGCTAGGAGAGCTATGGCGGCAGAGGAGGTCACGGCCATGATGGAAACCCCTTCTGCAGTGGCGTCTCCGGCACAGTCCTCTGTTTCTGAAGATGATGATCCTAAATCTCAATTTGCAGAAATAAGGTCCGCAATTGCTACCTGCCAAGCAGTCTTAACCAACAAAATTGATACAGTGCAGGTGGAGATCAATCTCCTCCGTGCGGACCAACAAAACCTATGTGAAAGCATTACTGATGTTCGCCAGCGTATCTCTACTGTTGAGGATACACTTTCTCCTGTGGTTGCCACGGTGGATGAGCTGAAGAACCAAGTGCGATCCCTTCAGTCCAAGGTGGACGATCTTGAAAACAGATCTAGGTGCAGTAATGTTCGTATCATTGGACTGCCGGAGGACCGCAAAGGCTGTGCCCCTGAGCAATTCATGGAGGCCTGGATAAGGGAGCATGTTGGCACAGAGGGTCTGTCCCCGTCCTTTACTGTTGAGAGAGCGCACCGGATCTTCTCCTCACCAGATGATTATTAAACTTTTGAATTACAGAAATCGAGATGCCATACTTCGTATGGCTTGGATGAAAGGCCAGATCCTCTTTGAAAATCACTGGATCTCTTTCTTTCCGGATTTCTCAGCTGATGTCCAGCGTCAAAGACGCAAATTTGTGGAGGTGAAGCGTAAACTCCGGGAGAAGAATATCTCCTATTCTATGCTATTTCCTGCCAGATTGAGAGTTGTACATGATGGTAATACCTTCTTCTTCACATCGGATTCGGAGGCTAGAGAATGGGTGGACACTCATTAGATGCATTTCATTGCTTCATCACTTCCTGATACTGCAGCTGCTGTGGTAAATTGCCCTGAGATATCCACCGTGGAGAGGAAGTTGGGAGTGAATCCAATTGTTATAATATTTGTAAAACTGCACACATGCCTGTTTTGATAATGCCATTATAATCATATGTTTCAGTTTATTTGCCTTGCTTTTACACATGCCTGGGGGGGGGGGGGTTGGATTGGGATTTCCCCTTTTTTTTTTTTTTTTTTTATCCTCCTCCTCCCAAACGTATCAATGTTTTGCACTGCCTTTACTCTGCAGGTATCTGCTGGGGTGTCCTGGGCAGTGATCGGACGTTGTTTTGCTGTTATTGGTACTTGCAACTTTTTGCAGCTGTTAATTGTAATTTTGATTTTATAGTCCATGCCGCCTCCGACCTGCCCGGGGACTGCTAGGTTGGGATGTGTCATTGGGAATGATGTCCATGTTATGTTTATGACTGTATGTATATGATCATATGTACCTGTTTGCCTATATATGTTAATATGGGTTGCTGTTCTGAGAGACATTCTTGCGTGGATGGCACTGTCATGCATCCTTTGGGCGGTGGATTGATGCTGAGCTGTTGTGCTCTGGCTTTTGGGTTCTTGGAGATTGCCGTAATCCACATTTTTTTAATTTTTTTTTATTTTTACTAATGCCTCCGATCCGCCCGAGGGATGCTGGGGGCAGGACCTTGAATGGGAGTAATGTCTGGCTGTGGCCCGGAGATTGACCTCATGTGTGAAGGGGGAGGTTCTGCTCCAAAAATGGCTGTGGCGGTGAAGCTACTGGGCCTTCTTTTATAGGTCATTGGGTAATGCTGTTATATCTATGCTTTCTCTATTTTGCTGCTGCGGGGGGGGGGGTGCGGTGGGATTCTCTATGTTATGTTTCACTGCAGGTTACTTTTGATATTCTTCTACTATAGTGGGGGTGTGGATGGGACTATTAGTGCCCAAGACACTTACAGGTTAATTGGTTCATGTCTGGTGTGTGGGGGGGTAGGGTTGGGTGTTTTGGCTGCCAGGCCGCAGGAATGGGTTGTTTAAGGGATGAAATCTCTGTCGGGTTGGGGGTGATGGAGATAGGGTGAGATGTTTTGGTAAGGGTTAGGGTGGTTGTTCAGTTAGGGATCCCTCTTCCTCTCTCTTCTGTGCCGGGCGCTCCTCGTACCCAACGGATCCCTCCAAATGGCCGGGGGTGTAGCGCATTCCACTTATTTCAGGGATGACATCACTGACTTGTAAATTTTTATCCTGGAATGTGCGTGGCTTGAATGATGCTGTAAAACGATCTTTAGTTTTGAACCACGTCAGGAAGCAGACTCCAGGGGTGGTTATGTTGCAGGAAACCCATCTTACAGCAGGTAGAGTTCTGTCTCTTAGGAGGCATTGGATACAGAGTCATTATCATGCCACTTATTCCACATACGCCAGGGGTATTTCCATTCTTATTTCTAAATTGGTTTCTTTCGAATTCATTGATCTTAAGACTGACCCACAGGGACGCTACCTCTTCCTAACGTGTAAGCTGCAGGGAGCTCTGTTTGTCTTAATGAATGTTTATGTGCCACCGCCTTTTGACCCATCGGTTCTCCAGGACATGCTTATATATGTTTCTGATAAGATGCATCACCATATAATTTGTATGGGTGACTTTAACATAGCTACTAATCCTGATTTAGATAGATTTGGTGGGACGGTGATTGATACTAAATCACATAGAGATGGCTTCCTCAATCTTGTGGGTGATATGGGACTTGTGGATGTATGGAGGACTTTCCACCCGCAGGACCGGGAGTTCTCATGCCACTCGGCCACTTATAAAACTCTATCTAGAATTGATTATGTGTTTGCTAACCAGTTGGCTTTGAACTGGGTTACAGATTGCTGTTTTCTAACCAGAGTAGCCTCTGACCATTCTCCACTCTCATTGTCTTTATATCGAGACCAGAGGCCTGGGCCCAGAGTTTGGAAGTTTAGCCCCATATGGTTGACTAATATGCAATTGGTATCTAGGCATAGAGAAGATTTATGTGACTATTTTGCCAACAATGTTAATTCTGCTGCTCAGGGTATTGTTTGGGAGGCTGCTAAAGCAGCTGCAAGGGGTTCTCTGATTTCTCTTATATCTACACAAAATAAACTTAGAACTGGAGAAGTGGAGGTCTTTAGAGTCGGAGGCTGCCGAAGCGGAAAGACAGTTTGTGGGGAGTGGGGACTCCGCGTCCTATGCTAAGTTTGTTTCCTGCTCGTTGCGATACTCTGTTAAACTTTCTGAGCTGAATGCCTGTCAGGTTTTTTATATGAAACAAAATATTTTTGAAAATGGGGACAAGGCGGGAAAACTTTTGGTTCATCTTGTTCGTCAACATAGAGGGACTCCGTTGATTTCTTCACTCCGGAATCCTGAGGGTGAATTGATACTCGATGATTAATTTGCAGTTCCAGCATTTCTACTCTCACCTCTATGAGTCTCAGCTAGCCCGCTCTGGCTCTCAGATATATCACTTTATTGACCAATGTGACCTTCCACAACTTTCCCTAGAACATCGACGCATGCTAGATGCTCCTATACTTCTTAGAGAGGTCGTGGAAGCGATTCGAGGTTTGCCGGCAGGCAGGGCCTTGGGTGTTGATGGTCTTCCTGCAGAATGGTATAGGGAATTTGCGGATGTCTTGGCCCCTCATCTTTTAAATACTTACTATGCTGCCATAGATGACGGATGTCTTCCAGATTCTATGAACGATGCTTCCATTATTGTGTTGCCTAAACCGGGGAAGGATCCGGAGTTATGCGACTCTTACAGACCTATTTCCCTTTTGACTACGGATGCAAAAATTGTGGCGAAGATACTGGCTACCAGGTTAAATAATGTGTTGGGAACCATCGTACATGAAGATCAGACTGGTTTCATCCCGGGCAAATCGACATCACACAACCTTAGGAGATTGTTTTTGCACCTGCAGCTTCCATATGATACCATTGGAGCTCGGGCGATAGCGTCCCTTGATGCATCCAAGGCCTTTGACTCTGTCGAATGGCCATACCTTTGGCATGTGCTTCGAGGTTTTGGATTTGGCCCATCTTTTATTAATCGGATTCGCATCTTATATGGTAACCCCAGGGCTTCTGTGGTGATGGTTGGACATAGCTCACAGTCTTTCTCCTTACATCATGGCACTAGACAGGGCTGCCCGCTCTCACCTGGCTTGTTTGCCCTAGCCCTGGAGCCTTTGGCTGTTTTGATTCGTGCTAATCCATTGATCCGTGGGCTCGGTAGTGCGGGCAGAGAGGAAAAGATTGCATTATATGCCGATGACATTCTACTCTTTCTTGGTGACGATGGGGATTCCCTGAGGAACACGCTGCGGTTGGTGGATGATTTTGGCACATATTCCGGATTTCAAATTAATTGGACTAAGTTCTCTTTGCTCCCGCTTAATGGTGGTTTGCGGAGTTCTTGCCCACCAGAGGTCCCGCTTTCTTATGTGGCTGACTGTACCTATCTGGGGATTCGGGTGGCAGCAACGACGGACTCCTTTTTGGAGATGAATTTATTGCCTGCTATTCAATCTTTTAACGATAAAACAATGACATGGCTTCACTTGCCCTTGAACGTGATTGGTAGGTCGAATCTTATTAAAATGATCTTTTTGCCCAAATTCTTATACAGTTTTCAGAAAGCGCCGGTGCCTATTCCTAAAAAATATTTCCGACAAATAGACAAAATCATCTCACACTTCGTATGGCGGGGGTGTCGGGCTAGACTTAAGTTGACTAGTCTTATGAGATCGAAACGTGAGGGGGGAATTGCCTTGCCCAACTTTTACAGGTATTACTTAGCAGCACAATGTCGTTATGCGCTTGACTTTATTTCTCCCAGACCTCGATATCAAACTAATCAGATAGATGTACTATTATTACAGCCTGCTTATGAGCTACCTCAGTTCTTACATGGTGGTCCCGCAGTTTTTAAAATTCGGACTACATTAGTTGTAACTCTATATGAGGTTTGGGAGGAGCTGAAGAGGTTACTGGGGTATGTGGCCATGGACCCAGACACCCCCTTTTGGGGCGCAGCGGGGTTGCATCACTTGCTAGGTAGCGAGTTTGGTCCTCTGTGGTCTAGATTCGGGATTCGTACTCTTGGACAATTGTATCATGATAACCAGCTGAAATCTTTTGCACAACTACATGACGAATATCATCTGACACACAGTCTTTTCTCTTCTTATTTATGCACCAGACATGCTCTTAGAGCCCAGTGGGGAGATAGGACACCGATGATAGCTACTTTCCCGCTTCTTACCAGATTGAGGACCCTTGAGCCTCCGAGACCTCTCTCTTTTATTTATCAATGGCTGGAATCTCACATGAGATTTCGGGAATTTCCTTCACGGAATAAATGGGAAATGGATTTGGGCCCATTGGAGGATTGGGAGTGGAGCATGGCTAAGGAGGTGCCAGCTCAGATGGCGACATCGACTAGACATCAAATGATACAGCTGAATAACCTTCACAGAATTTATTACACACCAATTAGACTGTTTAAAATGAGAAATTCTGGTACTGACCACTGCCATCGATGTGATAATGTTCAAGGCACGTATTTGCACATGATTTGGGAGTGTCCTGAGGTGGGGAGGTTTTGGTCAGAGGTAATGAGTATTGTGACCCTGGTGCTGGGACAACCTGTACCTGCGACTCCAAAAATCTGTTTACTGTCTATTTTCCCCGATGAGATTGAGGAGGCCAATGACAAATCTCTTCTGCGTGAGCTCTTGGTGATGGCGAGAAAGGTGGTGGCCCTGAATTGGATGTCAGACAGGGCTCCCAATTATAGGGCGTGGATTAACCTGGTTTCACAGTGTTTTCTACATTATAAATTGGTTTACTTACACCGAGGTATTCCAGCTAAGTTTGATAAGATCTAGGGACGGTGGCAAGCCTGGTGGACAGTTAGGGCAAGTACTTCTGTAGCTCACGGCGATGTGTAACCTGCTGGAGTTGGTCGAGTGCGCCCATATCTGCTGGCCGTGTGGATGCTGGTAACATATACTTGTTGTTTGTCTTTGTGTCTGACCCCTGTTTAACACTGGCTGGTGGGTGGGGGTTGGGGGGTGCTGCGGGCCTGGGGGTGAGAGGAACTGGGATCGAGGGTTTTTTCCCTGTAAACCTGTAAGGTTTCTCCATAACGTTGTTTCAACATTTGACATTAACCATAAATTGTTCTTCATTCTTTGTCTGGCTCCTTCTAACAGATGGGATCAGGAGCTTCACTATATGAACATAGATGCTTGAAGTAATACGTTCATTGAAAGAGCGTTTTTGAAAATCGTATTCACTGTCACTCATGAGGGCCCTCTTGTGGTCCAGGCTGCTTCTAAGGTGACAGTGGCTTTGTACATCAAGGTTACCTTTTCTAAACTTACTTCCTTGTGAAAAAGCCTGTGCCCTTTAGGGTCATCGGTCATTCCACTAGAGTGGACGGTGCCTCCTGGGTCCATAAGAATCAGTGTTGTGCATGTGTAGGTATCCTTCATGTCTTTACTTCTTGTAATCATTTGTGGTATTACTTGGTTTTGTTAATTTCTGTTGGGACTGGCTTGCATCCTGAGGTTTTTTCTCTCCCTTGATGGAATCTTGGTGCACAGCTTTAGAATATATCCATGGATTCTGTGTTCCACACCAAATGAAAGGGAAAATGGTATTTCTGTGTACTTCATGATACATCCTTTTCTCTTAGTCCCTTACTATGTGGAATTATGTCATAGTGAAGGGAATTAATTATGAAATGAAAATTCTGTTTTTAGTCAGTTTTATCTGTAATATAAATGTGTGCTGATTCAGTGACACAGTGGCATGCTTACAGCAAAAAACACATCAGTAGAAATATCCATGTGAGAATGTCACACCTGAATGTGCTAAGAGGACAGAACTTAATTCTCTTAAGACCCAGAAAGTACACTTCAATAACTTGAAGAAGTTTATACAATATTTCTTATAGACGGCATCTTGTTGAGAAACAAGATTCTAGGCTGCACTACCATAAATTGAAGGGATTGAGCTTATGTCAAGTATCTCAATGAGGTTCAGTGGTAAGAGAATTCGAGACAAAATCTCTCCCCTTCTGCCAGGAGAGACCACTTTTGCACACTCATAAATAATCCCTATGTCGGATCCTACTATTAGATCTCAAACTAGAAAGGAAAAAGAGAAGGACAAGGGAAAGGGAAAAATAGAATTGAAATCTTTATTAAGGATAATGATAAAGAATTTCTTTATATCAGAAATTTACTTGAGTGTAATCAGAAGCATTATTAAATTTTAAATTTGTCTACCCAATGACCTACTGGTCTTATGTAACCCAAAAAGGACTTCTGACCCCAACTTGAAAACTACATAGCCATCAAACTATTAAATCTGTACCTCTCTGTTTCCTCTGTTGGCATCCATTGTAGGTTCTAAAAGCAGCTGAGGACTATGATGATAACATTCTGTAAGTTCAATATATACACGCAAAAGGCTGTTTTTGTAAGACCCAAAACACATTTTACAAAACATATTTCCAGCTAGTTGGTATATAATTTAAAATAAAATTGGCCATTTTAACTTTATTTCAGTTCTTTGAATGTTGCCTAAATCAATTCAAATAGTGCCCACTCAAAAAGTGTCACTTCAGAGGAGGTACACGGAGAAAGGGAGAAAGATGATGGCTGGGTAGAGGAGAAGAAAGCAAGCAGGTAAAGGGATAAAGCAGGAGGGAGGGGAGGATGAAGTTGGAAGAATAAAGAAAGAAGTAGAAGTTTGAAGCATGGAAAGAGGGAGGAAGAAGTAATAAGATGGAAGGATAATGTTGAAGGAGGGAGGAAGAAGCTAAGGAAAAATTAGCCATTGGAACAGATGCAGAGGCGCACACACATCAAAATATCTGTGTTCCAAACTCCCTTCTCTACCCAGTGCCCCTGCCCCCACACTACAGTTATAATGGTACAAAAAAAACCTCACATAACTGTCTATAGTATGTAGAATGGACAGAATTCCCCATAGCACTTGTCTTCTAGTCACACTGCTATTTCACAAGACCATGTAGCATCACATGAGAGAATCAGCAACGTTTCAGGACATTAAAGGCCAACCCCACCACATTATTTTGGTTGTCATTGTCAGACATAGAGCATCATCCATTGAGGGAACTCTGTTGTAAAGAGCCATAAAACTTAAAAAACTATGTCTGCTCAGAGCCAAAGGCTGCAGCACAATCAATTATAAATTTTGCATATAGAGGCCTGCAGGAAATGGCAGGCAGCAGAGAAACGGCACTCCCTATAGTTATACCACTACATGTTTGATTTCACATTTTACAGTTAAACAGTTTCTGTGGCCCATTATCCTATGGTGGCACGGAGCGAGACTGCTAGAGCAATACCTGGGGTGAGACTAACCCTGAGCTACCGAGCGGAAGGTAGCCATAACAATACCAGGGAGGTAAAGTTTGCTCGTACAGAGCGAGAGACAGAAAAGCCAGTTGAGACAGAGTGGAGAGTCAGACAGTACCGGGGTCAAGCATGGAGCGAGTAGTCAGACAGAGCCATGGGCCAAAACTGGCTCAGGTAGCCAGCCAGAGCCACAGAAGTCACAGAGTGGGTAGTCAGCCAAAATCAGGGTCAGATCGGAACGGGTAGTCAGACAAGCCCTAGGTCATACACGGAGCGTGTAGTCAGACAGAGCCAGGAATCAACGGAAGCCAAGCAATGGCCAAACGAGAGAACACACAAAGTAGTAATGCACAGGTACACTACGAAAGGGCAACTAAGCCCAGTATTCAGGCTGTTTATAAGGCCAAAGGAGAAGGCAGGACACAATCGGCCAATTTGTGCCGAAGGCTACAAAAAGGCGAGGGCGACGTCAATGATTTGTGCCCATGACAGAGAAGCCAGCCGACAGGTGGCAGCGGATGGCAACGCCGCTGCCCACTCACCAGAGGGAACACGACATGCACCTATACCAGGCAGGCAATAATCACGGGCACCATGATAGTACCCACCCCTCAATGACCTCTACCTGTGGGAGAAGACCAGGTTTAACAGAAAACCAGGAATGGAACCTATGGAGCAAAGCTGGAGCATGAACATTGCCACTGGGTACTACCCAGGAATGTTCCTCTGGCCCAAATCCTTTTCAATGTACAAGGTATTGTAGGTATCCTCTGACTCTATGTGAGTCTAAAATATTTTGCACCTCATACTCTTCATGGGGTGATTTAGGGGAACTGGACAGCATTGCTTCAGTAGTGCTTACTTCCTCCTCCTCAGACACATAAGGGTTCTTCCAGGTCCTCCTTTTAATATTTTTAAACTGCTCATAGTGATATTATATATTTTTATATATCTATAGTTTTCCTCAAGGTCACAGCAGAATAGCACAGCACTTCTACCTCGCTCTGTAGCTGCTTGTATTGTGTTTAACTTCCTCAAATATAGCATGTTTTATAGCAAAAAGGGGAAAACCACGTAAAATCAATGGCTGTAAACTTTCTAGCCATTGAAAAATGTAAACAAAATTTGGCCAATGGGTGAAAAATGTGAACATTTTAATTGCTAGTTTTAAAGAGGATTTTCCCACGGAAAAGCGGTGTGGTTTTCGTGAAATTTCTTGCTGGAACGCAACGAGAGATTTCACCCACCCATAGTGGAGAGGGTTCAAGCCCCTCAGATGACTAATATAATCCCTCTGCAAAGCCCAGACAAACTTGCCAGAATGAGAATTCTGCTGCAAAATCTAAGTCTGACAAACCAACCGCTGTATGACTCGAGGAGTCCTGGTCCATCAATACCTAAAGGAGGTTGTCTCCACCTTTTTCAAGATACTCGGGCATCTTCCATGACAGACCAGTAGGTTTTGCTGGTGATTTTGGAATGGTACAATTTCTTCCTCTTCCCCTTCCTCTTCTTCACTTCATTTTATAAAAAGTTCCTCAGGTACCAAAGTGTTTCTTTATAGATGCTTTCTATTCTCTAAAGGAGAAGCAGGTTCTAGTTCCTGGCCCAGCCCAAGAGCATAGGTTTTTATTAGTATCTTTTTGTAGTTCCCAAAAAGGATGGCACATGCTGCCCTATTCTAGTCCTGAAATGTCTCAACCAATATGTGGTTGCTGTATGCTTCAATATGGAAACTTTGTGCTTTGCCATCCCTGCTTTGTGGGCTCCCTGGATCTTCAGGACACCTACCTACACATCCAGATCCATCTATACCTTTTTTTTTTTACTCAAGCTTGTTTTAGAGCTTCACATCAATCAAGAGATCATCTTGAATTTCTTTTGTCCTGAACCTTCCTCCAAACAGGAGAAGGATCTTCACTTGTTGGATGTGGTTTGATACTTTAAGTATTGTGTGCATTGTACTCAGCCTTTCAGTAGGCTGACTCCTTCTTTGTCATCCCTGAGGGCCCTAGGGAGGGTCAGGCAGTGTCCAAGTCACCACTGGTTCATGGATCGAAGATACCAAATGCCAGGTGTAGATGATCAGGAAGAGACCTGTTCCCTTCAAGGTCCTGGAGCACTTCACTATAGTTGTGGGCCCACAAAGAACAAACTGCTATGTGGTCCTCCTTGCACACATTTGCCAAACAGTACTGTGTCAATATTTCACCTTGGCTGAGGCCAGCTTTGGCCAAAAGTCATTGAGGCAGTTTTGCCTGTTTACGGACTATTGTCTTTATCCTTTACTGCAATATTTAGTTCAGTAGTTTGAGCCCTGTTGGCTCTTGTTTGGTTGGTTTAATGTGATAGTTTTGTGCCCATTGACATGTGAGGATACATTGATCCAGTTTAATCATGTGGAATACTGGTATCCTCCTTTTTCCCTCAATGGAATCTTTTGGGATGCTTTGGTATATCCCTATGGTTCCTGTGTTCCACACTGGACATAAGAGACAGTACTGTTAAATATTTTACTCTTTAGTCCATATGGAGAAAAACATTTCAATGTTCCTTTCTCCAGGCAGATGAGTCATCTTGGAGTCTTAGTCTAGGGGGTTTCCTTCTCTTGACAGTATTTTTTCTTCCCATGGTACCTGTGTTTTTGACAGGCTAAAGGGAAGAGGATGAACCTCTTTTCCTCTTCGTTTTATCAACTGTGGGCAAATCATAAGGCACTTGATATAGTTCTCTGTTCTCCTGGCACTTTATTCGTACACCACCACAGGCAGATAAGTGTTTTATTCTTATTTTCTGCTATATATTTAATTTTCGGGGTGTATCTTTGCTCTGTCTGAACACAAAGTTGATATCAACGTCAGTAGAAATAGACATCTTCAACAAACACACACACATATCATCAAAACATACACACCTTCAACACACACACAGATACACACATGTCTTCAACATACACAACTCATCAGCACAAAATCACACCATCAACACCAACACATCACATTGTCTTGGTCATTTTGTTGTTGGTGATTTTATGAGCAGAACCATGACTGATGATCAGATGACAATGCAAATGAGAATACATCATATAGGCTCCTTTTTATAGGAAGAGGAGCCTGGAGTTGGCTGTGTAGGGTCCACAGAACAAGAGGGATGTAATGCCCCAGTAAAATACCTGGGGAAACTACTCTGAGGACCAAAGTAACTAAGGAAACTCCTGAAGCCCTGGTGACTTCCCAATATCAACTTTGTGTTCAGACATAGCAACTTTGCTATTTTTTCAATGGCTAAGTTTTTGCCCCTTTATAAACATGTTTTTGGCCTTTTTGCTACAAAAATGTGCTGTTTTCCAGTGAAACACAATACAATCAGCTACAGAGCAAGAGAGAGGTGCTAGGCTGTTGTGCTGTGAAATTAATAGCAAAATTGAGGCAGCAGAGGCTTATAATGACTGCTATCACTATGAGCAGGTTTAATAACAATAAAAGGAGGACCTGGAAGGGCCATTATGCATCCAGTGAGTCTGAAGAGGAGGAGGTGACCACTACCACCAACATGAAAGGGTCTGGATGCTCTGGTTACCCAGACCTAATGCTGGCCAGTCCCCCTACATCACCTCTAGGGATCTTGGGGAAATTTACCCCACTGGAGGAAGAAAAGGCTAGTAATGTGAGCAGGACAGGCCAGCTGTCTGTGCCTGCTGCCAGCGTTGCACCTGCTGCCAGTGCTGTACCTGCTGCCAGTGCTGAGCCTGCTGCCAGTGCTGCCCCTGCTGCAACCAGTGCTACGTCTGCTTCCAGTGCTGAACCTGCTGCCAATGTGTTTTGTAATTTTCAGGAGGAGGGAGGAGGAGATGTTGCCAAGTGTGACAGCAAGGGACCTTATGTCACACTTGCCATCCCCAAGCATTTCTGCCAATAGTACTACTGTTAATAAGGTGCAGCAACTTGTACCGAGTGTTAGGTATGGAAGGGGCAAAAATTTTTGACTCAAACAAAATTTGTTTGTTAGAGACCAAAGCCCTGAGGAAACATTGATTTGTATGACTTAGACTTATTAGAGGCCCAAGAGCTGAGTAAACATTGTTTTGTAGGACTTAGACTTATTTAGCACAAACCCTAAGGAAACACTGATTGTATTGGGCTTGTTAGAAACAAACCCCCAAAATGTGTCTATTTTGTTGTAGGCCTATAGGTTTTTGTTTGTTTTGTTTTTTTTAAAGCACAAGCCCTGAGGAAAAAAAATGTTCTACTGGTCGAGTGCCAGCAGGTCATGTCATGTTGGCCAGTGGCCACTGGCCATTGTCAAATTCCCTGATGTAGGTGCGGACTTTGCAACTGCTGTTCTTGCTGCTGCTGAGTTGTTTAAGCAGCAGGATGATTAGGCAGCTCAAAGGGAATGGGATCAACAACAGTAACATGGGTGATGAAGGTTCCACTTGCCAGGACTAGATCCAGTGATGCTTCTAAGGCAGTAGCAGCACCATAACTAGCCCCCAACACTTCAGGTATATGTGGATAAAAGAAAAAGTTGTCTAATACTTCTTCTCCACCTGCCCCTCCTCCAAAATCAATATAAATGTTTCCCTTGAGAGCAGTATGACGGTGCCCATGATTTGGCCATTTTTTGTGTTACCTGTAATGTCCCCACTTGTGGACTAGCAGCAGCATTGCTGGTCACTGCCATCTGACTGCTGGCCTCTATGTTGCGGACGCGCATCTCTGAAGTCTCTTTGTTTTGTACCTTCAGCACTAATTGGTCAATTGAGGTCCCGCCTTCTCCGTTGTCCTTGTATGCAGCCTGAAGACTGTACTTCAGTGCCCTTTCATGGTGTACCTGTGCATTGCTATTGTTGCCTCTCATTTGACCCTTGCTTGGATACCGATTATCCTCCGGCTCGATCTTTGGCTTTGTCTGACGATCCACTCCGTGTATGACCTAGGCCTTGTCTGACTACCTGCTCCTTGCTTGACCCTGATTCAGGCTGACTACCTGCTCTGTGAGTTCTGTGGCTCTGGCTGACTATATGATCCAGTTTTGACTTATGGCTTTGTCTGACGACCCGCTCTGTGCATGACCCCGATATTGCCTGACTTCCACTGTCTCAATCGACTGTTGCTGTCTCTCGCTCCTTACAGCCTAGAGTATCTGTACCTCCCTGTACTGTGGTGACTGTCTTCCGTTTGGCAGTCTCAGGGTTAGCCTCACCTAAGGTATTGCTTGGTCAGTCTATGCTCCGGTATCTCCAGACTACCTTTTCCTCCTGGCTACTACCTCCTGGTTACCTCAGTCTTGCTCCCGTACCTGGATCCCTAGCTCTCTAGGCTTCCGCTATATCCAATATCATTGTCTGGTTCTACCTCCTTGCTGCCTTGGCGATCCGGGGACAGAGGTTGTAGCTCAGTGTCAGCTCATGGTTAGTAGACTGTACACTGTCCTCATGCCTGTCCCTGGGAAGGTTGGGGAAATGTATTCACTCTTGTAATTTTATCTTAATAAATTAGTTAAATTCACTTGTACCTGTGTTGTGTGTTTATTATCCTAAGTGTACCATGACAAGCAGGAACTGTGCCTCTCATCAGCAACTGAAACATGCACAATATGTGGTAAATTACACCTGACACAACTCTATCCAAGCACCACGACACCAGAAACCAAGTACTGCTGCTGTCATTATGCCCTTCATCCACACCCTGTTAAGGACACATAACAACTTGCTGACAGTCTAATAGTAATTATGAACCCTCCCTGCCACAATCTTAGCATATACTGCGGGAAGGAATCTCCTCAGATGCCGCATAATGCCCTGCTTGAGATTCTCCTCCACCACACTGCCATGTGGTGGTCAATGTACCACACAGTGTGGAATGGGTTGACACGAACTGTCACATCCTAACATCTACAGAGTGGCTATCATTTGGCTGGGGAGGTAACGATGAATGACGTGGATTGGCAGAAGATGTAGTTACCCTAGAGCAAGAAGGTGATGGAAAGATAGTTGTTTGCTTATCATCAAACCTCCAGACTCTGGCTGGGTTGCTCTATTCATCCTCCTCTTTGATATCCACCTCACCTCTTTTTGCCTTTTGGGAGAATCAGAGGGTACAGCAACAGCGGTCCTAGATTTCTGTGGTGGGTGTTTGTCTTTAACATGTTTGACATAAATGTCATGGTTTCTGTGTTTCATGTGTGTTATCAGGGTGGTTGTGCCAAGGCGAGTTCCCTCCTTTCCCCTTTTCACTTGTCACAAATTATGCACAGTTCCGTTGCTGATGACTGCACTGTGCCTGCCCCAAGAGAAAAATATTCCCACACCTAGGATCTCAGGTGGAGGGGAAAGGTGGAGACAAATGGCCTCTTTCTTCTTCTCCTCCACATTCCTATTCACTAGCTGGATCAGAGGATGATGTTGCTGCTTTTGCTGATACTGTCTCAGAATCAGCACTGTAACTAGAACCAGGAGTATTGCTGCTGTCAAGTGGAACATGTCCTAGTCCCACTACACTTGTTGACCCCATTCTGACTGTGTCAGCGGTGGTCTGTGGCAAACTAGCCTGCTCCTCAGCATTCTGTTGCCCTTGCAACTCAGTAGCAGCAGGAATTATAGCTTGTCTTTAACAAGCCTAAGTCCTACATATCAATGTTTCCTTAGGGCTTGTGCCAAACAAGCCTAAGTCCTACAAATCAATGTTTCCTCAGGGGTTTGGGGCTAACACAAGTCTTATTTCCTACAACAAATCAATATTTCCTCAGGGCTTGTGCCTATAATAAGTCTAAATAATCTATTCCATCAAGTATTGGTCTACCCCAGCTTACGTCAGGGGGCCTCTGTCTGTACCAATTTCTTATTTTATTTTATTTATGTATAAATATATTTATTTCCTTTTTATTAACTGTCCCCCCAATATGGTGAATATGTGGGTGGCTCCTAGAATAGCTTTCCCTTCAAATCTCCTCTAGCATGTCTGTCCTATTGGTCCAACCATGGGGGTGTGATATTAACAGGAGGGCATAGCCCCCTGGCCACTCCTATCAAAATCTCTGCAGGAGCTATAATGAACACATACACGCAGACTATATATACGCAATAATATACACGTAATACACACACACAACACACACACAATACACACAACACTACCCAGAAAATGCTATATGCACAACGCTATTCGCACATAGTGCTATACGCAAAATGCAACTAGCCAATGCTACATGCAATATGCACAATGCTATACACACAACATACACACAATGCTATACACACAAAATGAGAAACGCTACACGCAAAATGCCAGACACTATACATAAAATGCCATATACTGAACTCTGTTTGCCGTATGTCAAGCACTGTATTCCATACACCAAATGCTATACACAATATGTCAATGCTATACGCAATATGCCCAATGCTATACGCAAAGCAATATACCCCATATGCTATACTCAATATGCCAAATGCTATATGCAAAGCACTGTATGTCAAGCGCAATACACCCTACACCAAAAGCTAAATGCTGTACTGAATACACCAAACGCTATACAGCAAACACTATAGCCAATTACAAAAAGCTGTATGCTATACGCAAAGTGCTATACGCCAAACTCAATAAGCTGTATGCCAAACGCTATACTCAAAACTCCATACACCAAACACTATATACCAAACACAACACACTATATACCGTACACAATACACCAAAATATAAAAGCAATACACCAAACTTTATACTCTATACACCAAACATTATAAGCAAGATGCTATACGCTATCTGCCAAACTATATCCTCCAAAAGCTATATGGCATACACTATACACAAGACGTTATACCCAAATGTTATATGCAATAGGAAAAATGCTACACTAAGTAGAAAAAATGCTATACGCAATAGGCAGTACTCTATAAGCAATATACTATACTCAAAAAACTATATGCCATACACACAAAACACATAAGGTCACACACGCTATTGTTCACACACACACACACACACACATACTCTAGTTCACATATGCTTTTGCTCTCACTCACTGTTGCTCAAATATACTCACGCTCACACAAACACACACATGCACCCTCTCATACATGCATGAGCTCACACGCACACATATTCACTCAGGCGTTCACACGCATATGCACATTCAAATGCACAAAAATGTACACACACACACATTTACTCATGGAGGCTTGCGTAACGCAGTTCTTTGCCATACATTACACACCTTTTTGGACCTGAAAAGGCTAAGCACTGAAAATTCAACAAGCCAGTCATTGTTTTATTAACTGCATGGGCAATAACGTGCCAAGATTGCTAGTATATAAATAATATTAAAACATTCAAGTTGGTTGTTGAAAACTTCAGGCTAAACATCTTGCTTCAGCAAGAGTACCCTTGTTTTATTCAGCAATCACATTTCTTTAAACAAAGCTTTAGCTGGATGTACCCTCTATGGTGCAGGTGATTTGCAACTTTTGACATTAATTGGCTTCATCTTATTTTTACACCCTTGCACTGTATTCATGCTGTTATGCAGAGAGTTATAGCTCATAGCACATTACCGATTCTCCTCAATTGCCAAATTTGCAGGTTCTGATCAAATCTCTCAAAGTGGGAAAAAAAAGCTAATCAAGAGCTACAATCGATTGACTTAATCCAGACCATTGTATGCATGCAAAGAAAACCTGTAACATAAAAACAGTTTCACATTAAAGGGGCATTATGTGCAAGGATTACATAACTGATAATTTGTACAGCAGTCAGGTATATCCTGAATGTCCTCTGTTAGTGTCTGCCTTTAGTCTACAATCTTCTTACAGTAAACAGTGGACTCAAATAGTCCTGAATGCTTAAGGGTTAAACTTATCTTATTCAGATTTTAAAATGAAACAATTTATAGTATACTACAACAGAAGAAATGCATGCTATTAACTTTATAGAAATAACTGAGTGTTGTTTGAAGGATACCTGCCTAGTTAAGACTTTCTTTTAAACACTTTAAGCTGTCTGTTTATTTTTTTGCAATTAAAAGTGTAAAATACAGTTTAACTCTATCTACAGTTGTGTACATTGTATTCTTTAATACAACTAATTTCATTTTTTATATTTAGAAGATGAAAAGACTGACTATTAACATAGATTAACACATTTTTGCATGTTCCGTCATCTGGCATAGCAGCTGAATTTCTATTGCACATAACTCATCTGCTTTAATTCAATGTGTGATTGAAGTAAATTGAATTCATTGTGGTTCAAAGGATTTATAGGGATGAAGACCTAAAGCTTTCTGCTAAATCATATATTGTCAATTATATGTCTGCTATATTGGATAAAGTCACATTTAGGAGGCTAAATTTGGCACAACAGATTTCAGCATATCTAAATTGCATTAAATATGGCTTTATTTATACACAAAGTGCAGTTGTGAAAATATGAAATTCTGTAACAAATTCATCATTCTCTTGTGCTTGTGATCGTGGTTGTTTTGGTGGTAATTGGTTGATTTTTCAAATGCAAGGTCTCCAGGTGTAATTATTAGGGGGAAATGACTCAGAGGTTAAAATTATTCAACTGCTTTTAGAGGTGGTAATGCTTAGACTTGTTATTAAAGAGCTAGTAGTATTAGAGCAGCAATGATATGAGGCATGAACTGGGGGAATGAGAGGAAGGTAGGGTAGCTTTATCAATAGTTTACGGATAAGTGGGATGATTAGGGATAGATATTTCTAGGAAAAAGGTAATCATTTTTTAGGGTGGTGAAGCAGATCCTTGTCATTTACCATCTATTGGTGTGATAAGTTAATAAATTAAAACTTTTTAAACAATTATTTAGCAATTATACTCTTATATTAGATTGGTTTACTAAGGGACTTTGCTGATTAATTCTCTCCCTTTTTGATCTGTGTTCCCTACACAGCAGCTCCCAGGCCTTTCTTCTCCAGAACAGAATCTATAATGAGTTGCAGCCATTTTTCTTCTATGGATAAAACCACTTCCTGTATTAAGGGGGGGTTTCTGGCATCTGGACCACCCCCCCCACACACACACACACACTATGGATGTGGGGAATCTTTCTGATGAGGAGGGGACATGGTTGATGATTTTTGAATCCTTTCTCTTCCCCAGTCCACAAAAACATCTCTGCCAGGATATGTCACTGCCTACCTGCACCTCTTATGTAATTGCTCAGTAAGTAGAGCCATTTACCATTTATAAAATATGCACTTATTTATACTTACAGTATCAACACCTTCCATCTTCTTCTCTCATTTTTTATCCTCCAAACCCCACTTTCATCATGGTGCCTTGCTTTAAAACTACCCTATTTACCACTGCCCCTTTTTCTCCACTACAAACAAACTTCTTTCCCACACTTCGGTATCAGGGAGGCTGATGTTCCACCAACAGGGACAAACCTAGGTAACAATAGGGTAATTCATGCTGCAGCATTCTGTATAGATTGTGGAAGATGGAGCTGGGAGGCAGGAAGGCCAAAGAGAAGAAAGTTACAGTAGTTCATTCGGGAAAGGATGAGTGCTTTTGTAAGAATTTTGGCTGTGGAGGAACAAAGGAAGAGCCGAATTTTAGCTATGTTACACAAGAGAAAGCGGCAGGATTTAGCGATGGAGTTAATATGAGGAAAGAATGAGAGAGAAGTGTCAATTATCACCCCTAGTCACCATGTTTCTGATACTGGAATTATGGTAGTGCCATTCACAGTCACCTGAGCAAGACCTAGGTGGGATGAGTATTAGCTCAGTTTTAGACATATTGAGCTTCTGAGATTTCTTGGAGGTAATCTGTGACATTAGATTGAACATGAGAAGACAGTCAAGGTGCAGATAAATGAAGCTGGGTGTCGTAGAGGTAATATTTGAGTCCGAATGAGTTACTAAGATCATCAAGAGTTACTGTGTAAAGAGAAAACAGAAGCGTTTCTACAAAGAACCTTGAAGAACACCAACAAAGAGGTGGACAGGAGAGGATGAAGAAGTGGCAGAGGAGACACTGAAAGATCGGTTAGTTAGATATGAAGATAGACAATCCAGTGCTAAGTTATGGATTCCTAAGGAATTTGGAGGAGAAGTGCATGATCAACAGTGTCAAAAGCAGCTGAGAGATCAAGAAGGATAAGTATAGAATAGAGACCTTGAGATTTAGCAATGTGTAGCTCATTGACTATTCTTGTGAGAGCAGTTTCAGTGGAGTGAGCAGTGCGAAAACCAGATTATATTGGGTCGAGCAGGTTGTGTGTGTTAAGGAATCAAGCAGGCGGGAGTATGTTAGGCATTCCAAGAGCTTAAAGACAAATGGCAGGAGAGAAACCAGTCAATAGCTAGAGAGTGTGCAACTGTCAGAGGAATTGTTCTTGAGGATAGGTGTTACTATGGCATGTTTGAAGTCATCAAGAAATGTAGCAGTGGCAAAGGAGGAGTTAAAAATCTGTAATAGGATAGGGATTAGTGTGGGGGAGAGGGACTGGATGAGGTGAGAGGGGAACGGATCAAGTGTGCAAGTAGTGGATAGAGAGGAGGATAGGAGGTTAGTCAATTCTTCCTCCGTGACTTGTGAAAAAGAGTCCAGAGTGGCAGGAGGGGAACAAGGGAAGATAGGATGGTATTTACAGGGCAGGATATTATCCCGGATGGAGTCTACCTTGGCTTTGAAGAAATTGGCAAAGTCTTGTGGCTGTATAGAGTTTGAAAGGGAGGCAGATGGAGGGAGGAGAAGGGAGTCAGAGGTAGAGAAAAGACAGTGGGGTTTGTATTTATGAGTGCTAATGTTCTTCATTTCTCTTACGTCCAATATGGAACATAAACCATGGGGTTGAGCTACCCTCCTCTACAGGGCAGAAACTTATAAAAAGGGTCTTTGAGGTAGAGACTCCCTCCTCCTCTTCCAACTCAACCCCTGCCTTAATCTCCTAGAATGCAAATGGTTCTCAAGCAAGAGAAGCAAGTTGGCACTGTTTTTAGTTTCTCTGTCTACCTTTTATTTATTTTTCCCCTTTAGATATGGGGCTGTTTAATCCCCCATTAAGTGGGCTGCCATCACTGGAATCCTTGGAGTTGGATTGCCCAGTTGATAGGAGTTTCTATGGACAATTTCTCTGTTGTGGTTGACTTTATAATAAGCCTGTTTCTCATTGCTGAACTACCCTTAGGTTCTGCTTTATCTAGATGGGAGCTTGAAGAAAGAAAATAGGTGATTTATTCCTTAGAGTGCCATGGTTCTTTCTGCTATGTCTCACTATTCTCTAACAGCCACATCTGGTGTATATAGGCACTCACTCTCTTCTTTTTCCCCTTTCCTTAATATAGGTGTGTCGCAAAGGTGGCTGCTCTAGTTTGTTGCTCATTTGAACCCTTTCAGTGTCAAGATTACTTGCGTCTCTCCTGACTCTACTACCTGTCTGTCTGTCAGGATTACTCTGGCTTTCTATTGGCTGCCCAGGGTTTTTAATGACTATTCCTGTTGCTGTCCTTGCCCTATTATTCAAGTTCGCTCCTTGCTGTAGTCCTGTTCAGCCTGGCCTCAGCTCTAAGAAACTTCACAAAGATCATGGCAGCTTTGGCCATAAAGATCAATTTTCTGGTAATCTCTCTGACTACATATATGACTGATCTTTTGAGTGCCTTCAGAAGAAATTCTGGCAATCCACGTGCATCAGTGTGGCCGCATCCTAGTGCATCACTGCTGGGTTCTACATCTTGAGAAGTCCTGCTGATTCCATCCCAGACCCTGTTCTTCCTGAAAATGACATTCAACACCCTTGAAGGGCGAGTGTTCTTACCAGAGGAAAAGATCTAGATCCTGTTTCAGGATGTATCTTGAATCCTAGTATGGCCCTCAGCAACAATGAGGAATGAGGACCCTGGGAATGCCTGCTATAATCCTTGGAAGTGGTTCCTTATGCCTAGTTACCAATGAAGGAACTGGTACTGAATATTCGCAGAAGTTGGTCCCAACAGCAATCTCACCTGTCTCACTCCATGCCCCTGTGCCTCTGGACGAGGAGGGATCTACATTACTGGTTCTATCAGCCTCATCTGTCTTAGGTACTTACTTTTATAATACCAGGGTGGAACCTGGTCATGAGAGATGCCAGCCTGAGGGGCTGGAGAGTAACTCATGGATTTGGACAAAGAGTAGAGTCTCCAATCCATCAGCCTGGCACTCCTTCACAGGTCTCAAGTGCTGATGGGAGCACCAGTACGAATTCAGGCTGACAACTCAACTGCAGTAGTGTACATCAAATGCCAAGGAGCCATTGGTTGAAGGTGTGAGAGCTTCTTCATTGGGTGAAAACTCATATTTCCCCATGGTTCATGTGTTCTATTTTGGAAGTAAGAAAAATAGGATTTTAGTGAATTTACTTTAAATCATTTTCACTTAGATGTATAACACAGGACTTACAGACAGAGGAGTCCTCTTGGGGTCTTTGTTTAGAGCGTTTCCTTGTTTTCTTCCCACTTTAGTACTTTTCTGTGCTACTTGGCTATACATGAGTCTGGGAGATTAAGGTGGGGGTTGAACTGAAAGAGGAGTCTCCATCTCAAAGACCCTGCTTTTTTATGTGCCCTGCCCTCTGGTGGAGGGGAGCTCAACTCCATGGTTCCCATGTTCAATATGGACTAAGAAAAAAGGCTTTAACAGTAAGTTCACTAAAATACCAGTTTCTTTTTGCTTTGGCCACAGTTCTAGATGGAATCTTTGTGCTCTGTTATCATGCTTGTTTAGGAATATATTTTGCTTCCTTGGTCTGACTGATACTTGTCTGCATATTCCCATCTGCACAGATATTTTCTGCTTTTTTCTGTGTTTGGTCTTATGCAACCAAATCTTTCTTTTTTTAAACCATTTGGTCTGATGACGGCACTGGGGCTTTTACGTCTCTCCTAGCACCCTTGGCTGCCTCTTGAGTCTTCTAGAGATTTTTTCTTATTCTCTCTCTAGAAGTCCTGTAGTTCACAACCTCATAAAGAGAAGTTCTAAGCCTTTAAGTTCAAACTTATGGGTCCTTTTTGGGACTACATTGTTTGTAGTGCTCCACTCTTGGACCGTTCCATGTCTCCAGGAACTAGTCTTTCTTATGGGGATGAGATCCAGTTGTCTTGCCTGATACAGGTACTTGGGTGTTCAGTTTCTGCCTTGGTGGTTGTCCCCTTTGCCCATTTCCAATATGGAACTGTTGCTGGAGATTCTCTACTATTGGTTCAGGCAGTAGTGTCATCTCATATGCCTTGTCTCTAGCCAACTAGACAAGGTCAGATCATTGTGGGTGGTTTCAGATGCCCCATCTGGCTTTGGGATGGTCATAGCTCATTTTGCCTTGGTTAACTGTTCTGTCAGCTCCCAGCTAGATAGGCTGGGGATCCATCAGTGGTGCTCTGATGCATCAGGGCCTTTAGTTCAAGATTAAGAGTTAGGAGAGAGAGTCTTCTGTCCATCTATGGGCTGGAGCTGAGTGAACTGACTCATTTTGCTGAATTGTTTTTGGTCCCTCCATGATTTGCTAATGCAGATTCTGTATGTCAGTGTGTTGGTGGTGGGCTATATCTGCCTCCAATGAGGGTCCAGAAATCTGGCTGTTTGGTTAGAAGCTTTGGTTGTTCCTTCTCTCTCTCTCTCTCTGCCAATTTCTTATAGGGTTGTTTTTGAGTTTCTCATTATCTAGGAAATTGTTTGACTCTACCTAACAGGCAGGAATAGGAACTCCTTGTTTGATGTAATTAGGTGCCTGAAGTCCTTACTTCATCGGACAAAGTCATTTTGCTACTCAGACTCGCTTCTTGCCATTCCTGAAAGCCCTTGTGTGTGCTATGTTGTGTTTCTGGTAAAAGTGGTTTCCTGGGTTAAGGCAGCCTTCATGAAAAGTGGTAGTCCCCTACTGGGGTTAAAGCTCATTCTACCAGAGTGGTGGATACTTCATCGGGCTAGAAGATCCAGTTCTCTGCCAAGCAGTTGTGCAAGGCAGCAATGTGATCATCCCTTCACACATTTGTTTAACACTACCAGGTTGTGGCTCTGGCTGAAATCAATTTTGGGAGGAAGGTCCTGCAAGTCATTGTGCCTGTGCAGGTTTCTTTCTTATCTTTACTGCCACTAGCCTTTTTTATCTCCTGTTACTTGGTTTGGTGCCTAGGTGTCTGTTGACACTTAAGGTTGTATCTGTTCCAGTTCCTCTCTATTTGAACAGGTCTGAGTATTGAGTGTTTTTTTCTCTTCTTCCATGGAATCTTGGTGAATTACTTAGGTAGGTCTCCATGGTTTCTAAGCTTCACATTGGACAAAATAGAAAAGTTTTTTGTGTAATTACTGATAAATCCTTTTCTCTTAGTCCATTTTAGAACACTGGACTTCTTTCAGAGAAAAAACAAGTTGCTAGCTTCCAGGCATGGAGCTCATTTTGTATTATCTGGTTCAGGTGTCCCCCATTCATGCTTTGATTCTATTTTCAGTCTAAAACTGAACATATCTGTTGAGGTTAAAGTGGCGTAGGGAGGGAGACTGTCCCCAGAGAACCTTTTAAGGCAAGTTCTCTGCCCTCCTGTCAGAAAGTTACTGTACCCCATGGGTCCTATGTTCCATATGGAGTAAGAGAAAAGGATTTAATGTTAAGTACACAAAAATACCCATTTATACTCACTTTTGACCTACTTATATATCTGCTGTTTGAGGTAGCTAGAGCAGATTCCAGGGTCAACTAGTGCAATTCTTTCTTAACTAAAAAGGGGCATTATGATCTATTAGCTTAGCGTTTTCTTTACTGTATTTTAAATCCATATCCTTCTACTTCACATAACATTTTATACAATAATACATAAGATCTGTTTAGAAACCTTTTAAAGATTTCAGTTGATTGATCATCACAGGAACAGTGTCTATGAATGTGCAGGAACTGGCCTTAGGGACATTCTATAGACAAATAGGTTTGTTTTAACTATACAAAGAGATATAAATATTCATATCTACAGATTTAAAATACATTATTGTTGTGTTTGACAGTCACTTAAAAATTGCTAGATCCAGAAAAGTAAATTTGTGTTTACTATACTCATAATCAAAATGTAGGGCAGCATCTTCATCCTATACTATTAAGGCATCATTGAAGTATCTTTAATACAAAATCCATTCTTTAGGGTAGCAGGCATAGGACCACACCTTGTTATCGTCCCTTCCACATAAAATAAATTTGAGCAGCTGGAGGTGGTGTGTTCCCATGGTTATTCCCCTAAATTAGAGATAATATTCTTAAAAAAATAGTTCCAATATTAATTTCATACTCTCAATTAGAAATAAGCTTTTATCTAGAAAAATACATTTATTCATTATATTGTTTACTCTTAAGCCAACTTCATGAATAATAGAAGAATAAAGAGCTGTGATATCTGTAGTCACAAAAAAAGTATCCTGGTTTCCATATTAATGAGTTCAGTAAATGTCTGAAACAGCCTGATCTTTTAATTAGAAAGCCCTGAGGTAAACCATTAGTTGTAGGAAAATATCAATATAAAGTCACAAATTAGCAGTCAGGGAAACTATTCTAGATATTTTAGGTTCACCAGGAGGATTGTCCATTTTTTCATGGATCTTCGTGAGATGATAAAATGTCACTATAGGTGAATCTTTAACCCAAAGATGTTCAAACTGAGATATAAATATAATTATCTTCCACATAGCCTGTCGTAATAACACCAGTTATTTTATCCTGTAATTCAGATTTGAGTCTATCAAGTATCTCAAAAAACTCTATATCATCGAGTAATATGTTCACTTCCAATACATAAAATCATACGTTTGTACAACTACTCCTCCACCCTTAGCCACCTGTCTACTAACAATATGATAATTTAATTCATATGATACTTGTCTTTCTAATCTACTCATATTTCTGCAGGGCCACAGATCTGACTCTACCATCTACTGAAAATCAGATATTTATGTCCCAGTCTCCATGACTTTATGGTCTCAAATTAGTACCAAATCTGTTTGCTTTTATTAAGTAAATTCAAATCCAATAATGGTAAGATATTCATTATCAAATTTCATATTAAATCTAGAATCCTATCAGTTATTAGGAAACAAGAGGTTGTCATAATACTAAGTAAGTGTTAGGACCAAGAGGAGATACAGGAGACTTAAAGGAATAGTAATACTTTAATATTACTATTCCCCGTATTGTAGATATTTTAAAAATAATTTAATAGCCCCCAGGTTCATCTCTCAAACGTTTATGGTTTGAGAGATAACCGAACACAAAGTTCGCCCTCCCCCCCCTTCCCTGAAGTCAGCGTTGTACTGACTGCAGGGATATCTGGTCTGACTTTCATCAGGCGGCTCTGAAGCAGAGCCGCGATCGCGTTAGTGAAAAATAATTGTTTCACTGAAACGGTCTTCTATGTGTGATTGCAAACCAAGCACACGTAGAAGACCGTTTCAGTGAAATAATTATTTTTCACTAACGTGATCTCGGCTCTGCTGCAGAGCCGCCTGACTGTTGTACGACAGACTTCCTCTGTAGTCTGTACAACTCTTACTTCAGGGAAGGGGGAGGGAGGTGGGAACTTTGTGTTTGGTTATCTCTCAAACCATAAAGGTTTGAGAGATGAACCTGGGGGCTATTAAATTATTTTGCAAATATCTACAATATGGGAAATAGTAATAATAAATTATTACTATCCCATTAAAAGATGTGCCAATTAAAGTATCTTAGGATTGGTTTGATTTATTTTCTTGTAAGATTGCAAAAAACACCATTTTTCTTTTGTGAACAAAGCAACACAGGAACCCTGCTGTAAAGTATCTTTCCACTGGATGACAGGCAACTTCCATAAAAGTAACTTTACCCCCAGCAGACATGCTCAGTTTTAAAAGTAACCTCAGTGGAGATGGTCATGGAAAAGATTTTCTTAGCTGGGATTTTTTTTGTTTTCTTAATATATATTTGGCTGTTCAATCCCCCATTAGGCGGGCTCCTATACTTGTGCCTCCTTGATAGATAACAGGGTTCAGTCTTTTAGGGACCTGGGGTCTGCTAGAGGATGGATTTTCACTATTGGCCATTTCTTTTTTCAGAGCCTGGCAACTGAAGAGGATTCCAGCTACTAAAGTGCACAGCTCCTGTGAGTATGCCCTTCTGTCTGTCTGCCTTTCTAACAGCCACATTCTGAGGTCTGTGGTGATTTGGCTAGTTAACACTCTATTCCTTTATTCTGTACAGCCCTGTTTCCCCAAACAATAATAGGGCTGTCGACTACAATTATTATATTTGAACTTAATTTATTTTGTTTTATTTTTTTTCACTTTTCTATCTTTTCATTTTTAGCGGTCACAGAGCCTTTAACCCTGTGAGTGCCAGAGGGGTATGCAACAAATTACTTTGAATAGCTTTGAACAGAAGCAGAAGCAGTGGCAACATTGGTTTTGGATGTTTATGACCTGTATTTATACTTTGTCAAAAATAGTGAGGATTAAATCAGGTGCAGGGCTGGGTTTGGAAGCTGTGATGATGATGGTAATGATGATTTTGTATTTTCAGACATGTTTACTTTCCAGCTAATTACTCAAAGAGTTCATAAACAGCGATATTTTCCTATTTAGTGGTGGAAAAATGAGCCTTTTCCTTTCAGCTAATGTTTTGGCCATATCATCGTTGTTCTCACTCACTATTTTATCTGTATCAGAAGAAGAGAGGAGAGGAGAGAGATATATTCTAAATTAAGATAATATATAAAGTAAGATCAGCAGCAACATCTGCTTCATTCACTCTACTTTATTCTTCTAGGGCTTGATACTATTACCAAGACTAAAAAAAAATAAAATGTTTTTTTTTAAGTCAGGTTTTAGTATCCTATTACTGAAGTTTGTTAAAACAAAACCAGAAGAAATTATACACAGAGCCTGTAAAAAAAAAGCCTGTAAGAAACAGATAAAAACAATGTTCAAGTAGCATTCTGTTACCTACTGTCAGTATCTCCTGTGTTTTGTGGTTACATTTTCTGTCGGGAATCCTGCGCCTCAGAGTTGAGGCGTAGAAGCCACAACAATGGTTTTAAAGCCACCGTTGTTCGAACAAAAGCAGAGAAGGATACAGTATACATTATAGAAAACCAACAGAGTGCCCCCTTCAACATATTAACCCCCCGCTTTGAAATTCGACATATAGTGCTCCCATGACCTTCTTTCTCCATTTTAATTTGACAAATATTGCTCCCATCCAACACTGTTCCTTCTCCAGTTTTTTTACATACACTGCCCCTTGCATATTTTATTCTCCATAGAATTGCCTGTAAAACTGGTCCCTCTGCACTGCAAGTAACATTGCAATGTGATGCCAATGCTCACTGAAATTTGTACTAAGACCACATGAATATTTACTTGGATCAGATGTTTCTAATCTTTTGTTGTATCCTCTTTGAAGCTTTCATATAGATGCTTGAGTGTAACAACTTTTTTGTATATTTAGTCTTTGGCAAGCTAAATTATGTCCTGGCAGCACTTACATTAGGGCACAGATGTCAGAGTTTTGCTTTTGTTAATAACGGCTTCGGTCCCTTTTTAAGTTCATAATTGTCCCTAGTAATAGCTAGGCACTACAGACAGGGTGTGCATATAGAAAAAGATCCATCCCAAAAACATACATTGTGGGACATTGCCAGTCTGTGCATGTTACCTCTACTCCAGCATGGGTTGCCTGTCACATTCTACATGGCATGTGTTCGAACATCGACAACCCATGCCTGTCATGTTCTACTTAGCATGTGGTTGAACATCGACAACCTATGCCTGTCACATTCTACTCAGCATAAGTGGTTGAACAACGACAAACTATACATGTGACATTCTATGTTAGTACATGGGTAAAGGTTTCCTTTTCTCATACCAGCCTCCTACCCTAGCATAGGTATACATTCCAAGTGTCCTCCTCAGGAGGGACTATCCATCGTTGGGACCCAAATTCCTCTGTCTCTTTTTCCTACCCTGATATCCCCTCATATCAGATCAGTCTATGGTGTATACATTAGAGTATAATACTACATCAAGAAAGAAACACATCAATGTTTGCTTAAACTGCAGTATGCGTGTCTAAATTAGTTTTTGTATTGAAAATACATTGATCTTGTGCTAAATCATCAACTCACTTACCCAAAGAGTTGTCAATAGGTTATGAAGTTAACTACAAAGTGTCCAGAATATCCCACCCACCAGTCACACTACCAGCAACACGTATATATGATCTCTGTATATCTATCTCCCTTCACCACTTTAGACTGCAATCTTTCGAGCACAGACCCCACTTTTAGTGTTTTATTTTCCTAAGCACTTGTCAAAAGCCTTAGCCGCTTTCACTCTTTGAGTGCCAGGGGTTAGTTAATGTATTCCGTTGCAATGCAATGGCTACTTCTTTGGCATACAAGGGTTACAGACTAGGAGTAACAGGTGTTTTTTTTTAACTCTAGGAGAAAAGAGCAGATTTGGCCTCTAGGAGGGTTAAACCACAGAATATGAGTTTATAATTAGTCTATGAAGATATTATGCTTTGGTCATGCTTTCGCCTTTTGACTATCAAATAGGTATGGAACACATTGCTTTGCAATGCGTTGGATACCTCTATGGTACTCAAAGAGTTAAATAATTAGTTTACATACACCAAGGGCTGTCAAGAGTTCCACCAATAAGTAGTTTAATCATGCTCCATTCACCACTAATTCAAATTAAAATTCCCCCATCTTTGGCCATTTATTTTTCAGTTTGTTAGCTCCATTCTCAGCTTGTGTCTTCACAATAGTACAGTAATGTACAGTATACATTGGCATTGTAATTGGTTCAGTCAGTAGTGTTGTTGCGTAGTAGTAAAGGTTGAAACTGAATGCGCCAGGCCTGGAGCAGTCAGTTACAGCCTCCCAGGCATAATCATAGTGCGCCCTGCATAGTTTGTCGAACATCACAAACACGTCTGTCACAGCCTATCCTGCATAGTTTGTCGAATACAAATAAAATTCGAACATAACCAACCCATGTATGTCCCTGCTTACCCTGCATAATTTGGTGAACATAAACAACCCATCTGTCCCTGCCTACCCTGAAGTTTGTTGAATACAAATGAAGTTGAACATCACCAACCCATGTATGTCCCCGCCTACCCTGCAAAGTTTGTCGAACAACAAACCATGTCTGTTACTTCCTGCCCCTGCTTAGTTTTCATTGTCACGTCATATCTTTCTTGACTTGTATTGGCTATTGAGATGACATCACCCATTACAGTTCCCCGCATTCGACTACAATTGGCCCAAATTTAGAACTATTCAGATTCCCATTGCTGGTTGGCCAGGTGTCTTAGTAACAAGGCAAAAAAGTTCAAGATGACCCTATGACCAGAAAAAAAAGGTGGGGAATCCCCCAAACAAGAACAAGCCTCCAACAGACAGTAATCTTAGGAAAGAAGAAGAGAAGGACCCTTCAGCATGGAGGAGAATGAGGAACTAGTGGGGGCACTGCAGGGTAGTTACACTCAGCTCTTTGGCCATTTGGCAGCTTCCACCGCAATAGTGGATAGGAGGGAAATGTGGGATACTGTGGTTGAAGCTGTAAATGAGGTGGCAGTGTCCCCACACATCGCACAGGTGCAGGAAGTGGGTCTATGACATGAGAAGGCAGGTGCTGATGAAAAGGGCAAAGACAGAGGTAGCGTGACCATCTGGGGCCTCCAGTAGACCTGTTGTAAATCACCAATATGAACAGGCCCTGGATGGCCTCATTGCAGAATCTGAGGCAGAAGCTGCTCCTGCTGCAGGTGGTGATGAGGCTGTTACTCGTCCATCACATGCTGGACCAGCTCCCATCATCCCTGTAGCAGGACCAGTGGATTCCTCAGATGCTGAAGATGACCACGCTCCTGCATCTTCCCCTGCCCCTCTAGCACCTGTCTCCCTGCTGTCAACATGCCTGCTCCTGTTCCTGCTGCTCATGTTAGTGATTTGTACCAGCTCAGCCAGGAACAGTGGCAGTAATGCCACCTCACTGCACGCCTCAGAGATGGGAACTCCAGTGCCAGACATTGCCTCAGCTGAGGAGTCAGGGCATGATGGCATGTTTTCTGGTAAGTAATTGTATTCTGATGCATGTGTTCTTGTAATATTGTTAACCCTTTGAGTGCCAGAGGGGTACGCAATGTATTGCATGTGTTGTGTAACCCTCTGGTACTCAAAGGATTAAACATATACCACTGAACAGATAGGTGTGTAATGTATGTTAAAGCATTGCAGATCACATGTATCTGCTCTGTGTAACGTAATCCTTTGTAATGCAATGTCTATGCATGTGTGCACTGTAATGTAGCACTTTGTTATGCAATGTCCATGCATGTGCATATTATAACGTGGTGTACTCTTCTCATTACAGATGACCCTGATGGAGTACCCAGCTCTGGCAGAGAGGGGAAAGAGTTCTTCACCCTGGAGCTGCAGCCGGGTTTCTGTCACTGCTCCTGCCAACGTGGATGAAGGGGTGGCTGGTTAGTTGTTTTCGAGATGTCGCTCACGTACACACATTTTTAGTCATGTTAAATTCTTCCACATGTGTATAGTAAACTCAACCATATTTGTACCCTTGGGAGATACTTCTTTGCAACATATCTCTGCGACCGTTTGAGGTACAATGGTCAGAGAGAGCTCTATATTCTTTCCTCCTCATGATTTTTCACCTGGCACAGTGTTCTGGGGGCATGGTGCAGCTCACAGCTAGAGTTACTCATTGCTACACAAAAAGCAAGGGAGAAGACTACAGTTCCCATAATGCCCCATTTCCCTGGCTTTCTTACACTTACTGGTGGCCATCTTACTTCTACATTGCTTATCCTATGCAGAGACTGACTCTCCTTCTTCTATTATTCTATTAACCCTTTGTATACTAGATAAGTAATTTTTTGGTATTTCAGGGGTTCTTACTTTACACTAAGGACATTTAATCTAGTTTCACTAGATTTAGACAGTCTCTCAGGGACACGTCTGACACTAAGGGGCATATGAGGAAATCCAAGGCTAAGGATTCAGGTGCTCCCTTACTTCCCTTAGCCATTGTTTCTCTTGTCATACTGGGCTTCCTAGGTAGTAGTCAAGGTCTCTATACCACTGTTGTGCTGTGGCCCCTCCTCCGAGCCCTTCCAGCACTGAACAAGTGCTTGCATGGGTTAAAACCCTACTTTCACCAGTGGCACAAATTTCTTCTTTGGTTCTACGGATTCTCCATTATTGGAAACCCCTGCTCACCTTCAAACTGGTTGACCCTGTATTCAAGGGGCACACTCAGTTAATTGGGGCATCCTCTGAGGAAGAACTGGACTCCGAGGATGATGAGAACATGGACTCCTCCTTTTCTTATGGCGATTCCTATGAGGAGGATCTGGTCCCTGCTGTTGAGGGACTCATCAAGGCAGTGTTGGAGACCCTTCAGGTCGCTGACACTGCAGGTGTCCCTGGTCATTTTCCAGAGGCGCAGGAACAATTCCCCTGTTTTTAAACCCAATAACACTCTTGATCAGATCCTTTTCCTTTTCTTAATAAGTGCTTCTCTAAGCTATAACATATTATGGCTGAGGTTCTGGTGCAGTGGGCTTCAAGATGGTATTCTTGTATTCTGTCATCACAGCAATTTGCCCAGGGGAGAACTTGGCCTTTCTGAATCTTCATAATGCATACCTACCAATCCCTATTCCCCTAGAGAGCCAAATCTACCTGAATTTTGCTTTTGGCTCCAATCACTAACAGTTCATGGCTCTGCTGTTTGGCCTGGCATTGTCGCCCGAACTCTTCATAAAGACCATAGCAGCCTTAGCCATGTACATCCATGCCCAAGGCATTTTTCTGACTCCATATTTTAATGATTTTCTGCTCAAAGCTCCTTTAGAAGAATTTTTGGAACACCATATCCGAGAGTACACCCACAGACTGTTGCATCATGGCTGGATTCCCAGTCTCAAGAATTCTTCTCCCATTCCAGGTTTTGGTATTCCTGGGTCTGAAGTTTGAAACCCTTCAAAGAAGGTACTTTCTCATGGAGGAGAAGGTTTTGCTCCAGGATGTGTCTCAGGCACAGGAGTGGCAGACAGCCATGATCAAAGGTACATAGGTGTACTGGGTCAATTAATATCCTCTCTGGAAGTGTCCAGAGAGGGAACTTTAGAGGTACATATGCCAAATGTGGTTCAGGAATCAGGCACATCTCCCTCATCAAATGACTCTGTCTCTGGAGGCCAGGGAGGATCTTCAGTGGTGGATCCATCGGACACACCTGGTGCCATGCAGGCCACACCCTTTGTCATTCCAGATTGGACCTTGTTGATGAGGGACACAAGCTTGAGAGGCTGAGGTGCAACCTTGGGGCACTTGGGTTCCCAAAGCAGATTCACAGGGGAGGAGACCCTACTGTCCATCAACAATCTGGAGCTCAAAGATTTATCTGGCTCACTTTCATTGGTCCCAGGCACTCACAGGGATTCTGGTGAGAGAGCAATAAGACAATGCCATGGCAGTGGTGGACGTTAATCACCAACCACAATGATACAGCATTGTGAGAGAGGTGAGGGATCTCTTCAGTTGGAAGGAGGCTCACATTCCAGCCATCTCAGCTGTACTAGAGAACATACTGGCAGACTTTCTCAATTGTCAAGACGTAGATCCAAAAAACTGGGAGCTCCATCTAGAGGCTTTCTACCTGATAGTTCAAAACTGGGGATTTCCTGCAATAGACCTAATGGCAACCAGGGAGAACAGGAAAGTTCTGACATTCTGTGCTCAAATGAGTGATCCTCTGGCCTTCACAATAGATGCAATATCCATTCCATGGAGTTTTAATGTGTCCTTTGTGTTTCCTCTTAACCCTCAAATCCCTAGGGTGATCTGGAAGATCATGATGGCCAAGCTGATGATTATCCTAATCACTCCATTCTGGCCCAGGACAGGGCATGGTTCTTAGGCCTAGACAGTCTGTCCATTCAGGATCTAATCCGCCTGCTGCTCAGGCTGGAACTGTTGCTTCAGGGACCTTTGTGGTAAGAGGATGCAGAGAGTCTGGCCTTGATGGCATGTCTTTTGAATCCACCATTCTGAAGAGTAAAGAATTTGTAAGAACTTTCTAAGTGCACATTGTGATGAAATGAACCCTGAGCTTTTTTAGGGGTGCTCCACTGTGATTTCTTTGCTGCCAAGAAAGATGAAGAAGATCAGGTAGGAGGACAATGCAACACAATTTTATTGGAGCAGGCCTTACATTGCAGAAAGAGCATTCAACAGCAAGCAGGAACAATTCTGGAACATGGGGTGTCTGAGTGCAGCTTAGGCTTTCACCCACCCCGCTATAATAAGTGAACTGACTGAACTTCACAAAGCCAAAGTTCCCACTCCTGAGGGCCTTCTTACCTGAGAGGTGCAAATCAGCCACCTAGTAGATGACAAAAAAGATCTAGGCTTCATTGGAGCCCTGCCGACAATCTCCCCATTTGATCCCCTCAGGTATGATGACTTCCTGTGGTGTCTACCATTGTTCTCTAAAACAATGAGGCAAACTTGTGAATCACTGTTTCAGTGATGGTACAGAATCAATGGAATCACATGCAGTAAATGCATTAATAGAAAATAAACTTCATTCAGCATAATACAGAGATACACTACCTTATAGCAACGCTTAGGATTGTGTTGCCCCACTGTACCCAGTGACTCTCTTTTGCTGTGCTATATATATGTTCACAAAGACGGGGGGTGTTGTGGATTGTGCTGACATGATAGTGAGAAACCATGTCTATAAGTTTGCTTAAGCCTCTACCCGCTGTATACACATGCAAAGTACCGCTGTTGGGACTGAGATCCCTGAAAATACAGCTCTGGAGTTGGGAGAGAAGCTGTTGAAAATAAGCTCAAGATACACAGTACTCCAATGGAAGGCACTTGCCCATCTGAACACCACACAAGACAATATACTGAGAACCGCTGTTGGGACTGAGATCCCTGAAAATACAGCTCCGAAGTAGGGAGAGAAGCTGTGGAAAATAAGCTCAAGAAACACTGTGCTCCAATGCAAGTCACCTGCTCGCTTGAACACCACACAAGGCTGTATACCGGTACTTTTTTCTACATAGAGCGCACTCAGTTATCTATCTACACACGGGGTGAACTATTTATTTTTATTTTTCAGTGAATTCACTGTGTTTTTTTATTAGCGTGTACAGCCCTTTTTGACGCATAAGGACTGTTTATATACAACATTATATGTTGTTTCATATCCTGAGCTCAATATTTGCATTAAATTTGGTATTTATTAGTGATGAGCGAGCACCCCAATGCTCGGGTGTTCGGGTGCTCTGACCGAGCACCCCCTGAGGCTCGAGTGCTCGGCCGAGCACCCAAGCCCCATTGAAGTCAATGGGAGGACTCGAGCATTACACCAGGCACCCCCTGCTCTGATGAGGGGAGGGTGCCTGGTCCATAGGAAAAGGGAAGAAAATGATGGAAACACCACAGAAATGGTTCAGGGACAGCATAGGGAGGATGTCTGGATGCATGTTGGACTCCAACATTGCTGCTGGGAACGATCTTTCGCCCGTAGTACGCCATTTTTACAGACTGACCGTAAAACACACAAAAAGGAAAATAAAAACGACTTTAGGCGAAAAATTGTTACCAAACAATATTTGCTGTATATTTACTTGTATATCATCTGCAAATTCTCCCAAAAATTTCCTCGATTTTTCTGAAGTGAGGCCATGATTAAGAGGGAAACGTGCGCAGAGGCAAATTCTCCCAAAAATTTCCTTGATTTTATTGAACTGAGGCCATGATTAAGAGGGAAACGTGTGCAAAGGCAAATTCTCCCAAAAATTTCCTTGATTTTTCTGAACTGGGGCCATGATTAAGAGGGAAACGTGCGCTGAGCCGACCATCTAAAACATTATGGGTGAGGGTCTGCTGCGGAGCTGACCATCCTAAACATTATATGCAAAGGCCCGCTAGTGAGCTGACGCTATAAAACATTATATGAGAGGGCCCGCTAGAGAGCTGACCCAATAAAACATTATATGAGAAGGCCCGCTGGTGAGCTGACCTATATAAAAATTGTCAAACAGGGCCCGCTGGTGAGCTGGCCCTATATAAAAATTATATCACAGGGCCCGCTGGTGAGCTGGCCCTATATAAAAATTATATCCCAGGGCATATGGAAGAGGAGGAGGAGGATGAGAAGATTAAGAGTCAACCATATACCCGTTTTTTGGGTGGAAGGGGTGAATGGGAATACAGAGTATTCCCATCATTGTAAATAACATATATAAAGTGAGTTTATGTTCCCCCAGGGCTTTCCTCCAGTGGAGTGGAGAAGTCAGGGGAAATCCAGGCCTTGTTCATTTTTATAAGTGTCAACCTATCAGCATTGTCGGTGGAAAGGCGGATACGCTTATCTGTTATGATGCCACCAGCAGCACTAAATACCCGCTCAGACAGAATGCTGGCGGCAGGGCAGGCCAGCACCTCCAAGGCGTAGAGTGCCAGTTCATACCACGTGTCCAGCTTGGACACCCAGTAGTTGTAAGGCACAGAGGGATCATTGAGGACGCTGACACGGTCTGCTACGTACTCCTTCACCATCTTCCAAAACTTTTCCCTCCTTGTGACACTAGGCTGCGCATCAGGGTGAGGGTGCTGGCGGGGTGTCATGAAGGTGTCCCACGCCTTGGAGAGTGTTGCCCTGCCTTTGTCGGAACTGCTGTGTGCTCCCCTTTTCTCCCCTTCTCTGTTGGCCAAGGTAGCACGTACTCTGCCGCCAGCGTTGTCAGATGGAAAATTTTGGAGCAATTTTTCAACAAGAACCTTCTGGTATTGCACCATTTTGCTTGTCCTCTCCACCGGAGGAATGAGAGATGAGAAATTCTCTTTGTAGCGGGGGTCCAGAAGGGTGAACACCCAGTAATCCGTGTTGTCTAAAATGCGTATAACGCGTGGGTCACGGGAAAGGCAGCCTAACATAAAGTCAGCCATGTGTGCCAGAGTACCAACAGGCAAGATTTCGCTGTCCTCACCAGGAGGATGACTCTCAATCTCCTCATCCTCTTCCTCCTCTTCTGCCCACCCACGCTGAAGAGATGGAACTAAAGTTCCATGGCTACCCTCTGTAGCGGAGGCAACCGTGTCTTCCTCCTCCTCCTCCTCCTCCTCCGCCTCCTCCAATTGTCGCTGAGAAGACGAAGTGAGGGTGCTCTGGCTATCACCTTGTGTAAGCTCTTCCTCCCGCATTTCCACCTCTTCCACATGCAAAGCGTCAGTTTTAATTGTGAGCAGCGAGCGTTTCAGTAGACACAGAAGTGGGATGGTTACACTGATAATAGCGTTATCGCCGCTCACCATCTGTGTCGATTCCTCAAAATTGCGTAAAACCTCGCAGAGGTCTGACATCCATTCCCACTCCTCACTTCTGATTACAGGAAGTTGAACGGAGAGGCGACGACCGTGTAACAGCTGGTACTCCACTACTGCCCTCTGCTGCTCACAAAGCCGGGCCAACATGTGGAAGGTGGAGTTCCAGCGCGTGCTCACGTCACACAGCAGCCGGTGAGCTGGCAATTGTAAGCGCTGCTGCAGCTTCAACAGGCCGGCCGAAGCTGTAGATGACTTACGGAAATGTGCACACACGCGGCGCACCTTGGTCAAGAGATCATGCACATTGGGGTAGGTTTTTAGAAATCGCTGAACCACTAAATTAAATACATGCGCTAGGCATGGTACGTGTGTGAGCTTGCCGAGCTCCAAAGCCGCCACCAAGTTACGCCCATTATCACACACAACCATGCCTGGTTGCAGGTTGAGTGGCGAGAGCCACTGCTCAGTCTGGTGACTAATCCCCTGCAACAGCTCTGAGGCCGTGTGCTGTTTGTCCCCAAGGCAGATCAGCTTCAGCACGGCCTGTTGACGCTTCCCCACTGCAGTGCTACACTGCTTCCAGCTACTGGCTGATGGGGGAGTGGCGCTGCGTGTAGAGAATTCGGAGGTGGAAACGGAGGAGGAGGAGCCAATAACGTAGGTGCTGGTGGAAACCCTGATGGAGGTAGGGCCCGCAATCCTCGGCGTGGGTAGCACCCGTGCCATCCCAGGGTCCGAGTCGCTCCCAGCCTCCACGACATTCACCCAGTGTGCCGTCAGGGAAATGTAGCGTCCCTGGCCACAAGCACTTGTCCATGTGTCAGTCGTTAAGTGGACCTTCCCAGTAACTGCGTTGGTCAGGGCACGGGTGATGTTACGGGACACATGGTGGTGTAATGCGGGGATGGCACACCGGGAAAAGTAGTGGCGGCTGGGGACCGCGTACCGAGGGACAGCTGCTGCCATCAGGCTGCGGAAGGACTCAGTGTCCACAAGCCTAAATGGCAGCATTTCGATGGCCAGTAATTTGGAAAGGTGTGAGGTTAGTGCTATGGCCTGTGGGTGGGTGGCTGGGTATTTTCGCTTGCGCTCAAATGTCTGGGGTAACGACATTTGGACGCTGTGCTGGGACAGGGAAGTGGATGTGGTCGCTGATGGTGCTTCAGATGGTACAGGTGCAGGGCGGGAGGTATGCGGTCCTGCGCCTTCGACAGGCGATTGGCCGGCACCGAAAACAGGGGAAGAGGAGGCAGTGGTGTGGCCTGCAGACACAGATTGGCGATCCAGGCGTTCCTCCCACTTACTACGGTGCTTGGATGCCATGTGTCGGATCATGCTGGTGGTGGTGAGGTTTCTAGTGTTCATGCCTCGGCTCATTCTGGTGTGGCACAGGTTGCAAACTACAATTCTTTTGTCGTCCGCACTTTCCTTAAAAAAACGCCATACCGCGGAACACCTACCCCTTGGCAAGGTAGATTTACGCAAGGGGGTGCTCCGTGGAACATTTGCGGGCCGGTTTGGTGCGGTCCGCCTTCTTTCTGTAGCCACACCACTGCCTCTTCCAGCCTGTTGCGGTGCTGCAGATGGCTCACCCTCAGGACTGCTGTCATCGCTCGGCTCTACACCTTCCCAGGTGGGGTCAGTCACCTCATCGTCCACCAAGTCCTCCTCCACTTCCTCACTCTGATCATCCTCCTCATGTCTTGATCCCACCACATACTCAGTCATTGACAACTGTATAACATCCTCCTCAACAAGGTCTTGAGACAGTAATAGTGGTTGATTTAATGGCAACTGTGTCTCATCATCATCATCATCATCCACTACTTCCTTTGACCTTAAATGCCGTTCACATCTGTCATCTTCTTGTGATTGGGTACCCTCTAGAGGTTGTGAATCAGGGCACAAGATGTCATGTTCCTCTGCAAGCGTGCTTGGAGAGAGGGTCAAATGAAGGATTGGTGATGAGACGAGCTCCTCACTATATCCCAGTGTGGGATCACTTCTTTGACCAGACCGTCTATGGTGGGAGGAAGGATGATCAGAGAGAGGATTATGTTGACCAGACTCTTGGCTACTGAGAGTGGACTTGGTGGAAGACAGGGTGGTGCTTAACCGACTGGAAGCAGTATCAGCTGACATCCAACCGACCACCTGTTCGCAGTGGTCGGACCTCGAGAGTGATGTCCTGCGACGCCCTGTAAAATTAGACATGAAGCTAGGTATGGTGGATGTCTTTCTTTCTTGTGCTCTGGCACCAGGCACAGTTTCTCCGCGTCCTGACCCGCGCCCTGAACTATCAGGATCACGTCCACTTCCCCGTCCCTTTTTACCCGCCTTCTTCATCTTACACGGAATATGTGACTTTGATATTTTAGTTTGAAGACTTAACAGTATTTCTTCCTATTCTGCAACTGTGCAGAGTACACAGAATAGGCTGCTAAACTGCGGTGAAGCACACTGAATGGAATATGTGACTTTGATATTTTAGTTTGAAGACTTAACAGTATTTCTTCCTATTCTGCAACTGTGCAGAGTACACAGAATAGGCTGCTAAACTGCGGTGAAGCACACTGAATGGAATATGTGACTTTGATATTTTAGTTTGAAGACTTAACAGTATTTCTTCCTATTCTACAACTGTGCAGAGTACACAGAATAGGCTGTTAACTGCGGTGAAGCACACTGAATGGAATATGTGACTTTGATATTTTAGTTTGAAGACTTAACAGTATTTCTTCCTATTCTGCAACTGTGCAGAGTACACAGAATAGGCTGCTAAACTGCGGTGACGCACACTGAATGGAATATGTGACTTTGATATTTTACTTTGAAGACTTAACAGTATTTCTTCCTATTCTGCAACTGTGCAGAGTACACAGAATAGGCTGCTAAACTGCGGTGACGCACACTGAATGGAATATGTGACTTTGATATTTTACTTTGAAGACTTAACAGTATTTCTTCCTATTCTGCAACTGTGCAGAGTACACAGAATAGGCTGCTAAACTGCGGTGACGCACACTGAATGGAATATGTGACTTTGATATTTTAGTTTGAAGACTTAACAGTATTTCTTCCTATTCTGCAACTGTGCAGAGTACACAGAATAGGCTGCTAAACTGCGGTGACGCACACTGAATGGAATATGTGACTTTGATATTTTACTTTGAAGACTTAACAGTATTTCTTCCTATTCTGCAACTGTGCAGAGTACACAGAATAGGCTGCTAAACTGCGGTGACGCACACTGAATGGAATATGTGACTTTGATATTTTACTTTGAAGACTTAACAGTATTTCTTCCTATTCTGCAACTGTGCAGAGTACACAGAATAGGCTGCTAAACTGCGGTGACGCACACTGAATGGAATATGTGACTTTGATATTTTACTTTGAAGACTTAACAGTATTTCTTCCTATTCTGCAACTGTGCAGAGTACACAGAATAGGCTGCTAAACTGCGGTGAAGCACACTGAATGGAATATGTGACTTTGATATTTTAGTTTGAAGACTTAACAGTATTTCTTCCTATTCTGCAACTGTGCAGAGTACACAGAATAGGCTGCTAAACTGCGGTGACGCACACTGAATGGAATATGTGACTTTGATATTTTACTTTGAAGACTTAACAGTATTTCTTCCTATTCTGCAACTGTGCAGAGTACACAGAATAGGCTGCTAAACTGCGGTGACGCACACTGAATGGAATATGTGACTTTGATATTTTACTTTGAAGACTTAACAGTATTTCTTCCTATTCTGCAACTGTGCAGAGTACACAGAATAGGCTGCTAAACTGCGGTGAAGCACACTGAATGGAATATGTGACTTTGATATTTTACTTTGAAGACTTAACAGTATTTCTTCCTATTCTGCAACTGTGCAGAGTACACAGAATAGGCTGCTAAACTGCGGTGACGCACACTGAATGGAATATGTGACTTTGATATTTTACTTTGAAGACTTAACAGTATTTCTTCCTATTCTGCAACTGTGCAGAGTACACAGAATAGGCTGCTAAACTGCGGTGACGCACACTGAATGGAATATGTGACTTTGATATTTTAGTTTGAAGACTTAACAGTATTTCTTCCTATTCTGCAACTCTGCACAGTACACAGAATGTGCTGCTAAACTGCGGCGAAGCACACTGAATGGAATATGTGACTTTGATATTTTAGTTTGAAGACTTAACCGTATTTCTTCCTATTCTGCAACTCTGCACAGTACACAGAATGTGCTGCTAAACTGCGGCGACGCACACTGAATGGAATATGTGACTTTGATATTTTAGTTTGAAAACTTAACAGTATTTCTTCCTATTCTGCAACTCTGCACAGTACACAGAATGTGCTGCTAAACTGCGGCGACGCACACTGAATGGAATATGTGACTTTGATATTTTAGTTTGAAGACTTAACAGAATGTGCTCTAATCTGCAACTTTGCACACTAAACAGAATGTGCTCTAATCTGCAACTTTGCACACTAAACAGAATGTGCTCTAATCTGCAACTTTGCACACTAAACAGAATATATGAAATTTTTTTTTTTTGTTTTTTCCCCCCCACACAAAATAACCTGCTGCCCCCACACACAGTAGTCCTAAAAAGGACTTTTGGTTCTTTTTTTTTCACAATTTTGCTTTTTTTCTCCCTACACTGACTTTCCCTTCCTATCCTCATCTCTCCCTGGCTAAGACTGAGCCGACCTCGCTGGTCAGGTGCTATACAGCACCCGATCACGGGTTCTGGCCAGCCAATCAGTGTAATGCCAGCAGCCAACATGGCTGCTGGCATTACACTGATGTCAGAGCCTCCCTGCACGTTTATTGGCTGCGCAGCAGCCGCAAAACGTGCGGGGAGGTGACCCGAACATGGCGGGCGAGCACATGCGGTACTCGTACGAGTACCGCCATGTGCCGAGCAGAACGATGCTCGAGCCGATCCGAGCATCGGCCGAGCATGCTCGCTCAACACTAGTATTTATTATTTCATCCTAGTGCTCTCCTTATTTTATCTGTTTCTGTTTTATTTCTTGGTTTCTGTGCACCTCCAGAGATAAGGATTGTTGTCATAGTTATTCCTTTATACATTTGAGGGGTTTTAGTGGCTCAATATAGGCGCCAGTACCCAATATCAGTTGTTTGGGTGCTTTTTCACGTAAGTAATACATTTGAGGTGGTTCAAAGATATGCCACTAAACAGTGCAAGGTATCCATTTCATAATCTACCAGGATTGTCACAGACTCTCAGTAAAGAAACACACAAAACAGTACAAGAGAATTTAAACCAGTTTATTGAGCAATACATAATAAGAATACTAGCAGTAATAATGAACACTTCCTCAGAGAGGACAGTGAGGACAGTGTCTAGTCCACAACCCAGGAGCTGACACTGAACCATCGTAGGTCTATATTAATGAGTCTTAGATCCAGACTTGGCTCTACCACAACAGGAAAGAATGATAAGACTAGTACAGGAGCATACCCAGCGGAGGCACAGAGCGAATAAACCACAGATACTAAAAGCGTAACTGGTAGCACCACTCGCAACAGCAGAGTAGGTGCTCAGATAGATGCAGCCAGAGAGGAGTGCACTACTGAGGCAAGGAATGAGACAAGCTGCACTCTATCTTACTGAAGGTAACTAGGAGGCACAGAGTGTAGGTAGCACTGCAAGTGCTAATCCAGGCAACAGGTAAGCGTAAGAGGCGAGTTCCCAGGAGCGAGACTAAGTTGCACTAGCTGCCCGAAGGCAAACGGAAGGCACCAAGTGGAGGCAACCTGCAAGCGACCAGCTGGTGGCTGAGCTACTAGGTAAAGGAGCGCACCCTGGATTGGCCTAGTGGTAGTCAGACAGGAGCGAGGCACAAACGGAGCGTCAGTCAGACAGTCCATAGTCAGGAACCTGATCGGGTAGTCAGCCACAGTAGTAGTCGGACAAGCCAGAGTCATACACGGATCAGGAAGTCAGCCACAGCCAAGGTCACAACTAGAGCGAGTAGTCAGACAAGCCAAGGATCGAAAACCAAGAGACAACATAAGCCAAGCAAGGGTCAGAGGAACAAACTAGATGCACACAGGAACACCTCGAAAGGTCAACAAGTCCTAGCCTCAATGAGGTTTATAAAGCAGCAGAATGAGGCGGGACCCAATTAGGCACAACAGAATAGGCCCATAAACAGGCTTCTGTGCCAGTGCCTGAAACATGACTATAGCAATGAGGAAGTGGCCGGAGGCCATGCCGGCTGGCGGCTATATAGAGGTAAGTACAGGATCGCCTAAGCCTCAAAGGGAGACTGTGATAGTACCCCCCCCTTTAAAGACCTCCTCCCCATGGAAGAGGACCGGGCTTAAGGGGAAAACAAGAGTGTAATCTGCGGAGCAAAGCAGGAGCATGCACATCACCAACAGACACCCAGGAACGCTCCTCGGGACCATACCCCTTCCAATGTACCGGGTATTGGAGGTGACCTCTACTTCTGCTAGAGTCCAGAACTGACTGTACCTAATACTTCTCCTGGCCATTGACTTTAACTGGCCCTGGCAGAACAGGTACCGAGGTGTAACGGTTGCAAACCAAAGTTTAATCAGGGACACATGGAAGACATTGTGGATACGCATACCAGCCGGAAGCTCCAGGGCATAAGAGACAGAGTTGATCCTATGCAGTACCCGGTACGGGCCTACGAACCGAGGGTCCAGCTTCTTACAAGGCACGTGGAAGTTGACGTTATGAGAGGACAGCCATACCCTTTCCCCCACTTGAAACACGGAAGTCAGCCCACTCCGATGATCCACATGTCTTTTGTAGCACTGAGTGGACCTTTGAAGGGATCTTTGAACTTGAACCCAAGTGGAGCGGAGCTGACTAAGATGCTTGTCCAGAGCTGGAATTTCTTGTGCCTCAAATGAGTCAGGTAGCAGAGCAGGCTGGAAGCCATAATTAATCAAGAATGGGGAATTCTGTGAAGAAGAGTTAATGGCACCATTCCTGGCAAACTCTGCCCACAGTAACAAGCTCGCCCAGTCACTGTGATGGCCGATATAAAACAGCGTAAGAACTGTTCCAGGCCCTGATTGGCTGTCTCAGCAGCACCATTAAATTGGGGGTGGTAAGCTGATGAAAATGACAACTGAATGCCCATTTGCCCGCAGAAGGCCCTCCAGAAATGGGACACGAATTGGCTTCCCACGGTCCGAGACCAGCACCCTGGGCACTCCATGGAGCCTGAATACCTCCCTGGAAAATATCTCTGCAGGCTCTTTGGACGAAGGAAGACCCTTCAGGGGTACAAAGTGGGCCATCTTAGAGAACCTGTGGACAATCATAAGAATGACCATATATCACGGTGCCCTGTGAATGCCTCTAGCAGATTTGCCATACAGCGACATTATTCACTTCGCTCTACACAGAATCGATATTCTTATAGGTCACTATGATGGGGAGGTCATTCTCTTCGCCCACCTGACAGGCTTTTTAAACCTCAGCCTGTGTCATTGCCTTTGCCCTTTCGTGGTGTACCTGAGCTTAATGCTGTGTTGGTCCATTACTGTTCCTGTGGATTACCTGGCTACGTCTGACTGTCCGTTCCGGCTCTGACTCCTGGCTACGTCTGACTACCCATTCTGGCTGTGACTCCTGGCTACGTCTGACTACCCGTTCCAGCTACGACCACTGGCGACGTCTGACTACCCGATCCGGTTCTGACCACTGGCTGCCTCTTGGTTCGCTCTCCATTGTTGCTCTCTCTTGCCATTCTGTGCCTCAGTTTGGTTTCCTTGTTGCCTGTGCCTTTCTTTCTGCGCTCGCTTCCGTTAGCGGCGCTTGTCGGTCATTCCGTGTGTTTGACCTCCCGTGGCTGTTCCAGTTTGTGTGTTGCCTTACCTAGCCTCAGTACCGGTTACCAGACTATTGTATGCCCTATCACTAGGGTATGGTTGCGCTCCTTTATTTCTGCCGACTTTGTTTGTGTGGGAGTGCTCTGCACTGCCCTCACATCTACCTGTGTGAGTCCCAGGGCCATTTAGATCTTGCTCACCTGCCGTAAAGGGTGAGGAAAGTGAGTTCACTGTTCCTCCCTGGTCTCGTGAAGGGGTGCCATTCAGACCGTATGCGTGGAGTACTTACACTGTTATTCCATCTACCTGTTTGAGTCCAAAGGGCCTTTCCATTGTCGCTTATCTGCCTAGTAAAGGGTGAGGAAAGTGGGTCCACTGTTCCTCCCTGGTCTCGTGAAGGTGTGTCACTATCTGCTGTCACTTCGTGTCATTATTATTGCTACTGTTGTGTCATTTGTTGCCACCAGTCTGTTTCTTCATTTCCTATCATTATTGCACTTAATAAAGTTTTATCTTAAGTTCATCTGTACTTGTCAGCGTGTAATTTCCTAGTCACCCCGTGACACCGTATGCCCCTTGGAAACCGCCAGCTAAACCATGAAGTCGATAGATACATGAGACCAAGGACGATCACCATTTGGTACCAGCTGAAGCAGGCCCACAGGAAAATGCCTGGGAGTCTTGCTGTAAGCACATGTGGCACAAGCTGCTACAAAAGCAAAGCAGTCAATTCTTAGGCTCGGCCACCAAAAGAGCCAAGATATGGACCAAATCAGTTGGTCATGCCCAATATGCCCTGCGGCCTTAGAAGAGTGATAGGTAGACATTAAACGAGTTTGCAGGTGCTCAGGGACAAAGCATCTTCTGCTAGGTTTGTCAGTAGGAGTGGTGGCTTGCGAAGCCAAGATCTCCTCCCCCAAGGGAGTGGTAATACTAGTTTGAATGTGATCTGTAGGAATGATAGGCACGGTATCATGGTGTAACTTTTTTTAAGACACTTGGACCAGCTGGTAGAATAAAACACAGTTTTATTTAAAAAAATAAAGAGTAAAGAACGCCCTCTACAGGCAACACAAAATAATAGCGATATAATGACAGAAATACCTTCACAGGTCAAGTATACAGAAGCACAAGTATACATATACTATCTCAGGACAGGCACACAGTATCGAGGATACTTAATGGTTAAATACAATACTCAGTCAGTCTCTGTTGTGGTGTTTGGCAAGCCCAAGGTGGTGATCAGGCAGCTATTGGTGTGGATAATGCCACACCTAAAGTGCTTAAGGCTAGAATGCTGCATGCAGTACTGGAATAGTGGTGGAGTCTGCAGAGAAGTTGCAGTGAATAGCCCCCACGGGTGTAACAACAGAGCCTGCTACAATGCAAGAGCTTGCCAATAGCCCCCATGGGCATAATAACGGAGACCAACTGAACAGGATAAACTTGAGCCAATAGCCCCCACGGGCGTATATCGGAGACAACCTGCAAGAGCATGAGCCAGTAGCCCCACGGGCGTAACAACGGAGACTGCTATAATGCAAGAGCTAGCCAATAGCCCCCACGGGCGTAATAACGGAGACCACCCTGTGCTGCAAGTGTATGAGCCAATAGCCCCCACGGGCATATACCGGAGACCACCTTGTGCTACAAGTGTATGAGCCAATAACGCCCACGGGCGTATACCAGAAACAACCTGCAAGAGCCAAAAGCGCCTCTGGCGGGCGCGGTAACATAGACCGACTACTCTGCTGATGGAAAGATGAGCCACCGTCTAGACTAGGCTTGTAACGCGGCCGGCTCTGCAGATGTAGCGACTCAACAGCATATGCTCTGCAAGTGTACGTGAAAGCTCAGATAACGAAATGCAGCACTGCAAGGGTTAAGCAGCTCAAGGATCGAAGGCTCAGCAATCGAGGGTATTGCTCTGCAAGTGTCAGGGAAGGCTCAGCAACGGAAGCACAGCTCTGCAAGAGATAACAGAAACTTAGCACTGGAGGCACAGCTCTGCAGGAGTAAAAGAGGCAAAACGATCAGCACGGTAAGCGAGCTCAGCGGAAGTCAGAATGTCGCCATGGTGACACCAGCAGCAGGAAGCAGGAACAAGCAGGTCTCTGGAACAAGCCTGTTCAGGTCACGAGGCAGGAAGTCAGCCAGGCCAGGTTGGTACATGGAGGTGGTTCTCAGACAAGCCAGATCAGTCACAAACAGGAACGTCAGCCAGGCCGAGTCAGATCACGGAGGAGGTTCTCAGACAAGCCAGGTCGGTCACTAGCAGGAACATCAGCCAAGCCGGGTCGGATCATGGAGCAGGAACAGAGGAGCGTAGTATCACGGTGCCCGTGATTGCTCTCCTTTTGTGTCAATTACCTATAGGGGGCTCTCTATTGGCTGTCTGCTGTTAGCCCGCCCTGCATTGCCTATTTAGACTGAGCTTGGGCACCCTTTGGTTGCCCTTTCGTGGTGTCTCTATGCTGCTCGCATCCCTGGCACATTCCTGAGCTTCCTGGGCCCTTAGCTGTGTTCCTGCTATCAGAATCGTCCAGTTCCTGTAGTTACCTGCTTCTGCTCCTGATCCGGTTTGAGTCGTCGTCTGCTTCCTGCTGCCAGTCTTCGCTGCTGCTCCTGATCTGGTTGACCGATTGAGTGCTGGTTCCTGTCTCCACCTGCTGGTTCCTATCCAGTTCCCCTGGAGCCCGCTGTCATTCCTGAGTCGCCTTGGTGACATTTCTACTCTCTGCCGGTTATCCAGTACACGGGTACTGGTTTGCTCCACAGCCATCCGGCTGTTATGCAAGTTACAACTAGCGTCCCACGTACAGGGTACTGGTTTGCACCATAAGCCATCTGGTTGTCATGCAGGTTACGATTAGCGTTCCACGTACAGAGTACTGGTTCGCTCTATCGCCATCCGGCTGTTATGCTAGTTACGATTAGTGTTCCAGGTACAGGGTACTGATTCGCTGTATAGGCCACCCGGCTGTTATGCAGGTTACGATTAGCGTTCCACGTACAGGATACTGGTTTGCTCCATAAGCCATCTGGCTGTTTATGAAGGTTACTATTTGGCATTCTACGTACAGGGTACTGGTTCGCTCTATAAGTCATCCGGCTGTCTATGCAGGTCACTATGTACAGGGCACTGGTTCACTCTATAGCCATCCGGCTGTCTATGCAAGTTACGATTAGCGTTCCACGTACAGGGTACCGGTTCGCTCCATAAGCCATCCGTCTGTCTAGCCAAGTTACGATTTGCGTTCCACGTACAGGGTACTGGTTCGCTCCTATAGCCATCTGGCTGTTATGCAAGTCACGACTAGCGTTCCATGTACAGGGTATTGGTTTGCTCCATAAGCTATCCGGCTGTTTATACAGGTTACATCTAGCATTCCCAGTGAGAGGGCACTGGTTCGCTCCATAGCCACCCGGCTGCTTTGCATGATACTACTACGCTTCCTGTGTGGACATTGGTTCGCTCCTTATCCTCCTGACGGCAGTTGCACCTTGTTGACTTTCTCCCAGTACTAGGTACTGGTTCGCTCCATCATCTTTTAGTCCATATTTACATTGAGCAGTACTGTCTTCCCAGTAATCAGGTACGAGTGGTACCTCGGAGTTATTTGGCCTGCCAGCTTGGTCGACTTAGCCTCTTATGTCATCTTAGTGACTGCTGTTGCCACCTTTACAGTCACTGAGGCTTTAGTGGTTGCCATTCACTCCTTACCAGGCTGCCCTGCCCGGTATATTGGTAAGGCTGGTAGAACCTATGCCATTATCATCTTGGGTTGCCTTACCCGGTATTGGCAGGGCCGGTAGAGCCTGCCTCTTCCTGTACCAGCTTCCGTTATTGTTATTACTACTTTTCCTGTCAATAAAGATATATGTATGAATGTGTATGATACCCTAAGGGGTTGTCTTAAACTTTTCAATAAAGTTGTGATTTTACCTAACTTTGCGTCTGAGAGTCTTAACAAACCGTGACATGTAGTCAAGACAGGTCAAATCGGTACACAGGAATCAGGAGCGCAGGAACACAGCAGCACTGGCTCTGGAAGACCACAAAAGGACACTTGACAGGTGTCAATGGCCAGGCATAAAAAGGTCACCAGGGGAGGGCCAAACAGACTCAGCCAATCAGAGTGCACCACAAGTGAGAGTGACAGAGAGGGATCACGGGCACCGTGATACACGGTGCCCGTGATTCCCGTTCTGACGACATTGCTACTTCCTGCCTCTTTCCTGCTGGACTCTTATTGGCTGCTGGGTTCTGCTCTGCCCAGAGTAAGCCTTCTTAAACTCAGCCCTGTCATTTCTTTGGCGCCCTTTCGTGGTGTTTCTGCATCTGGTGTTAGTTGCTGTGTTTCCTGCTCCATGTATGATCCAGGTTTGCCTGACCTTGCACCTGTCTCCATTGCCTTGTTTCAGTTGCTGACCCGGACTGCCTGACTACCGCTCTCTGGGTTCCGATTCTGGCTGTGGCTGATTCACTCTATGTACCGACCCTGACTGTGACTGACTATGCTTTGTTACCGAACCTGGCTGTGTCTGACTGATCTCCGTGTACCGATCCAGGCTGTCGCTGACTACCGCTCTCTGTGTACCAATCCAGGCTGTGGCTGACTAGCTCTCTCTGTGTACCGATCCAGGCTGTGGCTGACTAGCGCTCTCATGTGTACCGATCCAGGCTGTGGCTGACTATTGTTTTCTGTGTACATATCTGGGCTTCACTGACAATGCTTGCTATACCTATCCTGGCTGTGGCAGTGTACTATTTGTGGCCTCCTGTTATCCTAACCTCCGAGACTAGTGCCTAGCCAGTGAGTGTCAGTAGCGCCTCCTACTGCTCGGTCTCCTGAGCCTGAGTCTGTGCCTGTCAGTTTAGTCTGCGGTTACCTCAGTCGCCCGAGGCTGAGCCTGTGCCTGTCAGTGTTGCCTTCGGTTACCTCTATCTCCTGAGCTTGAGCCTGTGCAGGTCAGTGTTGCCTTCAGTTACATCTGTCTCCTGAGATTGAGCCTGTGCATGTCAGTGTTGCCTTCGGTTACCTTTATCTCCTGAGCCTGAGTCTGAGCTGGTCAGTGTTGCCCTTGGTTACCGCTATCTCCTGTGCCTGTGCCTGTCAGTATTGCCTGTGGTTCCTCAGACCTCTGAGGCTGGTTCTGTGCCTGGGTCTGCCTGTGTTGCCTCTGATTACCAGTCTCCAGGGGTTCTCCCTGCCGAGCGTGTCAGTTCTACCTCCGGTCTCCCTAGCCTCTAAGGCATAATGCAGGCTATTATCTGTCAGTGTAGTCTCAGGTTCCCAGGATCGTGTCACTCTCCAGTTTCCCGGTTGTCTGATATTACTTCCCCAGTTCCTGGAGATTCTTACCTGCAGTCACCTACCTTCTAGCTCTTAGGCTGCTTCCTTGGAGGTACTGCTGAGGTTCTGTTCCTGGTTCCAGTTGTCTGTTCCTGACTATATTGTATTGCCTGTTTTGCTTATTTCTGTACCCTGACCTGTGTCAGATTTGGGAAATGCCACGGTACTGTCTGAGTCTGGACCTGTGAAGGGGAACCCGTGTTCTTTATTATTCTTAATAAAGCTGATTTTACCTTACCAAATTATCTGAGAATTCTTACAAACCGTGACACACGGGAACACTATCAGCCTCAGGATCTGATCCGAATTGCCTTGAGAAAGCATTCGCCCTAACATTCTTAGTACCCAGAAGGTACGATACCACATAATTAAACCTGGTGAGGAATAAAGCCCATCTGGCCTGCCTGGGCGATACAACCTCTTAGCCTCGGAAAGATAGGTCAGGTTTTGTGGTCAGTGAGGATTAGGATTGGAGAACTCGTCCCTTCCAACAGGTATCTCCATTCCTTGAGTGCAAGGATAATAGCCAGCAACTCTTAATTCCCTATATCGTATACACTCTGAGCCCTGGAAAATTTCTTAGAAAAGTAGCCGCATGGCAGTAGGACCTCCCTTGGAGCCGAGTGCTGAGGAGGGAGCCTACTCCTGACTCAGGCGCATCGACCTCCAGAGTAAAGGAAACCTTCAGATCCTCAAATGCTCGGATGGCCTCGGGGGACCAGTGGCTTGACCACTGATGAGAAGTTCTTGATTAACCCTCTAAAGTAGTTTGTGAAAAACAGAAACCTTTGAATGGCCTTTAGACCCACAGGATGAGGCCACTCCAACACAGCGGACAACTTAAGTGGATCCATAGCCAGTCCTACAGAGGAGATCATGTACCCCAGAAATGTGACTTGAGACTTGTGAAACTCGCTCTTTTCCAGCTTGCAAAACAGCCTGTTTTCACGCAGGAATTGCAAGACATATACTACATCTGCTCGATGTGCCTCTATGGTAGGTTAGTGGATGAGAATGTCACCCAGATATACTACTACACATTTCTGCAGTAGACCTCTCAATACATCATTAATAAATTCTTGAAATATTGCTGGAGCATTGCATAGCCCAAAGGGCATTACCAGATATTTATAATGTCTGCTACTGGTGTTAAAAGCGGATTTCCACTCATGCCTTTCCTTTATTCTCAACAGATTATAGGCCATCCTTAAATCAAGTTTGGGGAGTACTTTCAAGCCCTTAATTCGATCAGACAACTCGGTGATCAAAGGCATGAGGTATGCGTTTTTTACCATCAACTTGTTTAGGCCTCTGTAGTCTATACATGGTCTTAACTTCCATCCTTCTTTTTGACGAAAAAGAAACCAGAGCAAGCAAGTGAGGAGGACTTGTGAATGATCCCTCTGGCCAGGGCATGAGACACATATTCCTCCATAGCATGGTTTTCCAACACAGACAGAGGAGGTATGGCTCTGGGAATCAAATTAATAGTACTGTCTGTGGCCCGGCAATGTAATAGCCTCTACCTTATTGAATACCTCCTTGAACGATTGGTACTCTGCAGGTAACAAAGGAGAGGTACAAAGTGTTCTGGTAGGCTGCTGCAAACACGTACCAGTGCAATAAGGGGACCAAGCTACAATATCACAAGTCTGCCAGTCTATCCTGGGTTTGTGAGTCTGGAGCCATGGAAACCCCAGGATAACTGCATAGTGTGGAGACTTTATTATTTGAAAATGTAGGGTGTCCACATGTATCGCCCCTACCCTCAGCAACAATGGCACAGTCTCATGAGTAACATGTGAAGGCTACAACGGCTTCAATAGCCAAAGGAGAAGAGAGAGGCAAAAATGGAATCTTATGCTGGGCAGCAAAGTCAGCATCAATGAAGAAGCCAGCAGCTCCTGAGTCCACCAGGGCCAGAGCCAAGATCGAAGAGGTGGACCAGAACACTATCACTTCAAGAATCAGTTTCCCAAGCAGTGAATCTGGGGACTGTGATACTCCGCCTAGTGTTTGCCCCCTACACAACCTTAGGTGCGAGCGTTTCCCGGACGGGTAGGACAAGAAAGCAACAAATGTCCAGCCTTTCTACAGTAAAGGTACAGGCCCTCTCCCCTTCAAAACACCCTCTCCTCCCCTGAGAGGTGCATAAAACCTAATTGCATGGGTTCCATCCTACCTTGCTCAGAACCAGAAGGCATGGGACGCGAGGGAGGACAGAGTGGGGATGAAAAGTTAGGTCCTAGTCAACTCGTAGTCTTATGACTTTGACCTGTGAACGCAGGCCTCTATCACGGTGCCCATGCTCCTCTTCCGACATTCTGTCAGTCTACACTCTGCTTCACTCCTATTGGCTATACTGTGCTTGTCCCGCCCAGTATGGCCTTTATATGCTGAGTTCTGGCATCTCGCCTCCTGCTTGTGAACCGACCCGGACCGCCTGACCATTCTTCTTCTCCTGCTCCTGTGCACCGACCCAGCTTGGCTGACGTTCCTACTCTGTGTACCGACCCGGCTTGGCTGACGTTCCTGCTCCGTGTACCGACCCGGCTTGGCTGACGTTCCTGCTCAGTGTATCGACCCGGCTTGGCTGATGTTCCTGCTCCATGAATCAACCCGGATTGGCTGACGTTCCTGCTCTGGCTGCCTCTGTGTCGTCTTGGCGACATTCCTATTGGTTTGGCATTTGTGATGCTCCCGGTTGGTTGTGACCTCAGGGAGAGTTGCTCAGTTGCTCATTCCGTTCCTGTCATGGCATTGCTCAGTTGTGTATTCTCCGTTTACTGCTCCGGCAGAGTGCAAGTGACCTAGTCTCTGTTTACTGATACGGCAGTGTGCAAGTGGCCTTGTCTCAGTTACTGCTATGGCAGTGTGTAAGTGGCCTAGTCTCTGTTACTGCTCCTGCAGAGTGCAAGTGGCCTAGTCTCCGTTTACTGCTACGGCAGTGTGCAAGTGGCCTAGTCTCTGTTACTGCTCCGGCAGAGTGCTAGTGGGCTATCTCTGTTTACTGCTATGGCAGAATACAAGTTGCCTGGTCTCCGTTTCTGCTACAGCAGTGCCCACATCTCTCAGTCTCCGTTACTGCTAAGGCAGTGATCACGTGGCCTAGTCTCCGTTACTGCTCCGGCAGCGTTCTATGTTGCTCAGTGTCTGATACTGCTCTGGCAGTTCACGTTTGTCTGCTAACCTATTACTGGGCGTTACTCATCCTTTAGCTCTCTATCCTAGTGTGCTCCTTAACAGACCTCTCTTCACATGGGACTGTTTACACTCCCTGAAGGCCATTAACCCATGCAGTACAGATACCCTGGGAATCCTTTGTATCCTGCCTGACTTGTGTCAGTATATTTTGTTATGGACTCTATGGTTATACTGGACCTGTGTAGGCATATGTATATGTAACCTGTCTTGTGTCTGTATTATTCTGATAAAATACTACAGGACCTGTGAGGGTTATTGAATTACTGTTTTTTCAATAAAACTGTGTTTTATCCTAAACCACTGTGTCTGTGTGTCAAACAAACTGTTACAGTACTAAAGGGCCATGACCTCAGACAGTAAAGGTGAGGGAAATGCACAGAACATCCATTGTAGGATGGATGTACATGAGCAGCGTTTGGACCAGTTGGCACTGGCCAAACAAACTATTCTTGAGTGCACGGTGCATCTCGATAAACCAGCTCAGAATCTTGTGGTCCCCCTAGTTTCGACACCAGAAAGTCAATCCTTGATAGCTGTGGCCTCAGGTAAAGGGTTAACCTCTTCTGCTCTGCTACCACTCAGATACGATGGTGAACCCACCTTGTGCAGAGGGTTTATTAATAATTTGGAACTAACCCCTCATGCCTTTCCTAATGACCGCATTAAGGTGGGGTTCATGATATCACTAATGATGGGCAGAGCCCTGGCGTGGGCCAATCCCCTGTGGGAGAATGCTAAACCTTGCACCAGGAACTTCAGGGAGTTTGTACAGACTTTTTGGAGAGTATTTGAAGTTCCTGGTAGAGCTGCCTCTGCTATCAAACGATTGATGGAGATACAACAGGGCAATCGTACTGTGGGCGATTATGCCATAGAATTCCGTACATTGCCAGCAGAGGTAGGTTGGAACAACGAGGCACTGGTGGCAGCTTTTGCTCAAGGACTTGCTGACCATATTAAGGATGAGACGACCGCTAGAGAAGTGCCTATTGATTTGGACGATTACATTGATTTCACCATTCAGATTGATTCTCATATTTTGAGAGACTCATGGCTAAGGACCGCAGGCCACAGCCCAGGAATAGTGGGCGAAACAGTTTTTTGGTCCCACCCATGCCTCCTGAACGTAGACAGGAGTCTTGTGAACCAATGCAACTTGGGTTCACCAAACTATCTAAGGAAGAACGGGCACACCTCTGGAGGCAGGGGTATGTCTGTACTGTGGCAAAGCTGGGCACCTATTACGTACCTGTCCTGTACGTCTGGGAAACAAATGCACCTAGGGTACCTTGGGGGACAGGCCCTAGGTGGTGTTCAGCAGTCCCTAGACCCGATTAGGCAGAAACCCATGATCCAGATGGCATTTTCTTGGGCAGAACACTCAGTGGAGGTTCTGGCCCTGGTTGATTCTGGAGAGGCCGGATACTTCATGGACAGTTCATTTGCTGCGTTACATTAGATTCCGTTGGTCAGGAGGGAATCTCCCTTAGCCATTGAGGCCATTGATGGCAGACCATTAGAACCAGCTCAGATAACTATGGAAACTATTCTGCTATCTATGACTACTGGGGCCCTCTACACGGAGGAATAGCAATTTCAGATAATCCATTCTCCTCATCATGTGGTCATTCTGGGGTTCCCATGGTTACATTTGCATAATCCCCAGTTTGACTGGCAGACTTGTGAGATCACTTCTTGGTCCGAGTACTGTATGGAGCATTGTGTAACTCATCCAGTTAAGATTTTGTGTACCTCTTCCTCCGTGCTAGCCGAGTATCACCAATTCAGTGATGTTTTTAGTAAGGGAGCGGCTAGCACTTTGCCCCAACATAGGGCATACGATTGCGCTATTGATTTGCCCCTTGGGGCTATGCCTCCTAGGGGCCGCACGTACCCACTGTCATGCGAGGAGAATCGGGCCATGGAGGAATACATTGACGATGCCCTTAAAAGAGGGATTATTAGAAAATCTACCTCGCCTGCTGGTGCTGGCTTCTTTTTTGTTAAAAAGAAGAATGGCGAGTTGAGGCCTTGTATCGATTACCGGGGACTGAATAAACTAATGTCCAAGCTGTTGGCAGCTTTTGCTCAAGGACTTGCTGACCGTATTATGGAAGAGACGGAAGCTAGAGAAGTGCCTATTGATTTGGACGATTACATTGATTTCACCATTCAGATTGATTCTCATATTTTGAGAGACTCATGGCTAAGGACCGCAGGCCACAGCCCAGGAATAGTGGGCAAAACAGTTTTTTGGTCCCACCAATGCCTCCTGAACGTAGACAGGAGTCTTGTGAACCAATGCAACTTGGGTTCACCAAACTATCTAAGGAAGAACGGGCACACCTCTGGAGGCAGGGGTATGTCTGTACTGTGGCAAAGCTGGGCACCTATTACGTACCTGTCCTGTATGTCTGGGAAACAAATGCACCTAGGGTACCTTGGGGGACAGGCCCTAGGTGGTGTTCAGCAGTCCCTAGACCCGATTAGACAGAAACCCATGATCCAGATGGCATTTTCTTGGGCAGAACACTCAGTGGAGGTTCTGGCCCTGATTGATTCTGGAGCGGCCGGATACTTCATGGACAGTTAATTTGCTGCGTTACATTAGATTCCGTTGGTCAGGAGGGAATCTCCCTTAGCCATTGAGGCCATTGATGGCAGACCATTAGAACCAGCTCAGATAACTATGGAAACTATTCTGCTATCTATGACTACTGGGGCCCTCTACACGGAGGAATAGCAATTTCAGATAATCCATTCTCCTCATCATGTGGTCATTCTGGGGTTCCCATGGTTACATTTGCATAATCCCCAGTTTGACTGGCAGACTTGTGAGATCACGTCTTGGTCCGAGTACTGTATGGAGCATTGTGTGACTCATCCAGTTAAGATTTTGTGTACCTCTTCCTCCGTGCCAGCCAAGTATCACCAATTCAGTGACGTTTTTAGTAAGGGAGAGGCTAGCACTTTGCCCCAACATAGGGCATACGATTGCGCTATTGATTTGCCCCTTGGGGCTGTGCCTCCTAGAGGCCGCACGTACCCACTGTCGTGCGAGGAGAATCGGGCCCTTGGAGGAATACATTGACCATGCCCTTAAAAGAGGGATTATTAGAAAATCTACCTCTCCTGCTGGTGCTGCTTCTTTTTTGTTAAAAATAAGAATGGCGAGTTGAGGCCTTATATCGATTACTGGGGACTGAATAAACTAATGTCCAAGAATGCCTACCCCATACAACTCATTACCGAACTATTCGACAGGTTAAAAGGTTCTTCCATTTTTACTAAATTAGATCTACGGGCTACCTATAACCGGATCAGAATAAGAGCTGGGGATGACCGGAAAATGGCATTTAATACCAGATCAGGGCATTATGAATACCTAGTCATGCCGTTTGGCCTTAGTAATGCACCAGCTGTATTTCAAGAATTCATTAATGATATCCTCCGTGATATGCTACAGTCCTGAGTAGTAGTCTATCTTGATGACATACTCATACACTTGGCTAACCTGTCTCAACACATCAAGGATGTGTCTGAGGTCTTGCTTCGATTACGCAAGAATAAACTATTCTGTAAAATGGAGAAGTGCGAGTTTCACAGGTCCAAAGTGCCTTTTTTGGGTTTCGTGATCTCTAAGGATGGTATTGCTATGGACCAGGAGAAACTCGCAGCGGTATTGCAATGGCCACGGCACAAAGGGTTAAAAGCGATTCAGCGCTTTCTTGGGTTTGCTAATTATTACAGGAAGTTTATCCAGAACTTTTCCACTACTGTTAAACCTCTGTCTGACCATACGCACAAGGGTGCTAATCCATCACAATGGTCTGAAGCAGCTGATCATGCTTTTGAGACATTAAAGTCCGCTTTCGCATCTGCTCCTGTACTGTCCCCCCCCAACCCTTCCCTTCCATTAACATTGGAGGTAGATGCCTCTGAAAATGGGGTAGGGGCAGTACTGTCACAGCGTCCAGTTGCTGGGGGTTCTTTGAGACCATGTGGGTTCTTCTCAAAAAAACTGTCAAGTGCCCAGAGTCACTATGAAATTGGGGAGAGAGAACTCCTGGCTATCATTCTCGCTTTGAAAGAATGGTGTCACCTGTTGGAGGGTACCAGAACTCCTGTGCTAATTCTAACTGACCACAAAAATTTGACTTATCTCTCGGAAGCTAAGAGATTGTCCTCTCGTCAGGCCAGATGGGCCCTGTTTCTATCCCGTTTCAACTTTGTAGTATCCTACTTGCCGGGCTCCAAGACTGTTAGGGCTAATGCCCTGTCTAGACAATTTGGGCTAGAGATGGAGAAGGATGAGGTCCCCATACCATCATTCAGCCTGATCGCATCCTAGCTACCCTACATACTAGTAACACTTTGCCACTGGGGGAGGAGATTCTGGCTACCCAGGCTACGGCACTCCCAGAGACCCCAGTGGGCAAGTGCTTTGTGGATGAGCCATTTCGTACCCGTTTGCTCGAGACATACCATTCATCTAAGGCTACTGGGCATATTGGGAGGGACCAATTAATATGGTCTCTTTCACAAGTATTTTGGTGGCCTTCCCTCTGGGTCGACTGCTCCACATTCACGGCGGCCTGTACCACCTGTGCTTGTGCCAAGACCCCTAGACACCTCCCAGTGGGCTTACTCCAGCCAGTACCGAATGGTGAACGACATTCGTCCCATGTATCCATTGATTTTTTGGGAGAATTGCCTGTGTCTATGGGTTATTCTTTCATACTAATGGTGGTTGATAGATTTTCTAAGATGGCTCACTTCGTGCCCCTTCTTGGCCTTCCCTCAGCCCAGGACCTGGCAGTTGTCTTTGCTAAAGAGGTGTTCCGGTTGTATGGGGTACCAAGAGTTCTGGTGTCCGACCGTGGGAGCCAATTTGTATCAAGATTTTGGAGAGCATTCTGTAACCAGATGGTCATTCAACTGTCCTTTTCTTCTGCCTACCATCCCCAGACCAATGGAGGCGCTGAGCGTGCCAGTCAAGGATTGGAACAGTTCCTGCGCTGTTTTGTTACCGATCATCATGATAATTGGGCAGACCTGTTGCCTTGGGCAGAGTTCGCCAGGAACTGTGCTGTTAATTCATCGTCCGGGAGCTCCCCGTTTCTCATCCCCGTTTCCAGCCATGTTTGCTCCCGGACTCATTCCAGTTGCAACAGATTCCAGCTCTGGACGAGCACATCGAGCAACTCCTTTCCACTTGGACACATGTTCAGAGGGCCCTCCGTCAGTCGTTCCAGCGTCATCAGCGCCACGCTAACTGTAGACGTCTGCCAGCTGTCTCCTTTCAGGTTGAGGACAGGGTATGGCTCTCCTCCAGAAACCTCAATTTGTAAGGTCCATCTAATAAGTTGGCTCCCCGGTTTATTGGTCCCTTCAGGGTGATCCATAAAATTAACCCTGTTTCGTATGCCTTGGATCTCCCAGCATCTATGCACATTCACAATGTGTTCCATGTATCCTTGCTGAAACCTCTGGTATGCAACCGCTACACTTCCACTCCTGTGGTCCCCGGTCCTGTGGAGGTTCAGGGTCAGGAGGAGTACGAGGTCCAAAGCATCATTAATTCACGTAGATTTAGAGGAAAATTCCAATATTTGGTCCATTGGAAGGGCTATGGCCCTGAAAAACATTCCTGGGTTGATCAAAATGACATTCATGCTCCTAGATTGCTGTACAATTTTCACTGTAAATATCCTCAGAAGCCAGGTCCCTCTTCCAGGAGAGGGGGTCTTTGAGAGGGGGGTACTATCATGGTGTCCGTGCTCCTCTTGCGACATTCTGTCAGTCTACACTCTGCTTCACTCCTATTGGCTATACTGTGCTTGTCCCGCCCAGTATGGCCTTTATATGCTGAGTTCTGGCAACTCTCCGGTGCCCTTTCGTGGTGTTCCTGTACCAGTGCTTGTTCCTGCTCTCAGTATTGTCAAGTGTATCGACCTAGCCTGCCTGACTACTCTGCATCTTGCTTCCTGCCTGTGAACCGACCCGGACCGCCTTACGATTCTTCTTCTCCTGCTCCTGTGCACCGACCCGGCTTGGCTGACATTCCTGCTCCATGTACTGACCCGGCTTGGCTGATGTTCCTGCTCCGTGTACTGACCCGGCTTGGCTGACATTCCTGCTCCGTGTACTGACCCGGCTTGGCTGATGTTCCTGCTCCGTGTACCGACCCAGCTTGGCTGACGTTCCTGCTCCGTGTATCGACCCGGTTTGGCTGATGTTCCTGCTCCGTGTACCGACCCGGCTTGGCTGACGTTCCTGCTCCGTGTATCGACCCGGTTTGGCTGATGTTCCTGCTCTGTGAATCAACCCGGCTTGGCTGACGTTACTGCTCTGGCTGCCTCTGTGTCGCCTTGGCGACATTCCTATTGGTTTGGCATTCGTGATGCTGCCGGTTGGTTGTGACCTTAGGACGAGTTGCTCAGTTGCTCATTCTGTTCCTGTCACGGCATTGCTCAGTTGTGTATTCTCCGTTTACTGCTCCGGCAGAGTGCAAGTGGCCTAGTCTCCGTTTACTGATACGACAGTGTGCAAGTGGCCTTATCTCTGTTACTGCTACGGCAGTGTGCAAGTGGCCTAGTCTCTGTTACTGCTCCTGCAGAGTGCAAGTGGCCTAGTCTCCGTTTACTGCTACGGCAGTGTGCAAGTGGCCTAGTCTCTGTTACTGCTCCGGCAAAGTGCTAGTGGGCTATCTCCGTTTACTGGTACGGCAGAATACAAGTTGCCTGGTCTCCGTTACTGCTACAGCAGTGCCCACATCTCTCAGTCTCTGTTACTGCTAAGGCAGTGATCACGTGGCCTAGTCTCCGTTACTGCTCCATAGCGTTCTATGTTGCTCAGTGTCTGATACTGCTCTGGCAGTTCACGTTTGTCTGCTAACCTATTACTGGGCTTTACTCATCCTTTAGCTCTCTATCCTAGTGTGCTCCTTAACAGACCTCTCTTCACATGGGACTGTTTACACTCCCTGAAGACCATTAACCCATGCAGTACAGATACCCTGGGAATCCGTTGTATCCTGCCTGACTTGTGTCAGTATATTTTGTTATGGACTCTATGGTTATACTGGACCTGTGTAGGCATATGTATATGTAACCTGTCTTGTGTCTGTATTATTCTGATAAAATACTACAGGACCTGTGAGGGTTATTGTATTACTGTTTTTTCAATAAAACTGTGTTTTATCCTAAACCACTGTGTCTGTGTGTCAAACAAACCATTACAGCCTGACTCAGAGTCTGGTATTGCTCAGAATCGTGAAGGAGATTAATTAATTCAGATCTCCTGGCAGCTCGTGGGCTGCTATTTCATCCTTCATAGTGTCGCACAAGCCCTGCAAAAATGCTGCCACTAACTCCTCATTATTCCAGCCCACCTCTGCGGCCAATGTGTGGAATTCAATAGTCAAATCGGCTACAGTGCGTGTGCTCTGTCGTATGGTCATTAACCGTTTTGCTGCAGATACTGCCCTGGCTGGAACATCAAAGACCATATGGAATTCTCCCACAAATTCTGAGAAATTGTCCACAATAGGCTTCCTTGTCTCCCATAATGGATTAGCCCAAGCAAGAGTTCTCCCAGATAGCAGGGAGATCACAAAACTGAACTTGCTTCGTTCACTAGGAAAGGCCTGTGTTACCATCTCCAAGACAACACCCACTTGGTTCAAGAACCCTCTGCAGAGCGTAGGCTCCCCATTGTATCTTTGAGGCAAAGGAGCTGTACCAGACAATCCTCTATTGGTAATACCTTCAGGGTCTGAAGGTACCACCGTTGCCAAATCTGTGAGGCCTCCGGTTAGCAAGGGGTTTGCCCAAGATGTGCAGTTTGGTTCACTAGCGTTTGCATAGCGAAGGACAACTGATCGATCCGCTGATCATGTAAGTCCATTCTGGCCAGAATACTCTGAACTGGTTCACTTGCACCTTCGGTACTCATGCCCTTTTGTACTGTCACGGACTCTCAGTAAAGAAACACACAAAACAGTACAAGTGAATTTAAACTAGTTTATTGAGCAATAGATAATAAGAATACTTGTAGTAATAATGAACACTTCCTCAGTCAGAGGGGAGATATACGTGAGGACAGTGTCTAGGCCACTACCCAGGAGCTGACACTGAACCACTGTAGGTCTATGGTACTGAGTCTTAGAATCAGACCTGGCACTACCACAACAGAAAGGAACGATAAGACTAGTACAGGAGCGTACCCAGCAGAGGCACAGAGCTAATAGACTACTGATACCAACAGAGTAACTGGTAGCACCACTCGAAGCAGCAGAGTAGGTGCTGAGACAGATGCTGCCAGGTAGGAGCGCACTACTGAAGCAAGGAGAAAGACAAACTGCACTCTATCTTACTGAAGGTAACTAGGAGGCACAGAGCATAGGTAGCACTGCAATTGCTAAGCCAGGCAACAGGTAAGCATAAGAGGTGATTTCTCAGGAGCAAGACTAAGTTGCACTAGCTGCCCAGAGGCAAATGGAAATGAACCAAGCGGAGGCAACCTGCAAGAGACCAGCTAGTAGCGCAGCTACTAGGTAAAGGAGCACACCCTGGATCGACGTAGTAGTAGTCAGACAGGAGCGAGGCACAAACGGAGCTTCAGTCAGACAGTCCATGGTCAGGAACCGGATTGGGTAGTCAGACACAACAAAGGTCAGCATGGAGCAGGTAGTTGGACAAGTCAGAGTCATACAAGGATCAGGAAGTCAGCCACAGCCAAGGTCACAACTGGAGCGAGTAGTCAGACAAGCCAAGGATCGAACACCAGCAGACAACTTAAGCCAAGCAAGGGTCAGAGGAACAACCTAGATGCGCATAAGAACACAACGAAAGGGGAACAAGTCCTAGCCTCAATGAGGTTTATAAAGCAGCAGAATGAGGCGGGACCCAATTAGGCCAACAGAATAGGCCCATAAACAGGCGTCCGTGCCAGTGCCTGAAACATGACTATAGCAATGAGGAAGTGGCCGGAGGCCATGCCGGCTATCGGCCATACAGAGGTAAGCACAGGATCGCCTAGGGAGACTGTGATAAGGATAGACTCAATGACTTGATATGGATGGCATGAAAGAGATTAGGGAAGGGAGATATATATATAAATATATATATATATATATATATATATATATATATATATATATATATATATATGTGTGTGCGTGTGTGTGTATGTGTGTATGTGTGTATGTATGTGTATGTGTATATATCTACCTATATGGGCACAAGTTGTATATAGGCCTGCATGCTCATACTGCCCCCCACTCTGCCTTGCACAGGGTATTTATGACCCTCTGCAAGAAGAGTGTGGATTTTCTCTTGGTCCCTGTCTTATCAGCAGTCCTGCTGTGTTAACCCCAGCAAACAACACAGCTTTGAATTCAATGTATTAACTGTATTAACTGGGAATTCTGTGTCCTTGTGCTCAGAAATGCTTTAGACTTGAGAGAGGGAGTTTATCCCGAAAGCTTGTGAATCCATAATTATGTAGGTCCAATAAAAAGGTATTACAAGATATTAATTTTGTTTGTTATTTTACAGCTACATCACTGGACTAATTCGGCTATAATATTAACTATATCTATATATAATGGGGAAGTATTTTTTGGAAAAAGAGAAATACTAGAAAACGAAGGGGGTAGAAGATTCAGAAGTAATGGGCATAAGTATTACTTTATTACTGCTATTTTACAGAAACAGTGATAGATTCCTGGAACAGCCTCCCAGCAGAGGTCGTAGGGACAGGCTAATAGAGTAAAGGAATTCAAAAATGTTGGACAGACATAAGTCTGTTCTGAGAATTATGTAAGACTGAATTTTATCTGTATAGGAAAATGGCCAGACTGGATGGTACAATTGGTTCTTATCTATCATCAAAATCTGTTATGTTTCTATTAGGCGGTTTATATAATTTGTTAATGGCAGCTAAAAGCTTTAAATAAATTTGGACGATAGGAAATGTTTAGTACTTTGTGAATGCTTTCCATCTATATTTAACAGAATGACAAAGATATTACCTTATTTGTTAAATGATGTTTCCCATTACAAAATCAATACAATCATTTGGTTTCCAGGGCTAACATGATAGGAACTAAAATCAAAAAGCCATTTCAATTTCATGAAAAAATAAAAATCCAGTAATGGGAAAAAATGATTAGCTCAGCTTGAATACCAGGTTTCTTATTGCCTGAATTTTAGGGAAATGAGCATGCTATAAAAGTTTTCCTAGAGTAAAACTGATTAAAAGTTGTATCTGTTTATATATTTCACAAAATGAAAGGTAACTTGTTTGTGTGTTCCAATTTTTGAGCAACCTGGGCATCTCAATACATTGACAATAAAGGTATCATAAAATTTCAAAATGGGAATTATTGTGTGTATAAAGAATACTTGTGATTATTTTTGATTAACATTACCCTATTTCTATTTAGTTACATTGCATGTATGTGTGTAACTTTATATAGCGCCATACAGAGTGCTTTAAATAAATAGTAATAGTACAATACAAAAGAACATAAAGGATAGGGAAAAGAGCATTAGGATAAGGTGCAATCATTGCATTGTTAACAGAGGAAAAGTGCAGCAAAGTGCAGGAAATCTTACACTGGGAAGAGGACCCCGAAAAGTTTACAATCTAATTAGTAATGGTGACATCATACAGAGAACATGGTAGGAGTGCATATACAAGGCTTTTTTTATTGAGAGATAAACAAAATTGCAAGTAGATACAGCTTGTCAAAAAAAGTACAAAAGAGAAACAAGCAGAACATCAGTGAGATACATAATACATGGTACCTAAAGAAAGGAAGAACTAAAGCATTAGATATCCAAAGGTAAGATAAGTAAATCTTGTTTAGATCCCACATTGAATTATGAAAACCTCAATGATCGGTAATAAGCGATCTAGAGGGAGCAGTAGAGAAGAATAGCTGTATGTAGGGAAATAAAGAGAAAAGAAAACCGGAAAGTATTGCAAGGAGGAGGATGGAAAGAGGGCGAGAGAGGGAGAGATAAGGTTGGGATAGGAAAAAGGGACAATATTGCATGCTACACCATTGTGTGGTACACATTGTAGGTTTAGGTTATAAGAACGCTGATGATTATTTGGGCAGACACCTCAAGTTGAGCTCATATTTCTTGAGGAAGATGTGGAGGTAGAAAAGAAAGAGGTCCAAGGGCTCCATATGTCTGTAAAATTTGGGACAAAGCTATGTTTGTTAAAGATCAGACGTTCTAAGCACATAACCTTGTTTACCTTAAGTATCCAATCTGCAATAAGGGGTGGATGAGGAAGTTTCCACCTAGCTGGTATGCATGTTTTGGCAGAATTTAGAAGATGTCTAAAGAGATGAAGGTTTGAGGGTGAGAGGGGTGTCTCCAAATTAGAAGGGGGAAGGTTAAGACAAATCATCCAAGGGTCTGGTGATAACTTGGCATGTAATACTTCCACCATAATATTGAAAATCGCAGACCAAAAGGAGGTCAGCAGTTCAGCAGTGGACAGTCAAGCCGGATGTGAAGATATGAACCAGTAGCTGACTGATACCTCCAGCAAACATTGGGAACAGATGGAAAAAAGGAGTGTACAAATGATGCTGTCCAATACCACCTATGTAAAAGTTTGAAGTTGGTTTCTATCGTAAGTACATTTTGAGAGCTATCAATTGTGTGTCTAATCGCTTCCTACCATTGTTTGTCAGAAATAAAACCCCCAAGATGAAGTAACCACCTCACCCTCAAAGCATCCTCAACATGAGGAAATTAAATGGTATAAAGAGGAAAGTTTACAACCTTTAGGGTTGTGGGAAAAGTATATTCATATATTACTGCATTTGTTATCTCATTCGTAATGAGTGCTCTATATATGGTCAAAGAGTTTATTAACCCTGCATTGAGTAAGCTGTAAGACCTGTTTTTTGTAGATAAAGTAAAGAGTCAGTAGAATGTGATAGTAGGTGATGGTGCTCTAAAACCACTAAGTGTTTAAGTAGTGAATTCAGTTCAGCTTCCTGTTTTTTACAAGTTTTTGAATCAGTTTTGATATATACACCCCTATTGTAGCATTTCAACGCCTCCCAGACACTCAATGCAGAAGACACCGATTCTGAATTAAATTCCATAAATTCTATGATTTTAACATCTATATCTTTGTGAATCTCCACATTTTAAATAAGGTTTTAAACAGCAGTTGCATTGTCTTGGATACAGAAGCGGCAACCTTATTGACATTTCAATAGGCGCATGATCCTGCCAAGGGGTTGAAGGGATATCTGCAAAATCAAAATATTGAAGATGAGACTGGTTCAAAAATAAGTGATCAATCATTGAGTATGTTTTACATGGGAAAGAATAAAATGTGTATTGATGAGAGGTAGGGTGAAGAGTCCGCTACGCGTCAATACGATGAGAAGAGCTCAGGGACTGTAAAACTTTTCTCAGCAGTGAGGGGTTATGGAAGATCTGTTGGAGGAGTTATCTAGATTAGGGCAAATAGAAGCATTCAGATCCCCACAAAAATCACCAGACCCTGCTGGAGTAGAAAAAGTATGTCTAAGAAGTAGGTTAGAAATGTAGTTTGCCCTGTATTTGGAGCATACACATTGGCCAGAGTAATTTTCATGTTAACAATCTACCTTCAGGGTCAATAACGGAGTCTGTAACTTTAAAAGGGCAGTGATCTATGAATCACAATACCAACCCCCCTTTTCTTAACTGGCGCTGAACTACAGAATTATAATGGGAATAAGGATTTAGCCAGAGATTGGGGAGAGGAAGTAGAAAAAGTGTCTCTTGTAGAAAATAAATGTGCACCTCCCCATTTTTTGCGATCATGAATTAGCATGTTGCTTTTAGTTGTGGAATTAAGCCCCTTGGTATTTAAGGATATTATTTTTAACTGAACACTAGCCTATGCATGAGCGTGATTGTGCGAATGCTACATGAACATCTAAAATTAAGACATCTGAATGGTGCACCATACAAAACACCCCAGGGATGGTAAGAGGGAGGAAAGGAGAGTGAAGGAAAAAGAATAAAGATGTAAAGGTAAGAGAGGGAGAATATAGAAAGAAAAATAACAGTGGCGGGGTGAAGAGAATCAACAACTTCACACCTGCCAAACACAGGATCATGAGTATTAAACAAGAGATTCTGCAACACATTGATATTGATAAATCGTAAATGTGGTGTATCAACTTGGAATAGGGGAAAATCCCCAGAAAAAACAGAAGGGGTAGGAATCAGCCTCTAACAGAGGATCAACCTGGCCCAAATACAGGAGCAAAACGGCATCTCCGGCATGCTACACAGAGGAGGAGACACCAGCATTCTAACAGATTACTAGGTAGCATACAATGACAAGTACCAGCCAGGGAGACAAGTGATGTCCTAGAAAACACCATTGAACTCTTCCTCAAATTTCCCTACCAAGTTGCCTAAATCATCTCCCCCCAGAACTCGCCACGACCACCACTCCCCATGAAATTATGTAACTACTGGCAACCCAACATCCCTTTAGAACAGAACACCAGCACAATAAGAGGCAAATCTCCTTTTAAAACTGGGTAGACATTTTACTGATAATAACAATTATAAAAGAAAATAATAACAAAGAAAAACAAACAAAAAACATTTACAGTGTATAATAGAAGTGAACAAGGGATGGCCAACTACGCAGGGACCTAATCACAGACCCACCTACCCAAATACTAGGAAGGCAGTCTGTACTCCGGTCCCTCTGCCAATACACCCCCATTTTAAATAGATTAAGAAGCTAAAAATAAGGTATAGTAACATTTGAATTAAGTGGAGTCCTCATAACCATCAATCCTAATAGTTACTGGCCAGCCTAGAGAAAGAGGAGATGGCATTGATCTACTTTACTCACAGGAAACCACATAAGCCAAGCAATACATGCATTGAGGAAACATAATTAGAACATTAGTGCACACCTACGATATGCGGAATGACTGCCCAGAAAAAGAAAGTAATTTTGTTTGCATACAATACAACTAGAAAAAGACAATGTAACTTTAAATCTGAATACCCTCAAGAGGCAAAAAGAAAACATAACACTTGCCACCGAATAAGAGTACGTGAGGGTACAGAGATCAAGACAATATAAGGTAAAAGTTTCTTCTGGTTGGTCTAGCTTCTTCCTCTGAAACCCCATCTCTGCACCGTTTGCGGGAATGTTTCTTGACCCACTCCTGCGGCATAGCCAATGGTTCCGGAATCCCTGTATATTCAACCAGAGGATCTTGGATGTTAAGTGGAGGAAAGTGCAGACAGGCTCTTATTTTTTATACATCTTCTGGGGATCCTATAGTGTATGTTGTGCCATTGTGAGTAATTATAAGGGTGAACCCCAACGATAGGCCAAATTACTTTCCTTCAGACGTTCCATAAGTGGTTTGTATGACCGTCTAAGTTGTAGTGTGAGCGATGTTAGATCATCAAATAAATGTATTTAGTTATCTTCAAACAAGATGGGTGTTTGTTGGCGCTCTTTGCAATGATTCCATCTTTCGTGGAGAACAACAGGAGATTGCAAATCACATCTCTTGGCCTGTTATCAGTGGCCTGAAAGCTATAGTTCAGACACGTCCCAGGGTGGTGCAGATGAGGAGAGGCTTTGGGACCCAAAGTACTCCTACGAGGAGAATAGGGTCTTTGTATGGAAGACACCTGAGAGGGAGAGCATCCTGTACCCAAAGAAGAGAGTGATTGGTTTGCAAAGATGAAGCTCATCTGGCATCAAGTACTTACTACAGTGAATGCTGTCTCCACCTAGAAGTGAACACAGGACTCCATTAAAAACCAGTGGGCTGATTGTATGACGTGCGTGAAGCACAAGATTGGCGAAGTAGCCTAGCATGCCCAAAGCACCGGAGGTGGTCCTCCTGCCCATATCACCTTCAACTCCCTTCAAAGGCTCTTGAGAGAGTCCCTGGAGCATCTGACATTGGCAATGACAGCACCCTCCACACTACCGGTAAGTGCATCATTCCATTACTAGACACCACATTAACCTTTTTACCTACTACAGTGTCACCTGAACACATGGCCAGCATTTATTCACACAACTTCACCAACACAGCAATGAGAGGGTTCAACCAAAAAACAGATTACTGGACAATCCCAGCATATATGGGAATGGTTCATCAGAACAGTTCTTATACAAGTACAGGTTTAACCCCCTCTTTGCTGTGTTGATCATGATACCCACTCCCTACAAACAATGTCTGCCATTTCTCACTGTCAAAAAGAAAACAAATACTGAAATAATCTGGCACTCAAAAAAGATATAGACCTGCTATTCAAATCTATGGGCAAATGCCAAGAGACAAAAAATCGCAAAACATGAGGAACATGTGAAAAAAATGTATTCCTAATGGATTTTATTGTACCCAGATCAAATATAACATCCCACAAAGAAATGTTATAAAACTATGATGGAATAAACCTCTACAGTACCAGATCTATAAATTAAAGAAGGATACTGTAGATATATCTCAATCTATATTCTTATATCAATTAGCCAATAAACAGCACAGATCTGTATTGGTTTGAGACATGTATACAAGTGCATATATGATAAGAGTGGGGAATCACCCTGTATCACCTCTCTAGTTCCCCAAACTGTCAGGATGAAACCTACTTTTCTGAAATGCATGCAAAGCTATCGCCTACAGAAAGAGGTTACACAACCTCCACACAGTGTAGGTCTGGTGATGTGAAAACATGTCAGCCCCCAGACACCAGAGTAACACACTGAGACCAATCTCTCCACAATAATACAAAGGAAAACTTCTATATGCCCTATCTAAAAGACATGCATTTATCTCTAATACCTCCTGGCCTAACCACCACCAGCAGGAAGGCACTGGATGCCAAATATGGTGATAACATCACATTATAGGGCATATGACCCCACCGCAAGACCACAGCAACTGACTTTCTCACTGACTTGCCACAAATTGTGCACTGTGCCGTTACTGATGAGTGCGCTGTGTCTGCCACAAGAGAAAAATAGTCCCACACCCAGGATCATAGGTGGAGAGGAAAGGTGGAGACAAATGGTCTCTTTTTTCTTCTCATCCACATTTCCCTTCACTAGCTAGGGTAGAGGATAATGCTGCTGTTCTTGCTGCTACTGTCTCAGAATCAGCACTGTAACTAGGACTAGGAGTATTGCTACTGCTCGCAAGAAGAACCAATCCTAGTCCTGCATCACTTGTTGACCCCATTCCCACAGTGTCTACTATGGTTTGTGAGCACTAGCCTGCTCCTCAGCATCCGACTGCCCTTGCATCTTATCAGCAGCAGCATTAGTGCAGTTGCAAAGTCCACAATTTCCAAAAGATCACTGCTGGTGGTAGTAGTGATGCCCATCCTCATCCAAATCTCCTATTCCTTCTCATTTTGGGCTAAAAAGGCCATCAATGTCTCTTCTACCCCAGCTTCTCCACCATCATCATCATCACCACCACCAGTCCCTCTGTGCTGCTGCTGCTCTATTACAGACATCTCACTGGTTGGATGAGCTGATTAGAAATGTGACAGAGGGTCCCCTAATATCACACTTGCCATTTCTTTGTGACCTGAATAAGGCAGACTGCCAGCACTTGCAGTAGGCACAGGCAGCTGGTCTGTACTCCTGGTGATGGTAGTTTTATTGCTGGTAGGCAACAATTCTGTGTTCTTCGAGATCATGTTCCACCTGGACAATGCTGTGGGGGGAAGAGCACTCCCAGGGTAAGGGGAATGGTGTGGGCTACCTTCACTGCTAGTCTGACTGCTCTGCATTGCTTCCCATACCACTTCCCTAAAGCTAGTCTCAGCAGCTGCTTCTCCAGCAGTGTTACTACTACTAACACCAACCACATCAATTTCAGCCCCTGAGCCTTCTTCATCACAGTCACTATTAATATGATGATCACCTCATTCACTTCTCACACTAACAAGCAGCTAGTAGTGGTACTAGCACTGACAGGACTGATAGGGGATGTCAAGTGTGACTTTGGGTCCCCTGCTGTCACACTTGACATCATCTCCCCCCCTCCCTAAAATTACAAGACACACTGGCAGCAGGTTCAGCCCTGGAAGCAGGTTCAGTGCTGACAGCAGGTACAGCACTAGTGGCAGCAGAGGCAGCACTGACAGGGTGCAGCACATCTTCCAGGCAGATGACCTGTCCTGCTCTCACTATTACCCTATACACATATATAGATATCTTAGCAGGAATCAGCATGATTTTAAAGGGATAGTAACACTTCGTTTTAACTTTATTTTATCTTGTAGGCATTAAAAAAACATGAAGAATGATATAAGTCTTATCTCTCAAACCTTTATGGGTTATGAGATATTCACAAGCAAAGTTCCCCTCCCTGCCCCTTTTACCTAGTGTAAGCCATCTCTTCTCAGATGTGAGTCTGGTTGTATGACAGTACAGATAACAGAAGGGGACAATTTTCTTTGTATGAAAACAATGAAAGCCCTTCCCCCCTTGACAAGTTTTTCAGCTTTTTCCATCATCTTAATTGAAGATTGTCCCTCTCTGCAGTCTACCTGGGCATCTCCCTTCTGATCTGGTTGAACAGGGGGGGATACTTTGTTTGTGAATATCTCTTAAACCATAAAGGTTTCAGAGATAAGACTTATATCATTCTTCATGTTTTTTTAATGCCTACAAAATAAAATAAAGTTAAAATGAAGTATTACTATCCCTTTAAGAGGAATAGATCTTGTCAAACAAAACTTTTGAGCTTCTATGAAGAAGTAACAACCTAGATAATAGTAAATCTGTAAATCTAGTATATCTAAATATTGTTACGGCATCTGATACAGTGCCATGCACAAGGCTGGTTTATAAAATAAGGAAATTGTATCTAGGTAATAACCTTTGCAACTGGATAGAAAATTGTTTGAATGATATGGAACTGTATTTTTTTGTTAATGAACAATTCTTCAGTACAGTTAACCTCAGGGTTCAATTCTTGGTCCTCTGTTTTTTAAAATATTTATAAATGACCTACAAATAGGTATGGAAATAAAAAATGAAATATTTGCAGACAAAACTAAATTATGGCAGGTAATGAACTCAGAGCATAATGTTTGCTCTCTAAAGATTGGCAGATTGGGCATACAAATGGAACATGAAATTCAATGTAGAAAAGTGTTTTATTTGGGACAAACAAATTGAAATGCTACTGATGTGAACTTAAATTTATAGTAATAGTTAAAATGTAAAAAAAAATATATTGTAGGGTTTATCCCATTGATACTGAACGTAAACATTCAAGTGTAAGCTTTAGTAACTTTTAAATAAAACACCTTTAAGAAGTGAGAGTTCCCATGATTTACTCAGGGGGATAAACCTTGCAACATATTTTTTGCTACATTTTAAGTATTACTATCCCTTTAATGGAATCATTCTAGGAGACTTATTGCTAAAGAAAGATCTGGGTGTTCTTGTTGACTGTATACTTGAAAATGGCACACGAAGAAAAACACAAACCAGAAGGAGAGCACTCAATTGTATAATATAGTGTACTAAAACTATATATGAATATAATGAATATGTGTATTGCATTTCATAGACAGACTGGCTGAACTGTTCCATTTGCTGGTCTGAATAGCATACGGGGAATGTATGGTGTTGGTCCTCCCTGTTTATGGACCAAAAAGCTGGACACTCCTCCACCGATTCTCTTGGAAGAGTAAATGAGCAGATCATCTACAAAACTCTTATTAAAAAGACACATACTAAAAACATTAAAAATGTAAACATTGAAAATGGCAAACAGTGTCAAACAGCAGTAGCAAAAGCAAAGTACTGTCTTGTGTGTATATATATACCCGGTAAGGAGCGCGGTGAGTAAAAGTGCGTGACGTGCCAGGACCGTCACTGGTCCTTAAGTGCTGGACCAGTGTGACGGTCCTGCCACGTCAATGGTCCTTAAGGGGTTAAGTAAGAATACATAAAATAATTTTGCCACTGTGAAAATCATTGGTAAGACCTCACTTTGAATACGTAGTGCAGTTTGGGGCTCAAATTCTGAGAAAGGATATTCTAGAACTGGAGAAAGTACAAGGTAGAGCAGCAATATTAAATGAGGGAATGGAGGAATTGACGTATGAAGATTGTCTAGCCAAACTTGGTTTATTTACTTCAGAGAAAATATGCAGACGAGTCGATCTTATCACTTGTCACTATATAATTATATGCAAGGTAGAGGGACAGAGGTTTAATTTTCAGCAGAGGATGGGTTTATTTATACTAAAGTCTGTGGAATTCTTTGCAATGTTGCAGTTCACTTCAATGAGAAGGAAGTATCGGTCTTGTCACCTCTAATCTGTACAAGTGTATATTAAAGTTTGATGATGATCAAGACATTTACAAGAAGTATTAAAAGATTATATACATAACTGCCATCTTGTTGTACTGAACGGCAACATTATTACCCACTCCACATCAATAGATAGCACTATTATCGAGTCTTTCCATTTTCAAGTTATTTGATGAAGACTAACAACATTAACTTCTAATGGTATGTTACACATGTATTTAAACCATTATTGTACCAGTAATTACAATTTCCTGATGAAATGGGTAGACACCCATGAAACATGTAGGGACTTTCTATTGTTTATTATTTTTTATTAAATATCCATTTTACACAATATTTTATTATCTGTGGTTCTGTCTCCATTTCTACTTTAGAGTAAGCGTCTGGTATATCTTTGATCATTTACATTACTGCATTCCATGGGCCAGTGTGTCCTTTGTGCTTATTTCCCAAGATGATCGGAGTTTATCAAGGATAAGTGGAAGGAGTGACATGACCATTCTGAAGAGACATCTTATCATTTACCACTAGGAGAATAAATGTTATTTACACATCTAGTTGGCCTATACTCTATATTTGTGTTGTAAGTACAAGCACACCATATAGTATTCAATATATTTGCAGATGCCGCTCTGCACTCTTCACTTTTTTTTTATTTCTGTACTGAATTGCATTTGAAAGGTGGAACTGGGAACCCTGTGAAGAAGCTGCAACTCTGAGTTAGCTAGCTCTGTGTCATATCAAGCCATTTTATTACAAGACATTATTATCTTCATTTATACAGACTTTATGTTAAGGTACTCTCTTGTATAGGAATGCATTACTTTTATTTTGGTCAATACAACTGTGGTCCCCAACAGTGCATATTTTGAGCTATTTCTACTGGATCACAGGTGAATCACTCAGTGGCTTAGTCACTTTAATGAATCCACCTATGATGATTCAGGTTTTTCCTAAAACGCACACTGTTGGTAACTCTTAAGGACCAGGGTTCACTACCCCTGTTCTATGGCTACTATGGGACAAATCTGTGAGGTCAGAATGTTTGGTTCTATGGCTACCAGTGTGTCAGAACTGGGGAACCCATGCTTTCAGCAGCTTTCTCTCTTTCAACACAGTCTGACAGTGCAGTGAACTGACACTCTCTTTTATATTGTTGAAATATTAGGGAAATTCTAACAAGGGAGGAAATTATTTTTTTATCATTGATTTCAATAGGTGGGAAAAAGCTGAAAAATGGTGCTTTAAGTTTGAAGTCCCACAGATAGTGAAATATTTCACCAATCCCTATTTAGGAATTATCCCAATTTAATCAAGACTCACAATGCAATATTTGATAAAACAAATTCCCTCAAATAAATAAATATATTCTAACTTATTCCCCAGGTTTATCATATATCAAATCATAAGTCAGATTCTGCTAGCAGTTGTATTAATAGCTTCTGTGATCAGCCCTAGTAGTCAACAAGAATAGCAAAAGCCACAAACATCTTCCCCTCCTCCTCATTCTTTAGGAACTGTGCCTCTTCCTCAGTCTTTTGTTTCTAGAAATGTAACTCCCACCCATTCTGATACTGTAATGTCTTCTAAATTAGAGCTGTCCAAGTTCAGACCTCAGGGACCACCAACAGGCCAGGATGTAATAATTTCCCTGATTCAGCACAGGTGAACCAGTCAAAATGAATGAGCCACTATTTAACTCACCTGTAGTTAAACAGGGAAATCCTTAAATCCTGGCCTGCTGGTGGCCCTTGAGGACTGAACCTGGACAGCCCTGTTCTACACTATCATCAGAAATTGCATGCAGTGACTACACAACAGCAGGTCCAGAAGTAGATGCCATGCAGTCTGTTTATATATTTTCTGAAAATTTTATAGCATTTTAGAAAATTAAGATTTGACTAAGTACAGTTTCTTTGGGGCCACTGTTAGTTGTCACAAAAAAAGCACAAATATAGGCATATATTCTATGATACTGTAGTTAAAATATCACTATGCCACTTGGGAAAAGGCCAGCAATAGTAAGGGTAATACAAATTATACAGTCTGATTTGTCACTCTTTAGTCCTGTAGAGATTCAGACACCATAAGGGAAAAAGAATTGCCTGCTTTCTCTTTGAAGACAGTGATAACGAGGAAAATGAAACTCTTCTCTGATCCTATTCTTTCTCCCTTAACATCTCTGGCAGTGAAACCAATTTGCAGCTCAACAGTTCAGCTGTTTTTAAACTTCCATCACTGAATCTTTTAATAAGAAACATAAATTTTAAATGACACCATCCAAAACACTTGTTAGACATTTAACAAGTGTTTTGGGGGGTAAATTTAAAATTTCTGCTTTCAGCAGTTTAAGTTTGGGGAAGTTCAAGTAATAACATTCTGACAATGGAGGTAGCCTACACAGAATCACACTGTAGCATTTGAAAACAGGCAGACATATATGCAGACATCTGTAGCATTATTGAAGATAAAATTTTCATATTCATCTTCCAAATAATTTGTTTGGCTATTGATTTATAAAGTAACAGCCATGGCAAAGGTGAGTACATATCGGTAACTCATATTTTGGTAGTTCTAAGCAACATCAGTGAGCAGCTGAGAAGTCAGAGGTCTGTAATAAAGGTATTCATGCTTCGAACAGTAAAAACAGAACAGTCTGTCTTCTTGACCTGTTATTTGTTAAGACCTTTCAATTCCCTCATAGTTATGATCATGTAACTTTAAGAATATTATGTTTTAATCAAAATGTGTATATAAGAATTGACATCAACTTTTGACTGGAAGAAATGTTCAGCCATTGACTAATTCCTAAATGTTTCAAAGTGGACTATGTAGTAACAGACAACAGACTACAGCAGCAACATAAAAATGGCACCTCAGCTGGGCCATATGATGCATATTTTATTGTATGAGCCATGTGTTGAGTCTAATTGTACAACATTTCCTGATTAATGCCTGGAGTACATTGCAGGCGTTGCAGTGGTTTTAATTGATGTGTTCCTATTGAAACCTATGAACAGATTTGTAGACAAAACCTGTAATAATGGTATCAACTGCAGTGGAAACTAGCCCTAATTGTGGTGGCATCAGATTCTGGTTGTAGCACATAATATATGCAAATATTTTATCCATTCATACTTTCTTCACAAAACCTTGTACTAGGTTTAAAAAAAAAAGAATCAAACTCACACTGCACCAGTTCCTAACGACTGGAACTACCTGGTAAGACCCTTTGAGGAAGCTATACAAAATGATAGTCAGGAATGATGCAAGAATATGTTTGAATAATCCCAGCTTCATATGCAAGAACTTGCTCATGGCACCTCACCTGGTGACAAAAATAATAGTGATTTTGATTGTGGTGATTTTGATGTAGTGCTGCTGCTGTTGAAGATACGGATTTGTCTTACCCTGGTGTGGAGGAAAGACATAGGGACAATGGTGTGCAAGCTGCTTTGGTTCCTAAGAAATGACACCTGTGACATTGCTTTAAAAAACATAAAACAAATATTTGTTTGCCACTTTTTTGCACCCTCATTTCAAAGTCAAATTGGGGAATTATTACCCATAGTCACAAACACAGGAGAGACTTGCAAATATAAATCTAAAATGGTTGAATGCCACCATTTGAAGAAAAGTGAGAACAACCTTACCTTGATAATAATCCTTTACATCATTTTTCATTTAAATTTTACTAGCATTGTCCATCAGTCTGTTTCTTTCTGTGATGGTGAGTATGCCAAAAGAAAACCTGAACTGAAGTCATTCCCTGTATATCTGTATCTGTATCATCCCCACCTCTCCATAGTCCTATCACTCAGTCATAACTAATCAGTGATAAATGATGTGCAGTCCATAAGTATTTGGAAGTAAAGCAATTTGTTGGGGGGGGCTCTGTTCTCCAGCACATTGGAGCTGAAATGAAACAGTGACTAAGAGTATAAAGTGCAGACTGTCAGCTTTAATTTGACTGTATTTTCAGCCATAAACCATGAAACATGTAGGAATTACAAACCTTTTTATACATAGTCCCTCCAGTTGGACCCCTCCCTTTTAAAGGACCAAAATGTATTGGACAATTAGCTGCTCAGCTGTTTCTTGGCCAGGTTTGTGTGTCATTGCATCATTAGTTTATGCACAATAGAGCTACCAAAAGGTTTAGAGGTGTGGCATTTACATTTGGAGTCTGTTGCTCTTGTCACTCAGCATGTGTGGAGAAAGAGAGGAACTACATCCAAAGTATATAACATCATCTGTGAAATGTGGTGGATGAAGTGTTATGGCTGGGCATGTTTGGCTGACACTGGGACTAGGGATGGGAGAAATTTTTCACCTTAAATATGTTTTCTTACCAGGATTTGTTTCTTAACAGAGTGCCTATTTTAGATAAAGTTTGGATGTTAATTTATCAGTATGAAGACCAAAATTCAGGTTGGGGTCAAGCCACATATCAAAGTAGGAGTCGTCCGGGCCAAGACACTATAAAGCTTTGTTATGATAGTAAGTGGGTATTGTGACCATTTTGTCAGTGTTTCCGAACAGTTTGTTTCTAGCTATCCATCTTCCTATGCCAGAGAAATAATCCTCAAGTTTGAATTTTAAGTGTAGATTATAGTGTCATCTGCATACATGTCCACAGAAGATTCTTTACAAACTGTGGGCATATTCATAAATAGGAAAAATGGAAAAGGGTTAAGAATGGAGACTTGGGGAACTCCACATGTTACTTTGAGCAGAAGTTAAATATTGTTAGCAATAGACACATATTGAGCTCTGCCCAATAAATGGGATTGGAAGCAGTTTAGAGAATGATTACCCTATCCTGAGCTTTTGAGCTTACTTATCAGAATATTATGACCTACTGTATCAAAGGCCATTGAAAAAGGAAGGAAATGGATCTGGTATGTTCACCATTTTCCATTTCAGTCTGGATATCACTGAATAATTTTTGGAGGGCCCTGAGATTTGGACGAAGGCTAATTGAAGCTGGGTGAAGAGTAATACTTATACAGTTGCACATGGACACATTTTTCCATGACTTTATATAATGTTGGGAGTAAGGCTATTGGCCTGTAATTCAATACCATATTTTTATCCCTACTTTTGTAGATAGACCCAGTTCTGGCTGACGACCCTGCTCCGTGATTGCTCCGTTCTCCGGCTGATGTTCCTGCTACCGTATCTATCCGGTTCCGGTTGACGTTCCTGTCCTGTGTGCTGTTCCGGTGTTCCTGTGCAGCTCCGGTCGCTCCGGCGACATTCTGAACTGTTTGGTATCTCGCTGATCCTCTCTCTCTCTTCTGAGCTGTAGCCTGGGGTTGCTTTCCCATCCTCTGTCTGCTGAGCTGTTCTCTGAACCAGATTAATCCGTGCAGTGCCTGTAGTCTCCGGTTACGTTCCTCATATATCGCTTACCAAGCCTCTGGTTACCCTTTGAGCCTGCTACTCTTAGTGCCTTTAGACCAAGCCATACTATCACTTGCAGAGCACTGTCCGTCCGGTGTTCTGTGTGCACCGTGACCGTGCCGGTTGGCGCTGGTAGTCTGTCTGCTCTTGCAGTGTGGATTCTGTTCGACACCAGAAGGGTGTCCTGGCTCTGGCTCACATACGCTTAGGGTGTACGTTATCTCCTGCACTTCCCAGTGCTCCGGCTCGTTATAGCTTGTGCAGCAACCGTCTATCTTGGCATCCTCAGGGTGTCTGGGCACAATCCAGTTGGCACACACAGGGTTACTACTAGAGATGAGCGAGCACCCCGATGCTCGGGTGCTCGGGTGCTCTGACCGAGCACCGCCGGAGGCTCGAGTGCTCGGCCGAGCACCCGAGCCCCATTCAATTGAATGGGGCGACACGAGCATTACACCAGGCACCCCCTTCTCTGATGAGGGGAGGGTGCCTGGTCAATGCCCCCCTTCATCTCCGCAATGTCCCCCTTCATCTCCGCAATGTCCCCCTTCATCTCCTCTATGCCCCTCTTCCACAATGTCCCCCTTCATCTCCGCTATGCCCCTCTTCCACAATGTCCCCCTTCATCTCCTCTATGGCATAGAGGAGATGAAGGGGGACATTGTGGAAGAGGGGCATAGCGGAGATGAAGGGGGACATTGTGGAAGAGGGGCATAGAGGAGATGAAGGGGGACATTGTGGAAGAGGGGCATAGCGGAGATGAAGGGGGACATTGTGGAAGAGGGGCATAGACTCTATGCCCCTCTTCCACAATGTCCCCCTTCATCTCCGCTATGCCCCTCTTCCACAATGTCCCCCTTCATCTCCACACTGTCCCCCTTCATCTCCGCAATGCCCCCTTCATCTCCTCAATGCCCCCGTACCTCCAGTCCCTGGTGGTCCAGCGGAGCGTCTTCAGATCTGTGCCTCCTCCGGCACAGATCCCCGCCACCCGAACACGGCGGGCGAGCACATGGCGGTACTCGACGAGTACCGCCATGTGCCGAGCAGAGCGATGCTCGAGCCGATCCGAGCATCGGCCGAGCACGCTCGCTCAACACTAGTTACTACCAATTCACATTAAGGGTGATTCAGGTTCTGGTTACTTCAGCTCTAGCAGTAGCATTCCTCCTAAGCCCACGGTGGTGGTATTGGCTCAGCTCTGGGCAATAGATGTACTCTACTTTAATACCTTGAGAGTGATTCAGTGGAGACACTTTACTCCTTTCTCACCATCCAGAGACTGTTATCATATCCTGGGCGTTGGCCAATCTAGGACTGAGTTACTCCAGTTGCTCCTGTTAACCCTTTGGGGTTATCCCCAGTCTATATATACATATATTGCTATTTTTGTATTGCATTTACTTTACTTGGTCTGTATTTGCCAATACTGATTATACCTGTGCTGGCCCCTAGGGGCACTGTTCTATTATCCTGTTTCAATAAAACTGTGTTTTTACTTCATACCCTGGTCTGAGTGTCAGAAAACCGTAACAGATCCCCACAGAGTGTCCAATGAGGAATATATTCTTGCTACTTTGCTGGACCACCACTTTAAACATAACATTTCTGCCAAGGCGTGATCAACAGCACCTCTCTGAGGAATTGTAATCTGTGAAAGAATATAAAGATATTCTGATAGAAAGAGTGGAGGCTTGCATTGTGGAGGATGAAAGCGATAAAGGTAGGGGCAAAAAAATGACAGAAAATATAGTTAAATAAAACCTAAGCAAAATGTTTATAAGATCAGCAAGAACATCTAAAAAAGTTTGAGAATGCCTGTCATCATCATCATAATCACAGAAAGTAATTAATGTGTCTCAGGAGTGACAATCTTACATTTATGGTGGTGATGATGGCACATCTCTATGGGACTCACTCTAAAAGTAAAGGTTGATAATTGAGACACACGAGCACCATGGAGCTCCTAGGTAGGGATGGGTGAAAGTTTTTGCCTCAAAAGTAAAACAGTAGAAAAATGGCAAGTTTTCCTGCTTTTTTCGCCTACCTCATTGCAGTAATCAGTGTTAAGACTGAATTTCTACTGAGCACATGGCAGGTTTCCCTTATTTTCCCACAGGAATACTGTAAAAGGGGTGTCACATTTCACCAGCATGCCATTCTGTCTTTCTAAGAGGAAGAAAGAACAACTAACTTTTGAGCTAATAAAGTGGAGTTGAAGTTTAGTTTAGGGAGTCTTGTAGACAGGACATTTGTTCTCTATATTAGGGGAGTCTGGGGGACATGAAGGGAGCAAAAGTGGTTGGCCCCAAATACCCCAACATTTTATCTGACTGATTTGAAGGACACAGGCAGCTGTGGTACAAATTCTTTGCTGATCTTACTGGAATTATCTCTGTGTTGGAGGTGTCTTGGGGTGTGAATGACAAGGGAGAAAATGAGGTTGACTGCAAATTCCCCAACATTCTGTCTGACCGGTTTGATTTGAAAGACATAGGCAGCTGCTGTCCAAGTTCTTTGCTGATCTTGCTATTATTATCTCTGTATTATACATGTCTGGGGGAGTGAGACTGGAGCAAAGGAGGTTTACTACAAATACTCCAAAATTCTGTCTTGATTTAAAAAGCACAGTCAGCTGTGGTCCAAGCTCCTTTTTTGCTATGATTTTCTCTGTGCTGGGGGAGTCTGTTCTTCTTTTTTATACAGAATCAGATAGGGTGGACAAACAGTTTAAATAAATATATATATATATATATATATATATATATATATATATATATATGCACCAATAATAAGATTATGGGGACCTTGACGTGATCTGTGTGACTGAGGCAGACTTGATTGATACCAAACGAGTTTGAGTATTTTGTTGAGGACCAAGGCAAGACATTACATTCTTTACAGTAAAAACACACACACAGTATCACGGTGCCCGTGATTCAGCCTGAGCGACATTCTTACTTCCGGGTTTACCTTGTCTGCATTCTTATTGGCTCTGGGTTGATAACTCCTCCCAGGGCTTGCCTTTTTATACTCCCTTCTGTCACTATACAGGTGCCCTTTCGTGGTGTTCCTGACCAGACGTTTGTTGCTGTATATCCTGTTCTGTGTATGATCCGGTTTTGTCTGACTTTGCTCCTGTCTTCGCTGCCCATTTAGTTTATGACCCTGTTTCACTGACTACCAATTCTTGTGTCTGATTCCGTTTGACTACTGCTCGCTGCGTACCAATCCAGGCTTTGGCTGACTACCGCTCTCTGTGTACCAACCCAGGCTCTGGCTGACTTCCGCTCTCTGTGTACCGATCCAGGCTTGAGCTGTCTCACTCTCTGTGCACTGATTCTAGCATTGGCTACTACTCCTAGCATTAGCTATTCCACTAGTGCCTCTGTTGTCGCCGGTCTCGTGTCCTATAGCCATTGCTCTATGGTGGCTCCGGTTGCGCTGCTCTACTGCCTGTGCCTTACTGTTGCCTCCGGTTGCGCTACTATACAGCCTGTGCCTTACGATTGCCTCCAGTTGCGCTATTATACTACCGGTACCTTACTGTTGCCTCCAGTTGCGCTGCTATAAAGCCTGTGCCTTACGATTGCCTCCAGTTGCGCTACTATACAGCCTGTGCCTTACGATTGCCTCTGGTTGCACTACCATTCAGCCTGTGCATTACGATTGCCTCCGGTTGCGCTATTATACAGCCTGTGCTTGTTCCGGTTGCCTCCGGGCATAACCTCCGAGTACGTGTATCTGTACCCGTCACGTGGGCTGCCTATTCCTTTCATTATTATCTGGGCCTGCTACGGTTGCCTCTGGGCATACTTCTGTGTACCTGTGTCTGTGCCTGTCACTCAGGCTGCCTATACCTGGTTTTCTGGGCAAGTCCGGTGGTCTCGTCTGTTCCCCCTGTTCCATTGGGGATTTTGTCCTGCAGTACTTACCTCACCTAGGGCACCTCCTTGCTGGTACTGCTGAGGTTTTGTTCCAGTTCCTGTTCCAGTTTTACACTCTGCATTACAGTTATTGTACATACCTGTTTCTGTTTGTACCCTGACCTGTGTCAGATCCAGAAGAGCTTATCCTCTGTCTTGGTCTGGACCTGTTGAAGGGAATCACTGTTCTTTATTATTTATTTAATAAAGCTACATTTTTTACCTTAACCAAAACCAAATTGTCTGAGTGTTCAATAAAACCATGACACACAGTAGTTGAGAAATGCCCATCAAGTGCACAAGGATGAGAGGGAAAGGAGTAGGAGCAATGCAGTTATATGCAAGTAAAGTTATAGTCCAAAACCTGACTGCAACCATGGTTGCTACAGCATGTGCAATAAATTATGGGGATCCCTCTCCTCTCTGGGATGATACAGTTTGCCAAGGTCCCCCCCAAAAGATCCACTAGCAGCAGTTCTATGAATAAAAAACCTGTAAGAACAACAATGAAGACAACAAGTCACATACTAGTGTTGCTGATAGCAGAAGGTATAGCAGCTCAACCAACTGCTGCATCTGACATTGAGACAAACAAACATCTGTCCTCAAAGTAGTAGCAAACTTTGTGAAAGTAAAATGAAATTATTTGAGACATTCAAAAGCTTAGAGTAACATAAAATAGTGGGCAAGAAGAGGCAGAAGATTATGAGGATGTCCTAAGGGTGACTGTTGATGAGTGTGTTGATCTAGCATATATTCCTCCCGCATCATCCTCTACTTCAGATACAAATGATGTTGAGAGTGAGAGAGATGATGACATTGCCAGAAAGTTAGATGAAAGGCAAAGGCTCTATGAAAAAGAGCATTATGCCTGTTGATAAAGGGTTTGGAAAGTCTGACCATGGACAAGCAAAGATGCCCAAAACTATAGTCATCATGTCAGCCATAATCCACATCATCACTGGCCGCTTCCATGTCCAAGCTCCGCTCAGCCACACACACTATTTTTGAGTAACCATCAGCAACCACACATGTTATTAACATCCACAACCTTAGCTCTGATGAGTGCCTCTACTGCAGCTGGAGCTGCAGTCTATGATTGTGACTGCTCACTGGGTTTCCCTCTTACCACCACCAGTGGGTGGATAGTTTACAGCATCAGGTGACAGCCAGTAATCCTGCCTCTGGTTCTGGCAGTGTGATTAAAAGGCAGCAGTAGCAGGAAAGTCCATACCATCAGCATGCCATCTTGTGCATGCAGACACCCAATAGTAGTAGTACAATTATATAAACATCTAGCTCCAGTAGTTGTAGCAGTCCCTCATAAACCCCACAGTCAATGAAGTCCACAGTATGAAGATCCTTCACTCACGATCCAAAAGCTAAACATGTTGCTATATGTTGTCTTTATAAGAAGCATGTGAGCAAGGGTATAACAGATTCACACCTAGGCACCTGCTCAATGAGCTCCCACTTAAAGGGATAGTAATGTTTAATTTTAACATCCTTCAATATTGTAGGTATTAAAAAAAGAATTGCATTGATCTAAGTCTTGTCTCAAACCTTTATAGTTTGAGAGATATAACCAGCTAAAGTTGACCCCTCCAGGCCGTTTCACAGAAGTCAGCGCTCTAGCTGACAGCAGGAGATTCCAGTCATTTGACTGGCCAGTGGCTCTTCAGCCAAAATTGCGCTATTTAGAAATAAATACTTCACTGGAACGCATACAAAGTATGCATGGGTTGCAAGCACAAACCATACATCAATATCCTGCATTCAATATATGGAAGTGTAACTGCACCAGTACAGGTAAACAATGATTAAGTTCAGATAAACATAGAAGAAGGGGCCCCACAAGGAGACACAATTCCCTCAAAATTATTTTCGGCTTGTTTTAAATACATTTTCCTCAAGCTTAATTTGGTCAAAAAAGGAATTAAGACAAATAGACAATACCTACATCACTTTTTTACAGATGATATTATACTCTTTGCCAGTAGTAGGAACTGCAAGAAAGCATTTAAGAGCTACAACAGTAAAGCAAAAAATTTGATCTGGAGATGAATATCAACAAATTTACCATGCCAAAGAAAAATCACAGTAGATGGACTAGAACTAGGAGGACAATTATGTTTAACTTGGACAGGAAATGTCAACAGATGCAAACACCATGATAGAAATTGAGCGATAAATAAAATTCTGATGGCAAGCATTTGAAAAACTTAGTAGTACTGTCTTTAAGACAAAATTTCCACTCTCCCTGAAGTGAAAGGTTTTTGACCAGTGTGTCCTCCCAGTCCTTATGCAGGCCTGAGTATGAGTAAGAGCATGAGAAAGAGTCTATGCTACTCCCAGTCTACCAACACCCAGCTAAAGGCAAATTATTTCTGATAGGCCTTCTTTGAAATCCACTCCTAAATGGTTACAAATTTCTTGGTAGATGACATAGTCATCCATGATTTTAGTCTATACACATCTTGGCTGTAGCCCTTTTGTGTCCTCTGGTACTGGTGGTTCCTTATCCTGGATACTCGGGATAAGGCTGAAGTCAGGAAAAATGGCTTTGAGTCACCGGTAGTTTGGTGAATCTAGTGAAATAGCTATAGAATCCAGGGTGATGTTCCCTGGGGCCACATACCAGTAGATTGGGGAGACAAGTGATATAGCGCTTATTGTGGCTGGGAATTATCATGCCCTCCAGAAATACATCAAAACTTGCATTAAAGGGATAGTAACACTTCGTTTTAACTTTATTTTATTTTGTAGGCATTAAAAAAACATGAAGAATGATATAAGTCTTATCTCTCAAACCTTTATGGTTTATGAGATATTCACAAGCAAAGTTCCCCTCCCCGCCCCTTTTACCTAGTGTAAGCCATCTCTTCTCAGATGTGAGTCTGGTTGTATGACAGTACAGATAACAGAAGGGGACAATTTTCTTTGTATGAAAACAATGAAAGCCCTTCCCTCCTTGACAAGTTTATCAGCTTTTTCCATTATCTTAATTGAAGATTGTCCCTCTCTGCAGTCTACCTGGGCATCTCCCTTCTGATATGGTTGAACAGGGGGGGGATACTTTGTTTGTGAATATCTCTTAAACCATAAAGGTTTCAGAGATAAGACTTATATCATTCTTCATGTTTTTTTAATGCCTACAAAATAAAATAAAGTTAAAATGAAGTATTACTATCCCTTTAAGGAGTGTAGAACATAGTGCCTGTTATACACTCCCACCTGGATTCCTTATGTACATAGTCAAATTAGGGCTTTGGGCAGTGTTGACACATTGGTCACCTGCATTGTTGGGACAAATGGAGACAGCGCATTAGTCTCATAACCCCCCTTTCCAATCCAAGAACAATTCCTTGAAAGAGGACAGCTCTCACAGCAAGAGAAAATTGTTCTTCCAGTTATTTTTGTTGTCACTCCTCAAGAGGCATTGCCCCAAGTCCTAGCAGTAACTGATGGTTTACTATTGAAATGTCACCCTCTTTTTGACGACCATCAAAAGAGCGACATTGGAATGTTGGCGGCATCAAGAGGATGACATTCTGATGTTGCCGCTTAATAGTTGCCATGTAGGCGATCTGAGTACTGCCAGAAAATATAGATAAGATGAGTTAACATGATTTCACATATGTAATGGTACAGCTACTTAGTGGAGGTGCTCCGTGCACCAGAGCTGGAGCCCCCTCTGTTACTACGACTTTCCTCTTTCCTTCCAGGAGCTCAACCACCGGTATAAATATATCACACACATCTACAAAACTATAGTATTTTTTTTTTTAAATATATTTTATTATCAGATTGCTCCATACACAATTCAAATATACAAAAGTACAAAGAAGCATTCAGGTATAGCAAAAAAACAAATAAACTTTAGGAACAATGAAAAATAATGCAAGCTCTGCAGTAGAAGATACAGAGACAACCTGAGGTTTTTTATGGTTATTACAACCCCCACTATCTACACGCTCAAAACCTAACCTAACTAAACTCTAATATACCCCCCATCCTCAAGTCCTCTCTCCCTCGAATCCGCAGCCCCCCCGCCCACACGTCAGGCAGTCACATCCCAATACTCTGACATGAACCAAGTGCACAGAGAACGTCACTCACCAGCCACACTGCATAAGCAACAAAACTATAGTATTTAACAGTGAGGATGCGCAACAAAAGTTTCAGTCAGGTCTGGTTTTAATAGGGTCTTCATAATGAGAAATGTGGTTTCTCCTGTAATGATTCTGGTTTAATGTAATTAATTACTGTTTAATTTATCTATATGTTTTATTTTTTTCTTTCTCACCATACCTATTCAGTTTATTTAGGTAATTTACATATTGCATTCTGCTTGTACAGGCTTGTTGCTACATCCATGCATCTTATCAGTTTTGGTCTTTTCTTTCTTATCCTAACCCCCCCCCAAAAAAACTGTTTATTATGAAAAATTAAGTCTCTATGTCATAAATAATATGAAATTGATATGCTTGTCATGTTCCAGTTTTATTTTATATTACCTTTTGTGACTTTTTCAGTGTAATTATATTTTGTTACATAATTAAAAACAAATAACTAATATAAGTATATATCTGAGTAACCTTGTCTATAGTATTACTAAGCTGAACTAAAGCAAAATATGAAATATAGTTATAAAATGTATTACACCAATACAAATAAAAATTACATAATGATTACTGGGTTTATTTAGCAGTTAACCTTTAGGTATTGGGGACTCAACGTATTCAAAACAAGATGCAAATATACGTTCCCTAAGCTGTTTCTAATAACGATGGTATTATTAAACTTTGTAATGTTATATCATTGCATCAAGTCCTGTTGAAAACTGAAGATTCACTTATTGTATTTTCACTATCTACAGAAGGTAGTTGTTGCCATCTAGTGGGCACTAAAAATGGTTGCTACTTACAAGCAGAGAGAAAGACATTAAGGTAACTCATGGGCAGAGGGATGAGGTGGTAGTCAAATAATCCTCAAAACTCTGAAAAACATTACAAGTATTTGTCTTAAAAAAAATTGCACCAGCTGTTTTCACTTTTTTGTGGATTGTGAAAGCTTAGGGCTGATTTAAGACCTTTTGAGGCTCCTGGCCTTTAGAGAACCATTTATAGAATGTTCATGTGTTCCCTGTTACATACAAAGGCAGGTGAGGTTAACATGGAATGAATGCAGCATGGCTTTGCAGTCTTATTGCCTTGAAAATTACACTTTATTAATGGAAACCCAAGAGCCTTTTTCAAGTGGTACAATTCTAGAGTAAACCAACAGCACCATAGAGTTGAAATGGAAATACCACAAATCCCAAATAATTAAATGGGAACTTTAACCTATTGAATCAGAAAGGTCTCCAGTGTGTAAGTATGCAATTAATTATTGACATTCCTAGCAATCAAGGGGTTTACATCTACTTCAGTGGAGCCAGATGATATTTTTAGGAGCCAGCTGGGAGTTTAGGATCCAGTGAAGAGTCCATGTACAAAGGTGTATATAAAATGCCCCCCCCCCATCAGTAATATTTTAGGAGCCCTGGCTCCTGGAATTTTTTCATTTCTGCCTTAGACCTGCACATTTAGAACCAAACAAACATTATGCATCCCAAGATACTATGTCAAATGGTATAAATAAGCAATATTAACATGATGAGAAGCTCATAGCCTATTAACCTTAAAATAACTAGCAAATATAACACAATTTCAAAACCATAGACACAGTTTGCAAGATCTTGGGAGTGTGTGTCTGTGTGTATGTGTGTCTAAATATACAGTGGGCCAAAAAAGTATTTAGTCAGCCACCAATTGTGCAAGTTCTCCCACTTAAAAAGATGAGAGAGGCCTGTAATTTTCATCATAGGTACACTTCAACTATGAGATACAGAATGAGACAAAAAAATCCATAAAATCACATTGTCTCATTTTTAAAGAATTTATTTGCAAATTATGGTGGAAAATAAGTATTTGGTCAATAACAAAAGTTCATATCAATACTTTGTTATATACTCTTTCTGGCAATGACAGAGGTCAAACGTTTTCTGTAAGTCTTCACAAGGTTTTCACACTGTTGCTGGTATTTTGGACCATTCCTCCATGCAGATCTCCTCTAGAGCAGTGATGTTTTGGGGCTGTCGCTGGGCAACACGGACTTTCAACTCCCTCCAAAGGTTTTCTATGGGGTTGAGATCTGGAGACTGGCTAGGCCACTCCAGGACCTTGAAATGCTTCTTACGAAGCCACTCCTTCATTGCCCGGGCGATGTGTTTGGGATCATTGTCATGCTGAAAGACCCAGCCACGTTTCATCTTCAATGCCCTTGCAGATGGAAGGAGGTTTTCACTCAAAATCTCACGATACATGGCCCCATTCATTCTTTTCTTTACACGGATCAGTCGTCCTGGTCCCTTTGCAGAAAAACAGCCCCAAAGCATGATGTTTCCACCCCCATGCTTCACCATAGGTATGGTGTTCTTTGGATGCAACTCAGCATTCTTTCTCCTCCAAACACAACGAGTTGAGTTTTTACCAAGAAGTTCTACTTTGGTTTCATCTGACCATATGACATTCGCCCAATCCTCTTCTGGATCATCCAAATGCTCTCTAGCAAATTTCAGACGGGCCCGGACATGTACTGGCTTAAGCAGGGGGACACGTCTGGCACTGCATGATTTGAGTCCCTGGCGGCGTAGTGTGTTACTGATGGTAGCCTTTGTTACTTTGGTCACAGCTCTCTGCAGGTCATTCACTAGGTTCCCCGTGTGGTTCTGGGATTTTTGCTCACCATTCTTGTGATCATTTTGACACCACGAGGTGAGATCTTGCGTGGAGCCCCAGATCGAGTGAGATTATCAGTGGTCTTGTATGTCTTCCATTTTCGAATAATTGCTCCCACAGTTGATTTTTTCACACCAAGCTGCTTGCCTATTGCAGATTCAGTCTTCTCAGCCTGGTGCAGGTCTTCAATTTTGTTTCAGGTGTCCTTCGACAGATCTTTGGTCTTGGCCATAGTGGAGTTTGGAGTGTGACTGCTTGATGTTGTGGACAGGTGTCTTTTATACTGATAACAAGTTCAAACAGGTGCCATTAATACAGGTAACGAGTGGAGGACAGAGGAGACTCTTAAAGAAGAAGTTACAGGTCTGTGAGAGCCAGAAATCTTGCATGTTTGTAGGTGACCAAATACTTATTTTACCGAGGAATTTACCAATTAATTCATTAGAAATCCTACAATGTGATTTCCTGTATTCTTTCCCCCCATTCTGTCTCTCATAGTTGAAGTGTACCTATGATGAAAATGACAGGCCTCTCTCATCTTTTTAAGTGGGAGAACTTGCACAATTGGTGGCTGACTAAATACTTTTTTGCCCCACTGTATGTATGTACATATCTATGTGTGTGTGTGTATATGTATGTACATGCTGTGGTATCTAACGTTATATATTTCTATATATAGTCTGTCTACTTTAACCAGTATTTATTATGATACCAAGCACAGCAGATCACAGTTCCAGAGTGCAATTCCCTTTCTTTAACAATGCACAGTGGGGTGAGGGTAGACAGGAAATGGAGGAGTGGCAGGGACACACAGGAGAGAAGGAAGATGGACCACCAACAGCAGGCACAGGGACAGAGACAAAGAGAACTTGTGCTGTATTCTTTTATTCCTACTTTTCGACCCTGCCCTCCTTCCTTTGTATTGGCTAAAGTTCGAGGGCATATGTCACAGGGTTAATTTTGTGGTGAACTCGAGAGGGACCCACAAATTGGGGAGCCAGCTTTTTACAAGGCACCTGGAGATTGAGAATGCGTGAGGACAACCAGACTCTCTCTCCCACCCAGAACACCAGATCTGGTAATCGCCTATGGTCTGCTGGTCTCTTATAGCGCATCGTGGAACTCTGCAGGGATCTCTGAACCTGCACCCATGTTGAGCACTCTCAAGTGCTCCTTCAGAGCAGGAATGTTCTGATCCTTGAATGACTCAGGCAGGAGAGAAGGTTGGACCCCTTAATTAATCAGAAAGGAAGAGTTCCGTAAGGAGGAATTAACTGCATTATTTCTGGCCAGCTCCGCCCACGGTAACATGTTTGCCCAGTTGTCATGATGGTCAGAAATGAAACAATGGAGAAACTGTTCCAGCGCCTTTCAGCAGCGCCGTTCGACTGTGGGTGGTAAGCTGAGGAGAACGAGAGCTGGATCCCCATCTGACTGTAAGAAGCTCTCCAGAAACGTGACACAAACTGGCTCCCGCGATCGGAGACCACCACCTTGGGTATACCATGGAGATGAACCATCTCCTTCGCAAAGATCTCGGCCAACTCCTTGGAGGAGAGGAGTCCCTTAAGAGGCACAAAATGGGCCATCTTTGAAAATCTATCTATGATCATTAGAATGACCGTGTAACCCTCAGAGATTGGCAACTCAACCATAAAGTCAATTGCCAAGTGAGACCATGAGTGCTCCCAGTTTGGGATGGGCTGCAGGAGGCCAACTGGCAGGTGATGAGGAGTCTTAGTCTGCGCACATGTGGAACATGCTGAAACAAACGCAGAACAGTCTGCCCTCATGCTGGACCACCAGAAAAGTCTGGACATCGACCATATCAGTTGGTCTCTACCAACATGTCCTGCAGCCTTTGAGGAATGGTATGTCTCCAGAAGTCTGGTATGGAGGGATTCGGGCAAAAAACATCTTCCATTAGGACTCTCCACCGGGGTGGAAACTTGGGAGGTCTAAATATCCTCGCCCAGTGGAGATGTAATACTGGTGCGTATTGTAGCCAAGATGTGGTCAGGAGGAATAACAGGCACCAGAGGAGACTCCTCCTGGGACTCTGACCCAAATTGTCAAGAGAGAGCATCCACTCTAATATTTTTAGTACCAGGAAGGTAGGAAACCATCAAATTAAACCTTGAAAGGAAGAGGGCCCATCTTACCTGACGTGAAGACAACCTCTTAGCATCCAATAAATATGTGAGGTTTTTGTGATACGTCAGTATCAGGATTGGAACCGCTGTGCCCTCCAGCAGATAACACCATTCTTTCAAGGCCAAGATTATGGCGAGTAATTTCCGATCACCCACATCATATAAACTCTCAGCCTTCGACAGTTTTTTAGAGAAAAAGCTGCATGGCAGCAATGGTTTACCAGGGCCTGCTCACTGGGACAACAACGCGCCTACACGGACTCCAAGGCATCCACCTCCAGCGTAAATGGCAGGGAGGGGTACGGGTGGGGCAATAACAGGGCCTTTGCAAAGGCAGATTTCAAGTCTTCAAAAGCCAGTCTGAAGGATTAGCGTCGTTCTGAGTCATGTCAGTGTGGGGTTTCACGACTGAGGAAAAATTTCATATAAACTTCCTGTAATAATTTGTGAAGCCCAGGAACCTCTGTATGGATCTTAGCCCCATGGGAAGCGGCCACTGTAAGACAGCAGACAGTTTTTGCAGATCCATGGCTAGACCAGTGGAGGAAATCATGTATCCAAAGAAGGCCATCTGGACTGGAATTCACACTTCTCTAATTTGCAGAACTACTTGTTCTCTCTTAGCAGTTGTAGAACCCGAGCTACATCTGCTCTATGTGTCTCCAAGGTAGGAGAATGGATGAGTATATCATCCAAATATACTACAACACAGCTCTGGAGTAGGTCTCTTAAAACGTCATTAATGAACTCCTGGAAGACAAATCACCCTCTCTTATTCGTACCGTATGCAGGCCTCAAGTCAAGTTTTGTGAAAATTGTCTAGCCTTTGATACAATCAAATAGCTCCATGATCAATGTTATAGGATAAACGTTCTTTACCATTAGCTTATTTAGGCCCCTGAAATCAGTACATGGTCTGAGCTCCCCATCTTTTTTCTTAAAGAAAGAGGAGCCTGCACCCAGAGGGGTGGAAGACTTCCAAATAATGCCCCTAGCTAGGGTGTCCTCCACATAGTCCTCCATGGCCGTTTTCTTCTCCACCGACAATGGATAAACTTGGCCCCTAGGAGGTCTGGCCCCTTGTATCAGATCAACAGTACAATCGTAGGGCCTGTGTGGTGGCAATGCACTGGCCTCTACTTTATTAAATACCTCTTTGTAAGCCTGATACTCAGCAGGTAATAAGGTAAAGGTAGACAATATTCTCGTAGGCTGCTGGAGGCAAGACCTTGCACATAAAGATGACCACGACAGGATGTCACAGGTTTGCCAATCAATTGTAGCGATTTGAGTCTGCAGCAGGGAAACTCCAGAATGATAGCATGATGGGGGGAATGTATCACCTGGAACTGTCGTGTCTCCACATGGAGTGCCCCTACCCTTGGAGACAAGAGATGAGTCTGATGAGTAACTTGTGCCGGCTGTAGAGGTCTGCCGTCAATAGCCACAATGGCCAATGGAGTGGAGCGGTGCAACAATGGAATATTGTGTTTGGCTGCGAAGTCTGCATCAATGAAAAACACAGCAGCCCCTGAGTCCAGTAGTGCCGAAGCCACCACAGAAGACTCGGCCCAAGATAGTACGACTTTAAAATTAGGCTTGTCCATTACTCTCTCTGGGGACTGTGAAATTCCACCCAGGGTCTGTCTCCTACTTGACCCTAGGTGCGGGCGTTTCCCAGCCGAATAGGAAAAGCATGCAACAAATGGCCAGATTCCCCACAGTATAAGCAATGACCCCTCCTCCTGCTCCTCAGAAAGGTGTGTGAAGCCTAGCTGCATAATTTCCTCCCCGGCGTGGTCAGAATTAGGGGGTTTGGGAGGTGAGGGAGGACAATGAGGGAGTAAGAAAGTAGGTGCCAACCTGGGTAAAGTTTTATGCCCATGCTCTTTGAATGAAGGCCTCTCATGGATTCTCGTGTCTAACAGGATGGTGACTGAGATCAACTCCTCCAGATCACCAAGCAGTTCCCGGGCTGCCATCTCATCCTTAATTGTGCGACCCAAGCCCTGAGAGAATGCGGCAACTAGGGCTTCATTGTTCCAAACAACCTCTGCTACCAGAATTCAGAGCTCAATAGCATAGTCTGCTACAGTACGTGCACCCTGCCGTATTGTCATCAGTCGTTTGGTAGGGGAGGTAGCACGGCCAGGAAGGTCAAAGACTCTCCAAAACGAGGCTACAAATTCCTTGAAATTGTGGATTATGGGCTTCTCCGTTTCCAGTAGTGGATTCGCCCAGGCCAATGCCTTGCCGGATAGAAGGGAGATCAGGAGTCTCACCTTACTTCACTCAGTAGGAAATCCGTGGGGTACCATCTCTAAAAAAATTCCCAGCTGATTAAGGAACCCCTGACACATAGCAGGTTCCCCATCATATCTTTGTGGTAGAGGAGTGGAGCCAGACAATCCTTTACTTATGCCTGCCTCAGGGGCAGTGGCCACAACAGGTGCAGGTGCTGGGGAAACCACTGGTTGCGAGACAAAGCGGTCTAAGTGAACAGTGAGATTTAACAGTGTCTGCATAGCAAAAAACAAATGGTCAATTCTCTGGTCTTGAGAATCCATCCTGGACAGGATGCTCTGATTAGGTGGACTGCCTGTACCTTCATTCGATATGGCCCTTATATACTGTCACGGTAATCAGACAAATATAACCACCTTTATTTATTATAACAACAATAATGGTAGAGCCCACACAGAATCCCAGACATATGTAATTAGGACCCAAGGTCCCTCCAGAGCTGCACACTGTGCTATGCACTGCACTACTCAAGATCTCGAGACTAGGGAAGTGGCTCAAGTGGGACAACCAAAGAATGGTAGAATATGTGTAAGTAACCACTTGGTCTGGGAACGGAGGCAACAGAGAACGAAAGTAGACCAGAGCCAGGAGGCACTGAAGCTACAGGTCAGGCAAGCAGGTAGCGTAGGGAGCAAGTAGGCAGCTAGAGTCAAAGGTCAGGCAAGCCAGGGACTACACAGAGCAAGAGTAACCAGGCCACCGGTCAGGCAACCGCAGACTATGCTGAGCGAGTAGCAGCCAGGGTCACTGGCCAGACAAATTGAGGACTACAAGGAGCGAAAGTAACCAGGTCCTCAGGAAAGGCAACCGGAGGCTACACTGAGCGGGTAGTAGTGAGGGCCACTGGTCAGGCAAGCCGGGGTCATACACAAAGCGAGTAGTCAGCCAGAGCCACAGGTCAGAACCGATGTGGGTAGTAAGACAAGCCGGGGTCATACACAGAGCAAGTAGTCAGCCAGAGCCACAGGTCAGAACCGATGTGGGTAGTCAAAAAAGCCGGGGTCATACACAGAGCGAGATTCTCAAGCAAACATGGGTCACAACAGAGAGCAAAGAGTAACGAGCAGGAACACCAAGTAAGGGCAATGACTTCTAGCCCCAAGGAGGATTATAAAGGAGCAGAAGGAGGCGGGACCCAATTAGGCCACCCAGAATAGGCCCATAAACAGGTGTCCGAGCCTGTGCCTGTAACAGACATAGTAATGCAGAGGTGGCTGCAAGGATGCGGGCCAACACACCACAGAGGAAGGAAGAACAGGCTAACTAGGCCTCAAAGGTAGACTGTAATAAAAAAATTAAATAAATATAGAAGTGAACCGACAAAAAAATTAACGGACAGGTGACAATAGTAAGCTGACTGTAGGGTCTTTATATACATACAGTATATGCTTCTAAGAGCCCAGTAAGTAGACCGCTGTGTATATCAACAATACTCCCACCCAGGTACGATTACTTGATAGATTCTTTCAATTCTTGCTCATCATATTTGTCATTCCTGCCATTCCAATTTAACGTAGAATCCGTCCAGTTCCTTTATAACACTCCCTCTAATTCTCTTTATCTCCAGGTGATCCAGACATACACCTAACTAGATCGATAAACAGGCCATGATCTCACCGTTGGTAACGACAAACTGTAAACAGAGTACTAATAAAATAATTTATATGTATAAGTAGGGATAGGCAAAAGTTGTGGCTGTGCTCCTGAGAGAAATTCCACGAAAACCACTTTATTGTCCGCTTTTTTGCAAGAAAATCCGCTTTTAAAACGGCAAGTAAAATTTCCCCGTTTTTTCGTCCATTGGCCAAAATTCCCCGCCAATTTTTCAGTGGCTAGAAAGTTTCTGCCCTATGATATATGTTGTTTTTGCTTTTTCTCTATAAAAACTTGACATATTTGTGGAAGTGAAACACAATAGAAGCAGCTACAGAGCGAGGTAGATGTGATGTGCTGTTCTGCTATGAATTGTTTGTTAAACTGAGGCAAGAGAGGCTCATAGTGAATACTATCACTATGAGCAGTAAAAGGAGGAACTGGAAGGACCCTTAGTATGTGTCCACTGAGTCTGAGGAGGTGGAAGCGACTAGAAGTACTGAACCAATTCTGTTCAGTCCCCCTAAATCACCCCAAGGGATCTTGGGGAAATTTAATGGAAAGGGAGGGAGAAAAGGGAATGGGAAGGGAGGGAGAAAAGGGTAGTACTAGTGAGAGCAGGACAGGTCAGCTGCCTGTGCCTGTTGCAAGACGTGCTGCCCCTGCTGCCAGTGCTACCAGTGCCCTACATGCAGCCATCATTGCTGTACCTGCTTCCAGACTTGCTGCCACCAGTGCTGTACATGCATCCACCATTGCTGTACCTGCTGCCACATGTGCTGCCCTTGATGCCTCCAGTGCTGTACCTGTTGCCAGTGCTGAACTTGCTGCCACCAATACTTTGCCTGCTGCTAGTGTGTTTTGTAGTGCTTAGGAGGGGGAAAATGATACCAAGTGTGACAGCAAGGGACCCTAAGTCACATTTGCCATCCCCAAGGAGTCCCAACAGTGCTGTTACTACTAACATCCAGCAGCTTATTAGCGATAGGAGTGTAGGAGGGGGTATTCAACAACAATATCCTCATATTACTAGTGACTGTGAGACTGAGGAGGAAGACTCTGCAGCTGAACATGATGTGGTTGGTGTTAGTAGTAGTAGCAGTAATGGTGAAGCAGCTGTAGTGGTAGGGGAAACATTTGAGTGTTCAGACTAGCGGACAAGGGAGTCCACACCATTTCTCTGATCATAGGAGTCCTCCCCTTCCCTTCACTAAAGTGTCCAAATGGAACAGGATCCTGAAGATTAAGAGGCCAGAACTGTTGTTGGGGGAGAGCAGGCACACAATTAATACCACCACCAGCAAGAGCACAAATCAGCTGCTTGTCCCTGCTACTAGTGCTGCCACTGCCAGTCTGCCTTCTTTACATCACCAAGAAATGACAAGTGTGACATTAGGGCACCCTCTGTCACACTGCTCATCACCTCCTCAAAGCAACAGTGAGATATCTGTAATAGAGCATCAGCAACGCATAGGGGCTATTGGTGGTGGTGGTTTAAGAGAAATTGATGGCCTTTTTAGCAGAAACTGAGAAGGAATGGAAGACAAGGATGAGGATGGGTATCACCACCACCACCAATTTGCAACTGCTCTAATTTCTTCTGATACTGAGTTGCAAGAGCAGCAGGATGCTGAGGAGAAAGCTAGTGTTTCACAGACCACTGTGGACACAGTGGGAATGGGGTCAACAAGTGATGCTGGACTAGAACAGGTTCCCCTTGCCAGTGCCAGCAATACTCCTGGTCCTAGTTGCAGTGCTGAATCTGATGCAGTAGCAGCAACAGCAGCAATATTATCCACTGCCACAGACAGTGAAGGGGAATGTGGAGGACAAGATGAAAGAGACCATTCTTCTCCACCTGTTCCCTATCCCCTGTAGTCATGGGTCTGAGACTATTTTCTCTTGGGGCAGGCACAGTGCAATCATCACCAGTGGCACTGCACACAATTTGTGGCAAGTCAGTCAGAAGAGGAAAGGAGGGAACACACCTTGGCACAAACTCCCTGATAGCACACATGAAACACAATCACCATGACATTTATGTCAAACATGTTAAAGCCAAAAACCCACCACATAAATCAAGTACCACTGTTGCCGTACCCCCTGACTCCCTAGAAAGGCAACAAGAGGCGAGGTGGAGCTCAAAGAGGAGAAAGAATAGAGAAACCCAGGCTGAGACTGGAAGTTCCATGAAGAGTGAAACAACTGGCTCGCCATCACCTTCTTCCTTTAGGATAACTTCATCTTCTGCCAATCCACCTCATTCATCATTACCCCCCCCTGCCAAATGATAGCTGCTCTGTTGATGTTGGGATGTGGTAGTTTGTTTCTACCCATTGCACACTGTATGGTGCACTGGCCACACATGCCAGTGTGGTGGAGGAGAATCGTAAGCAGTGCATCAAGAGGCATCTGAGGAGATTCCATCCTGCAAAATATGCTAAGATGGTGGCAGCAAGGGTTCATCATTATTATTAAACTGTCAGCAAGTTGTCATATGTCCTTAGCGGGGTCTGGACAAGGGGTATAGTGATAGCAGCAGTACTTGGTTTCTGGTGTCATGATGTTTGGATACAGTTCTGCCCCCAGATGTTATTTACCACACACACTGTGCACATTGCAGTTGCTCATGAGAGCCACTGTTACTGCTCTCAAGGGAAAAATGTATATTCTAATAACATACCAATGATTTTTGAAGAGGGGCAGATAGAGAAGAATTATTGGTCAACTTTTCTTTTCTCCACATAGACTGGAGGCTACTTATTGTGCTGCTACTGGCACATCACTGGAGCCAGCCGTGGCAAGTGGAACTTTCATCATCCATCTTCCATGTTACTGCTATTGTTGATCCCATTCCCTTTCAGCTACTTAATCATCCTGATGCTTAAATAACTCAGCAGCAGCAGTAGGAACAGCATTTACAACTCAGTACTCAGGAGGACATTTGACAATGGCCAGTGGCCACTGGCCAACATGACCTGCTGGCACTAGGCCAGTAGGGCATTTTTATTTTTTTCTCAGGGCTTGTGCTTTGAAAAAAAAAAAAAAAAAAAAAAAAAACATAGTCCTACAAAAAAAAATAAACAATTTTTGGGGGGTTTGTTTCTAACAAGCCTAAGTCCTACAAATCAATGTTTTCTCAGGGCTTGTGCCTCTAACAAGCCTATGTCCTACAAATCAATGTTTCCTCAAGGCTTGGGCATTTAACAACAAATCTAACAAATCATCCTCTACAAAATGCTCTGTCAAGTCAAGTATCAGTCCACCCCAGTGGCAGTGGCAGATCTTAAGCCAAAGGGCATGCCTGGCTGCTACTGATATAGCTGAAACCCTAGCTTCCAGCCTAAAAGCATCAAAGATAGTGTCAGTAACATTTTGCTGAGCTTCTGAAATATTAGTCAAGAGCTGCAGCAAGTCAGTTGTGGGTGCACCCTGATGAACAGCATCAGTAAGTTGTTCTGTCCATACAGCAATGGCCCTGTTTACCCAAGCAGCAGCAGAAGTGGATAACAGAGATGCGCATATAGTCTAAAGATGGCTTTTAAAAAAGCCTCAAAGTTCCTGTCAGTCAAATCCTTGAGAGCAGAAGCATTCGACACTGGGAGGGCCGTGGTTTTAGAAAGTCTGGATACTGGGGCATCCACCTCAGGGGGGTGAGCCCACTGAGCTAGTACGGCCTCTGAGAAAGGGTACAGCTTAGCAAATTTCTTAGGGAAGGTCATGCTTTTGTCGGGGGGTTTTCACTCGTCTAAGACAATCTGGTCAAGAGTGGGATTAGGTGAGAAAAGGGTACGTTGTTTCTTAGGCCTCTGAAAGACGTCAGAAGTATCCTTAGAATCCCCAGAAACAGGGGGAATGTTCAGGGTATTGAGGACTGCTCTGATGAGGCCCTCAGCAGAGGGTTCAGGGTGAGCCTCAAAGGGGTCCCCAAAGAATTGGAGGCAAATTCCCTCAGAGCATTCGCCCTCATCTGAGGCCACCAACAATTCCTCCTCAGAGGAGTCTGACACATCAGGTATGCCCTATGGTTTGGGCAATGAAGACCTGAATAATGCAGGGGGTTTCCAAGCTCGGCTGACCTCCTGTAATTGTGTTGGAAGTAGTTGCAAAGTAGTCTTTAACTCTTGCATCCAAGGTGGCTCTACAACATGGCTTGAGGGTCCTGGCGGAGATGGAGGGGCCACAGTGCATGAAGGGCATAAATGACCTGAGTATTCTCTAGGAAGCCCTGATTGACATGAGGAGTAATGCGTAATGGGGGTCCCAGGTCCCAATGGGTCTGACATCCTAACAGGATATAAAGCGTCTGATAGTATAAGGAATAACCCAAATACTGTGTCTGAGAGTCAATTTTCACCCCAGAATTAGTGAAAAAGCACTTAACTGGCATGTGAAGGGTTAATCTGCTGAGGAAAGAGGAAGAGTCCAAGCCCTGTGTAGGATACTCGTGAAGAGAAAGCCAGAAGATGGCGTCGTCTCAATAGCCAATCAGAAAATAGCCCGCGAAGTGGACGCTCATGGGAAATGTAGTTTCCCTTCAAGTACCCTCAAAACAGTGCCTGAAGTCCTTGAACCCTCCAAGACACTCAGAATGTAAACCGTATGACAGGACAAGGGTAGACAAATAGAATGATCCGTCTCTGAACTCGCTTATGTGGAGCAGTTGCAGATATAGGTCCCAATAAGTAAAAGTCCCATAGATGTAAATGGAGGATAGAGTCTATGCAGTAAAGCGCGTAGGAACTTAAATAATGGCATTTTAAATAAAGTGAGTCCAAAAGGTTGGAAACACATAGAAATCACCAGATTAAGGCTAAATAACACTAAGCCCAAAGGGAAAAGTGTAACATGAAACCTTCATGGAGGCCTAAAAACCCCATACCTTTGACTTGGATACAAGGCCAAACAACTAAATTATGCATGAAAATACAGGATCTGCGGTGCAGTAAAATGGCAGCAGGTGCTCTGGAACGATAAGTCAGAATTTTAAATATTTGGCTGTAGCAGAAGGCAGGTTGTTCGCTGAACGGCTGGAGAACGGTACAAGAATGAGTCTGCAGGCAACAGTGAAGCATGGTGGAGATTCCTTGCAAGTTTGGGGCTGCATTTCTGGAAAACGGAGTTGGGGATTTGGTCAGAATGCTGAGAAGTACAGGCCGATACTTATCCATCATGCAATATCATCAGAGAGGCATCTAATTGTTTTCATGCTGCAGAATAAATGTAGGGCCAATCTCAAACATACAGCCAAAGTCATTAAGAACTATCTTCAGTGTAAAGAAGCAAGGAGTCCTGGAAGTGATGACATGGCCCTGATCTCAGCATCATTTAGTCTGTCTGGGATTACATGAAGAGAGAAAAGCAACAGAGGCTGCCTAAATCCAACAAAGATCTGTAGTTAGTTCTACAAGATGTTTGGAATGACCTACCTGTTGAGTTCCTTAAAAACTGTGTGCAAGTGTGCCTAGAAGAATTGTTGCTGTTTTGAAGGCAAAGGGTGGTCACACCAAATATTAATTTGATTTAGATTTTTCCTCTATTCACTCACTATGCATTTTGTTAATTGATAAAAATAAACTATTAACATCTCTATTTTTGGAAGCATTTTACAGCATTTTTTCACACCTGCCTAAAACTTTTGCACATTACTACTCCTGTATGTCCCTCTGGATCAACCAGTTGGGATGAAGACATCCTGCAATTCTAAAATCCTTAGCAGCCAAGTTGTTAAAGGAACACTAATGTGAAATTAAACATTTTTTTAATGAAAAAGCATCTTTTAGCAAATACTTTTAGATCACAATCTCTCCATACCTTGATAGAACTTAAGAAACTGTATGTTCAGTTTACAGAACAATGTGGTAAACAATACATTCAACAAAAGCGAATTCTCCCAATTGAAATACTTACCAAAGTATATATTTTCCAAGTGACTAAATTATTGCATGAAATCATTTAGGTACATTTAAAATATGACCGAAATTGAAGTCTTTATGCAGTCTGAATGCTAGTATTAATTCTTGATTCATTTCATGCTTCTTATTCACTTTCCACTTTTTTATCTGTTTTATTTATGCTCTGGATCTCTGGAAAGAAACATGTTTTTTCCATACATTGGAAAAACTGAATACATGTGGGCAGCTAAGCAATCTGGTATAGTTATTCAAAAAAACAAAACAAAAAAACAAAAAACACCCAGTGGTCTAGGTAGATACATGCATAGCAGTTAACTAACATGGTAACCTATTGCAGGAGATTCCCGACTGGAGGGCCACTGGAAGCCTATAAACTTGAAAAATGAAGTCTCCATAAAATAAAGAAACTGGTAAGTCAAATTATTCTTCAAAGTTATATTCGTAGTTAAAAGTCTGTAGGATAGGGTGAGTCTGAAAGAACAAAGCACCATAGGGTGGAAGCAGCTCTAGAAACCTCTTATAGATGGGAGTTAGAGGTGGTAGTTAATGAGTTTAAAATGATTATAGATCAGAGAGAATGGTTGTAGATGGATCTTGAGACAAGTGTTTTGTAGGTTAGAACCATGATCCTGAATTTGCATCTACATGGAAGAGTCAGCCAGTACAGGGACTGACAGAGGGTATTTGTGTTTACAGAGGGTTACAATAATTGAGATGGGAGATGGCGAGGGCATGAATTAGGATTTTGGTTGTATTTGGTTGTTGTGAGAAAATGGAGGAATTTGTCAAGGGCTTGGATGTTGGGAATAAAAGGGGGCAGATTCAAAATTAAATAAGGCAATGAGCTTGTGTGATGGAATTATAGAGAAGCCATTTAATATTATAATAAAGTCACAAAGGTGCTTGGTGCATGGGGAAAGACAAGAAGTTCTGTTTTGGATAGACTGAGTTCTGCATAATGGACATTCAGGTAAAGACCGCACAGAGGAAGTAGTAGTAACTTGATCTGTAAGAGAGAGACTGGTGTCAGTGGAGGAGAGGCAATATTTGGTACGGTCAACGTAAAGGTGTTACTAGAGCCCAAATTAAGAGATTTTATTTAATTGAGTGTCAGTGTAGATAGAAAATTGAAGGGGTCCAGAACAGAACATAAATGATGATCCCTCTCCTCCCAGGGAGGATTCTGTTTGTCAGTGTCCCACCAAAAGTTCCACCATCACAACCAGTAAAAAAACATTGAAGAACACTGAAGATGACAACGAGTCACATTCTAGTGTTAATGATGGCAATGACATAATGGAGGAAGGTGCAGCAGCTGAACCAATTTCTGCATCTGACAGTGAGACAAGCAAACACCAAAACATAGTGAACTTTGTGAAACAAAAAGTAAAAAGACATTGTTTGAAACCTCTGAAAGCTTCAAGGAATATACGGGTTGTGGGCAAGAAGTGGCAGGCGATGCTCAGGGTAATCTAATGATGACTGATGATGTAGATCTAGAATATATCCCTTTAGCATTGTCCTTTTGTTCATATGCAGATGAAATAGAGAGTGAGAGAGATGATGACATGGTCAGAAAGTTAGCAGAAAGGCAATGACTCAATCTTCCACCACTGAAAAGGAGTCTGTCTATAAACTATTTGAGAAAACCATTGTAAACTCTGACCATGGAAAAGCAAAGATGGCAAAAAGTACACAGTCATCGTGTCAGTCACCATCAGCATCATCTCCGCTTCCAAGTCCAAGTCCCACTCAGCCACACACACACACTTGTGTTGAGTACCCACCAGCAACAACAACAGCAACACAGGTTATTAAAATCCACTACCTTAGCTATGACAAGTGCCTCTGCTGCTGCTGGAAGTGCTGCACCTTTGACACCTAGTAGCAGTAGCAGTAGAATTGCAACAACATCTAGCCCCAGTTGTAGTAGCAGCCCCTCAGGAATCCCTCAGTCCATGAAATCCAAAGTATTCAGATACTTCACTCAGGAACCAAAAGCTATGACAGAGAAATCCAGGCCAAATGTTTAAACAGCTCAGATGAGAAGGAGAAGCAGGAAGGATGTGAAAAAGGGTTGCTACCATCTGTCAGACTTGGGACCACTGTTATAGCCAATAACTGATGTATATCAATAATCTAAGAAGGATAGCTTACGTTTTTACACAAACATGATAGTGGTAAAACATATATATATATATATATATATATATATATATATATATATATATATACACACACACACACACATCAACCACACCATGCCAGCCCCCCATCACCATTACAATACACATCTGCTGCATTGTAGGTTGTATTTTTTTTCTATTTTATCTCTTGACATCATCAGTAATATATGCCAATGTAACTTAAGCAGGAACACATTTTTCAAGGCATATGTTGCTGTAGGACTCCAAACTTTGACTTTCGGATACTTATTTATATATAAGTAATATTGTGGTGGGAAATGTTGCACCATAGGAAACATAGGTGACAAACTTGTATGAAAAAGCAAAAAATTTGTTGGAATTTGTGAAAAGGTGGAATATTTTGCATAGGCGAAAAGGAGAAAACGTTTGTGAAAAAAGAGAAAATTTTTCCATTTTTTCGCTGTCATGCAGGAAATTTTTCTCACTTTTCACCCACCCCTAGTCACCAGGTCTATGGGTATGTTTTTTTTGTAATCCGCAAGAGGACAATGCAGCAGGAAAGTAAGTCTCAGAAGAGTAAATCCAGGTCTGACTTCCATGATGTTAAGAGATAATAATATTTTAATTTATTACAGAGCAGGAACTACAGAGGACACATTTAAAGGGAGAAGGAAGGGTAGATAGGGTAGATATGTATTGGATTAAAGTGGTTCCTGGAGTAAACTTTGTGCCATGCAGAGAGGATGAAAAGGGCCCCGGAGTTGGGGAGATATCTCCATTTGCTAGAAACAAAAATAAATAAAGTTATAGGAGATAACGGTGGCATTTAAAGATGAATGAACAGTAGTGGGGAATGCAGGTAGGTGAAACTACGGACTGAACATAAGATAGAGGTTCATGATAGCAGACCTGAGGAGGAGAGTGGAAAGATGATATAATAAAGTTACAGTTTGAGGCAACAGGTAGAATGGAGTAGGAGGAAATCCTAATGATCAGGGAGATGACAGAGAAAAAGCACATAAGTAAGCTGAACGTGGTTGAGAGGAGGAACACAGTACTTCAGCAACTAAAGTATTTGCAAAAGTGAGTGCTATGTGGGTAGATTTGCTGGGAGGACTATTAGTCCAACAGTAAGTGAGGTACATGCATCAGAGTTTTATTTATGGTTACATATGATTGAGGTAAGACAGGATTATACTTGTTTGGTTTGCATATGAGAGTGTTTATAGAAATCTTTAAGTTAATTGGACATTTTATATAAAAAGAATACATTTACCAAAGAAGACAGTGTTTTGACTTTGACTTTTGAGCTCCCTTGATAAGGAATTGCTAGTGTAATAGAATAAATTTAATATCTGACCTAGACTCTGCTCTTGTAGAGGTGGGCGAAACGTCTTCCCGTGTTCCCACGAAAAAAATCCTTGAAAACCACATTGTTCTCTGTTTTTTTGCAGGAAAATCTGCTATAAAAACAGAGATTAAAATCTTAAAACTGGCCAAAATTCTTTGCCATTTTCTCAGTGGCTAGAAAGTTCCCACCCATTGATTTATGTGTTTTTTGCCTATTCACTATAAAAATGTGACTTATTCCAGGAAGTGAGACACAATAGAAGCAGCTACTGTGCTGTTCTGCTGTAATCTTTTTGCAAAATTGAGGCAGGAGAGGCTCATAATGACTGCTATCACTATGAGAAAATTAAAAAATAATAAAAGGAGGAATTTGAAGGAGGAGAAGAAAGTGAGCATTACAAAACTAATGCTGTCCAGTCCCCCAAAATCACCCATAGGGATCTTGAGGAAATTAATGCGTCTACTACCACTAGTGATGTGCCTGCTGTCAGAGCTGCTACCCTGCTGTGTCTGCTGCCCCCAGTACTGTGCCTACTGCTACTGTTGCCAGTCTGCCTTCTTCACATCACCAAGAAATGGCAAGTGTGACATTAGGGGACCCTCTGTCACATTTCTCTTCACTTCCTACAACCAGCAGTGAGATCTCTGTAATAGAGCAGCAGCAGCAAGTAGGGACTAGTGGTGGTGGTAATGATGACGGTGGAGAAGCTGGGATGGAAGAGACATTGAGAGGACTCTGTCTTCTTGTTGCCTCATGCCCTATCATCTGATCTACTTGCTAAGTGTGCAGGGAGGCCATGGGAATCCATGAACAGAGTTGTAGTTGTTGATAGGCAACAACCATTGGCAAACACTACAGTACCCAGAATGCCCATTTTGCCATCATTCCTCAGATTGGCTGACAGTTTTCTGCTGGGCAGCTTACATCTCTCTTTCTTATCCTACTCAGGGAATCAATCTCCTTATTCTGCTTATCCAGACTAACCGTTTGCTCGTCAGATAAGTGTATTTCTGGATACTCAGGGTTCTTAACTTTACTCTGGGAACATTTTATCTAGTTTTTACTAGGTTTTGGGCTTTTTTAGAGACATGTAGGACTTCAAGTGGCATGGAGGTAAACCTAAGGGAAAAGATTCAGGGCTTCACTTACCACATTCACTCACTCACTTACCTCTTGCCATACAGGGCTACCTAGGGAATATTCAGGACCAATGTGCCCTTCATGTGCAGTGGCCCCCACTACTCCACTGGACCACCAATCAAGAGCCTGCTTGGGCTAAGACACTGCACTCTTCAGTTTCCCAAAACCCTTCTGTCCAGTGGTACTTCTGTCCTGGAAGCCTATGCCCACCTTTAAGCAGGTTTACCCTGTATCCAAGGGTCATTCTTAGGTTATTTAGGTCTCCTCTGAGGAGGAATTGCCCTGAGAGGATGATGATGATGCTGGGGAATATGAGTTCATAGGTTCTTTCTACCCTTACGGATATTCCTATGAGGCTGATCCACTCTCCTCACTGAGAGTCTCATCAAGGCATTTCTGGAGACCCTCCAGCTTTCTGATGCTTCTGGAAATCCCTTTCCAGATATCTTACAGAGGAGTAGACAATCACCTCCTGTGTCTCTACCCAATAACACTTGATCAGTTCCTTATGGATCAGTGAAAAACTATTTTTCTTTAACAACTACTTTGCTCAACTATACCCATTTTTAGCTGAGACTTTGTTCTGCAAAAGCTTCAGGTGAATGGATGGGGTGAGAGGACGCTGTGGGAGGATGGAGCAAGGAATCAAAGACTTCAAAGAGATGGTGAGGATTAGATTTGTTGTTGTGGATCAGTGTGGTGTAGTATTCCTGTTTAGCTTTAGATAAAGAAAAATGTAGACAGGACAGCATAAATTTAAAGTGGATGAAATCTGCATGTGAGTGTGATTTCCTCCAAAGGCATTCAGCAGAGCTAGTGCAAGAACGTAGGAATCAGTATGGGAGTTGAGCCAGGGTCGTAGATTGACTCTGAGACTCTGATGTAGTTTCAGTGGGGCAATGGAATCAATAGTAAAGGATAGGATTGAGTTGTAGGCGTTAACAAGAATGTCTGTGTCAGAGATGGTCAAGATAGAGGAAAGATTGGAGTTAAGTGATGTGCTCATCCCAGAGAGATCAAGTGAGTGGGTATCCGTTATATCTGTTGGGGGGAGGGATGGGGGAAGGGGCAGAGTGGGGGAGAGAGAGAAGTAGATAAGATGGTGGTCTGAAAGAGAGAATGGGGAAATTGTAGAAGAGGAAAGGTCCAGACCCTTAGTAAAGACAAGATCGAGGCAGTGACCAGCTTTTTGAGTTGCACAGTCAAACCACTGCGGAAGATCAAGTGAGGAGGTTAGTCCTAGAAGACGGGAAGCCCAGGGGACAGAGGGGTCATCAATATGACAGTTAAAATCACCCAGAATAAGGACAGGATTGTCAGTGGAGAGAAAGAAGGAGAGCCAGGATTCGAAATCTGAGAGAAAGTTTGAAGGAGAAGAGGAGTTAGCAGGTGACCTGTATATTACAGCCACGAGCATTGACAGAGAGTAATAGAGCTGGATTGCATGTATTTCAAATGAGGAAAAGTGCCCAGATGGTGGGATTGAGAGGGTTTGGAAGCAGCAGTGGGAGGAGAGAAGGAGACCTACCCCCCCACCCCGACCAGTACAGCGAGAGGTGTGTGAGAAGCAGAACCCTCCATAAGAGAGTGCAGCCTTCACCGCTGTGTCCTGTGCAGACAACCAAGTTTCTGTGAAAGCAAACAACTGCAGTGATTGCTCACAGAAACAGTCATGAATGGGGGTTGTCTTGTTAACTATGGAGTGGGTGTACAGCAAAGCACAGGAGAAGGGGAGATGGTGAAAGTCAAGGAATGTTTATGAGATTTGAGGGGTTAGAACCCTTCAGGTAGTGGTGGGAGGACATGGCAAACCGTGGTTGATAACAGGTAGGTATAGGGTTTCGCCCTGGATTGGGATCAGTATTCCCTGCAGCAAACAGAAGGATAAGACAAAGGGCAGAAATATGGAAGTGGGACTTGTATTGTTGTTTTGGAATAGGGAAAGCAGAGGGTGAAGGAGTTAAAATCTGTAGAAGTGTGTAAGAGCAGACAAGTGTGATGGGGAGGAGAGAAAGGGACATGTGGCTGTAGTTTGGAAAGTCAAAGAGAGAGTTGAAGCTGATAAGAATCCTGGGGAGCACTGAACATATAACAACAAGGTAAACAGCAAATGTGAACATGGTAAATCAGTTCCTGGTGCCAGAGGAAAAATGTCTTTGCTGATTATCTTCCTACAGCTGCTCTTTACAGGTAATACAGGATTTCTGGTGCCTTGTGTGTTGTCCTCGTTGTTGAACTCAGTTGTTAAACTCTTGCTGGCACGTTAGAAGAAGGGCACTTAGGAAGAGGGGCATCAATGCTCTAACCCCAGCAAATGCTCTCCCCCAGAACGTGTCCAGATATATAGGCCCCTAAATAGTAATTAGCAATCAAACTATCAGCATATCAAAGGACTGAGCATAAGGCTGAAGGGAAATGGAAGGTGTGAGAGGGAATTAACTCCTCTGCAGGGGAATGCAGTCAGTCTATGAGTTAGCAATGTTGATAAATTACATACACAAGATGTTAATATCTGTGCATACCCAGATTAATTGCTCCAAATGCACCAGGCACACAAGGGTTAAAACAAGGCAGATAGACTGTTCAGATTTTTCATACCCAGATTAATTGCACCAAATGCACCAGGCACACAAAATGTTTTAAGTACGCTAGAGCAGGTGATAGTCGATTGGATTGTACCCTACACCTTAAAAGCTGGTTTTGTGTCTGCTGATAACAGCTCCAACATAATCGCTGCTTTGAGAATAGGTGGTATGGTGTATGTGCCCTGCTTTGCCCATGTGCTAAATTTAGTTGTTACCAGATTCCTGGCAGAATCCAAAACCCTCAGAGAGATGCTTACTATTGCCTGCAAAATCTGTGCCCATTTTAGTCACACCTACATTGCACGCAACACTCTTGTATGGAATATAGAGCATTGCGTGCAATGCAACTCTCTTGCATGCAACACTCTATATTCCATACAAGAGAGTAACAACCTGCCCCATCACCAGCTGAAAATGGAGGTGCCTACCAGGTGGAATTCCACAATGTACATGCTAGAGCTTTTGTATGAGCAGAATAAGACCATTAGCAAGCACACCATGCAAAACTTGAAGGCTTTTGAGGGAGCCTCTTTGTTACCTGGCCAAAGGCAACTAATGTGCAATGTATGTGAGCTGCTGAAACCCTTTGAGGAGGCAACCATGCTGGTTAGTCGCATTGGGGCAGGAAAAAATTAGGAGCATGGCTGAAGAATCTTACCATAATTACAACACAGACATGCACCAGCTGGTAAAGGGCATGCTAGCATGCATTCAACAAGATCTTCACATAGTGTCCATTAATAGCAATGAGGAATACATTCTTGCCACTTTGCTTGACCCCCGCTTCAAACAAAAAAAATTCTTAATTTCTGCCAAGGGTCCATCAGCAGTTTGTCACAACAAAGAGTCCTTCTCAGTTTGGGCTAAAATGGCCATTAATGTCTCTTCCACCATCATCATCATCATCACCACGTCCAACAGTACCTCCGTGCAGCTGCTGCTCTATTACAGTCATCTCACTGGTTGGAGGAGGTGATGAGAATTGTGACAGAGGGTCCCCTAATGTCCCACTTGCCATTTCTTTGTGACCTGAAGAAGACAGACTGGCAGCACTAGCAGCAGCACAGGCAGCTGATCTGTGCTCCTGGTGGTTGTATTATTGCTTCTAGGCAATAATTTTGCCTTCTTCATGATCATGTTCTACCTGGACAATGCCAAGAGGTGAATGGGACTCCCAGGGTAAGGGGAATGGTGTGGGCTCCCTTGACTGGTAGACTGGACGTTCTGCATTGCTTCCCCTACCTCTCCCCTAATTATAGCCCCACCAGTTGCTTCACCATCATTGTTACTAAAATTAACACCAACCACATCAATTTCAGTCCCTAAGTCTTCCTCCTCACAGTTACTAGTACTATTATGATCACCCCCTTCTTCACTCCTAACACTAACAAGCTGCTGGACCTTCTTAATAGTAGTACTAGTGGCTAGACTGCTTGGGTATAGCAAGTGTTACTCAGGGTCCCCTGCGGTCACACTTGGCATCTTCTTCTTCTCCCCCCCCTCAGAATTACAAGACATACTGGCAGTAGGTTTAGCACTGACAGCAGCCCCTGACCTGTCCTGCTTTCACTACTGTACTCTATTGGCCAGCAAAGGGTCTGTAGTCCTCCTCAGAATCACTGGACACATAAGGGTCCTTCCAGCTCCTTCTTTTATTGTTTGTAAACCTTCTCATAGAGATAGCAGTCACTATGAGCCTATCCTGCCTCAATTTTGCTCTAAATATCATAGTAGAACAGCACAGCACAGCAACTCTCTCTCCATCTCTCTCTCGCTTTGTAGCTGCTTATATTGTGTTTCACTTCTTGGAAAATGGTATGTTTTTAGAGTGAATATGTGAAAAACACGTTAATAAAGGGTCAAAAACTTTCTAGCCATTGAAAAAATGGGGAAGAATTTTTGCCAATGGATGAAAAATGCAAAGATTTTAATCTGTGTATTTAAAGATTATTTTCCTATGAAAAAGAGGACAACCAAGTAGTTTTAGCAGATTTTTTCACAGGAATATGACTGAACCTTTCGCCCACACCTATTGATGATGTACAAATTTTGTTCTGCACATTTGATCAGTTGGTTGCCTCTATTGTCTCTTTTTCCAGTTCCATGTCGTCAGATCAATTTTTCACCATTTTGTATCTTATGAATTCTCATACTGAAATCCTTGATTATAAATATATATAGTAGTTTATTGGAATCAACTTTTGGCTGTATTGTACAGCCTTTATCAAGACTGATAAAGGCTGTGCAATACAGCTGAAACATCGATTCCAATAAACTTCTGTCTTTGAACTTGAACAAGAACCTGTGAGTGCCGTCAATTTTCCATTGGTACATATATATATATATATATATATATATATATATATATATATATATATACTCAGTGCCATGAATCAATGCCTTATCGAGACAGGAGGGTTTTCAGGTGTCAATTAAGCCTAGAATTATGTCACTGGGAGCACCTGGCAGGGTCACCCATGGTGGAAAGATCAAAGCTAAGATACCAGAATACATCAATTCAAAATATGTCAGCCAGTACTGGGCCAGTATGGCAGATCATGGCTAATTCATTCAACGTGGCTTCACAATAAAATGAATGACCCTCATGCCCCAGAAGCTTGTGAGCTACTACTTATGGCAGGAGGAAGACCAGCTCAGAGGCAGAGGGTGTCAGGTTCTATCAGGCTTCCTTTGGACTTTAGACAAAGGCATCTGAAAAGGAGGCACAATCTCCCCAATACTATTTTCTGCTTGTTAGAATATATTTTCCACAAACTAAATTGGCGCAAAAAAGAACTTAAGATCAATGAAAATTATCTACATCACTTTTCAGATGATATCTCACTTTACTCCCACACCCCTGCACTTCTTCCACCTTTCCCCCTCTTGCTTGTGCATTTGCTAGACATTACTCAACTAATGTGTGTGTTTTTACTCTCTACAGTACACAACTAATGGAGTGTGATGTCTTGCCTTGGCCCTCAACAAAATTCTCAAAGTTGTCTGCTGTCTTTCAAGTCTGCTTCAGTCATAGAGCTCCCTGTCAGCTAATATATTTATTTGCTTAATTATTCATGTTTTTTATTTTTATTTATTTTATTTTTTTAAGTTGTCCACCACATCTAATCACAGTTAGTACCAAAAAAGATATATATAACTAAACTTTCTAACTAACTTTCCCCAGACTTCCCCGGCACAGAGACAGTAAAAGTAAAATCAGCAAGCAATTTGGACCCCAGCTGCCTGTGTCTTGCCAGTCAGTCACACCAAAATTTGGGGTATTTTGGGTCAACCGCCTTCCTCCCTTCTTCTCACCATTCTACCCCCAGACTCCCCTACTACAGAGAACAAATGTCCTACCTAAATGACTCCCAAAAACTAAGCTTCAATTCCCCTTTATTTGCCTATCTTCTCTAGCTCAAAAACATGCTGCTCTATCCTCTCACAAACACTGAATGGCTGCTGTGAGAGCCTGACAGCTTTTATATGGCTGTAGAAAACTTTCATGAGATAGAGACAAATGTTTCTACCCATTGATTTCAATGCAATGAGCTATGCAAGAAAAGCAGGAAAAAACGGAAAAAAGGAAAAAAAGGAAAAAAAATGGCACTTTTTGCAGTAAATTTTCCGCTAAGCGGAAAGTGCCATTCTTCTCCGATTTCAGTTTGAAGCGAAAATTTTCACCTATCCCTATTTACAACCACACACACTGTTCCCTATCCTTCAACCAGTTTTCTATCTAATTACAAAGTTTATCCCCTAGCCCCGATTTCCTTATTTTATACCCCGGTCACCTGTGTGACACTGTTTCAAATGCCTTTGCAAAATCTAGATATACTACATTAACTGCCTTACCATTATTTAGGTTGCTACTTACTTCTTCACAGAAGCTGAAGAGATGTTTGTCATTTTGACCCATGTCCCTTAGGCAATGAATGGGTTAGTTTTGTGAATACACTTTGCTACAGGATGAAAAGCGGGATAATTTTATGATCCCAGTGGTCATTGGTTGTTGTTAGAACAAGCCCATAGACCATATTCAAATCAGGCTGGTGGATTCACCTCAAGTCAGAACCTCATAAAGTAAACAATACAGTCACAAAATGTGTAGGGTGACATCTCCTGTACACCTCCCTATGCTAGCTTAAACTCTGCCTGAACATGTTCCCTGAACCTACTAAGACATTGAGACTTCAGACCAAAGCACGGCACCAATTAGTGCTCGTAAACGCTTTAACTTTGATTCAGTTTTGATGAATCCTTGCTTGCAAGTGCAGTTCTTGCAACTCACTGTTTTTATGCAATGTTTAATTAAATGTTTTATTTCACATTTCTTTTCTTTATCAAGTGTTATCAATTAAGAGTCATAGCCATACCAATCTAAAGGATTAAAGACACTGCCTCAAAGTATTGCCTTCTGCCTCAAGCTCTGACAACACTGATACATTGGGAACAAGTGCTATTTATTTAACTTGTATATTTTTATTTGTTTATATTAGAACTGTGGGTCTTTTGGTTTAGATTCTATTGCACTATTATTCATATATTTTTTTTTCTATATGCATCATTTAATTCATACACTTTAACTAACAGGTCTGAAGATAGTCTGGTTTGTGAGTTCGGCTGCCTGTTCTGGTCCACATGGGGGAGGGAGCTTTATCAGTGGAAACTGAGTAAGCACCATTTTAGCATGATTGCTGTGTGGTTAATATATTTTACTTTATATAGCAGAAAAGCTTTGTGAACCAAGTTAAGCTAAAATGTTCTCAGTTTAGTAAAATGTTTATGGGCATAAAAAAGAAGATTATGAAGTAGATATCCAATTAAACCTATTAGGTTGGTTTGGGTTCTAGAACTTAAAATAGTCCCAATTCAATATTCATAAACACGAGGCTACAGAACCAATATTTTTGGATTTAACTGGCACTTACCAAAAAAATGTGCACGTAGCTGCCCAGTTGCATTGTGCACCTGAAGCAACTATTATCCAAAGTATAACTCCTCAGCAATTGATGTACTATATAATAAACAATGTTAAAACTTAACTAAATAATTCTGTCTCTCGCCTGTATAATTACACCACATATGGAGTGAAAAGCATCATCCCAGAGGTCTAGGGTCAAGTCTGGTATGTCTTTTTGCCACTTCGCTAGGGTACAACATTTGCTATTACTTTATTTAATTTATGTCATATTTTAAAATTTTAAGAATAGATACTGTTTGTAAATTGATTGCTAAGTGTATTTAAAAGTTGGTTTATTATTATTTTTTCATTCCATTGAATTATAATTTTAATGTACTGTAGATTCAATCATCATTATACCATGTATTTTAAACTTCTGCATTCAATATCAATTAATAAGGAGAGAAAATAATAGAAATTGTATACAGGCAATATTTATTGGAGATATTTGTAAGTTTCACAATTTTAATATAAATACTCTTTTTGAAGGAAAAGCAGAATTATATATAGCAGAATTACTTGTTTTCCTTCTTGCTGAAAATAATTACAAAATAACTCCCTGTACCTGCTAAATCTGTACTTAATTGAATAAATGTATTTTAGGAATGCTCTTGTAACTTTAAATAGTATTTAAAACCAAGTTTGTAACAATGTGCTTTCTGATTAGAATTTCAAAACTGCATTATTTTACCTACTTTTTATTGAGTTTAATCTAAAAATAGCATTTTACCCATGTGCACTGAGAACTGAAATCTTCAGTTACCTAAAGAAGACATTTCACTTGTCTAAATTTAAGACTAATCAACATCCAACTATTATTGTATCTCTAAAGAATTCATCATGCTTTACTTCCTCTAAGCATTTAGGAGAAAAGAGGGCTTTGTGTAAGCCTTTTCCCATGTCCTTTGACTACATGTGGGTCATACGAGTCCAGTGCTCTGCTCTCAAATACTAATTTAGAATGTAGAACAAAAAAGAAACCAATGTCATTGAGTTTGGTAGTTCAAGAAGTTCTATTTTTAAGATGTCTTCAGCTGGTGATATAGTGTATTCAAAAATATTTTTTTCCTCCATCTATTGCTATTTTTGACAAACAAATGCCTTAATTTTCAATTAAAGTTCTTTTTAAAGGTATTTTATACAATAAATATTTTTTTGTGTGAGAAAGAGAATAAGAATAACAGTGGTCTCTGGGAGTTTAAATGCTGAAAAAATACACTCACACAAGAGGAATATCTCTTCATTTTTATTTAGATGTACAACTCTTATATGGAAAAAAATGACTATACATAGCTGCACATTAATGCACTTGGATTATTAATGGTCTACAACTGTTACTGTTACCATGATAGATAGTGTAATGCTGAAATTGCCCTATATAGGTTCTGTGTTACCATGTGATTAGTGAAAGAATCGCTAATAGTGGAAGTCCATGGTAGCTGCATTGAAATTTGAAAATGGACAATACTACAATTCTCCTTTATGGGTATTGCACAACACATTATTAAAAAAACATAACACCAAATTATAGAGTGAAACTTGCTAGATTTTTGTTTATAAAATTAATTATTAATCAAAGGTAAAATATTGAGATATAAAGGATAATTTCTAAACAAAACCAAATATTTGAACACAAATGTTTTCCAGTGTCCTAAAGCATATTTGCAATTTATTTGGAACATTTTTTAAAAAAATGGAAAGACATGTAGTTGGATTTGTTGTAATAAGTCAGTCACTTATCCTCACAAGTGAGTAAACAGAACACTGGTTCCTCCATATTTGTGGTCCTAGAGAGTGTTTGGGGTATTATTTAACCACTGTCACTTAACACTCACTATTTTATTCACTTGGCCTCTGCACTGCCTAAGATTTTACACAAGCACAATAAAAACAAAGAAAGGGGGACATTTATACTGCCACATAAATGCTAAATTCAATTAAGCAAGTATAAGAATTTTGGAATGCTACTAATATCTATGATGACCACTATTTACATATGGGAACATTTTAACAGTAAAAGCAGGCAGAACAACCCATACCCATTACTGGTCAACTATTTGTTGGATTCACTGATCAGCCTGCAATTCAGTATCCCATACGCATCCAAATCAATATCAAAAGGATACACGATGAAATGAAAATGTGTTTAAAAGGTTTGGATTTATTAAAACACATTCAATCAAACTTATATTCAATCTCATTTTTTTTAATATTCATACTTTATTCGGGGCTTAGTAAACTTATGAAGTAAACGTGAAAGGTGTGATAATGCAGTATTGCCTGCTATTGGTATGATATTGTTGTGATAGTGTTGTATTGCCTGTATTAAAATATGAGTATTTATTAAAACACATAAAATCAAACTGACATTCGGTATGTTTTTTTATTTGCATACTTTATGCAGTTATCAGTAAATGTATGAAAATAAGTCCTCTTGATAGGTGTGATTGTGCAGTATTGCCTGTTATCTCTCAGAGGGGTATTTTTGTATAGCAGATTGGCAGGTACTAATTCAAGAAATAAATTATTTAGCATCAATTATTACAGATTCAAGACAATAAACAAATAATGTACCTGTTCTACAGAGGTATTAATCCAATTTGAGGTAAATTTTTTTTGAGGTAAATTTTTTCTATTGGAGTTCATGGAAAGCTGTTAGTAGTTAACTGAACATCTTTTCTTACCACAATAGCAAAAGTGTCAAATTTCAGGACAACAAATTTCAGTTTCACCTCAAAATGTAATAAAACCTAACCTTTATTATACATTTTAAAAAACAGATGAATTAAAAGAACAAAGACTCTCTTTCTTCAGGTGTGTGAAATATAGTGCAACTGTTCAGCAGTCAAATATAATGGCACTCTAGGTTGAGATTGGGGATCGGAAAAAGTTATCAGATTTAAGCATATATTACTTGAGCCACACGTCTGGATTCTCACAAGGAAACACAGTCATTAATGCTTAATATCTCACAATTAAAGTAACAATGCAATGAAAGATATAATAGTAAATGCTCTCATTTGTGTCATCAGGTCAATTATCCTCATTAACTTGTATTGAGGCACAAGATAATTAGGCTGTTTGAGCTAAACACTCATCTCATCGAGTTAATTGTTTATATTTCATATGTATCATTCACATAAATTTGTAGTCTAAGCACTATGATTGCACTATGATAATTGAAGGCCCAGAGATACATCAGTTATGGTATTGTTATCAGCGTATAGTCCCAGCCGACAAACTCAGGACAAATAATTAGCAATTTATCATGTCTGGGTTATCTTATGCACCATTGCAACTTAGTTATAAGTATATTATAAAATATTGGGTCGCCTGCCCCAGGATAGTGAGATCTTGCACCGGCTTGAAATACTTACAGCATCGTATCAACCAACAAGCTTGTAGCAAGTATCTTAATGATTACAGAGATATACACAGATTCTTAGAGTATTAAAGATTCCTACAATAGTCTATTAGAATCCAGACTGGGCTATCTTATGCCCCATTGCAATTGATTACACACATGACAAGAAATAAGAGACTCTAACAAAGAGGATCACATTCATGTGTGATCCCAAAGTCCTAACGTGTGTTTCTCCTTCTGCGGCATCACACCCTCGACTCTCAAAGGCTTAATACCTTGGCTACCAACAAAACAATAAATACACATAAGCACATTAAAGTGATTTATGTGGCTTGGTTAATTGAAAGATTAAAATGTATATTAGCCCTCTACGCACCTTCTCAGCTCGGGAAGGATAGGTATATTAGTAAAATTTACTCGATCCTTCCAGATTCCAATACAAGCAAGAAACCTATATATGCTATTAAATGGGAGAAGGAACTAGGCAAGGTTCTGTCCTCTTTGTATTGGGCACAGTTATGGAAATATACCTTCCAATCCAATATATCTACTCATTATATTGAAATGAACTTCAAACTGGTATCTCGCTGGTATTACACCCCATCCAGACTGCATGCAATGAATCCATTGCTCCCCTTGGTCTGCTGGAGATGCCATCTACATACAGGGACTCTTTCTCACATTTGGTGGGGATGTCCAGTGATTAAATCATACTGGACCAAATGTTTTTCACATATTGAACGTCTATTTCATATCAACATACCCCGAGATCTGGCAACTGTGCTCCTGTATTGGAATTTACCCTCTGTCCCACCACCTCAGAGGATACTTTTGATGTGTATGCTGAATGCTGCCAAGGCTCTTATTCCTATGCGGTGGAGGTCTCCTGAGTCACCCACTACAGATGAGTGGATCAAAAAAGTGGAGGATCAGATACTGTACACCCGTATGACATGGACCCACAGAGGCTTAGATTCTACGCAACTATCCCATTGGATAGATAAATGGTTTGAAGCTAGCATTTTTCTCCAGTAGCAACCTATCTTTTGTCTGGCAGTGCAGTTGGGGCCTCCTCTCCCGTCCATGGTCCACCTTTCCTCTTTTCCCCCTCTAACTTTCTATCTTCCTTCTTTTTCCTCTTCCTCTTGTACTTCCTCTTTCCTCTCTTATAACTTTTGTATAATATACTGAGTTACCTTCTAGGGATCGGAGGGTTTTCTGTAGAATGAGTTAGAAATGCTGACTTTCTAGATTTCCCTACTAATTAGGACATATGTTTGCATGTGCTATTTTTCAATTATGTTTCTTTAAACGCAGGAAATTCTGTTTTCTCTTCTGCTTTTTGCTGATTATATGTGCCTTGTCTACCATTAAACTCAATAAAAATATTTAAACAAAATGTATATTAGCCCATTCAGTGTCACAATGGTACAAATATAATAATAATGTATGTAAACTTTCTTTTATTCACTACTATGGTTAAGGTATGCTGAAATTCACAAATATGTTTATTATCCACAAACAGTCCATGGGATCCATTGGAGAAGAAGAACAGGTACACTTCTGAAGCAAACCAGCTGCACCTAAGTGGACCTTTAACTCCTTGAATGCCAGAGAGATATCAAAAGCATTGCTTTGCAATGTGTTGGATACCTTTAGAGCATTTATGTGTTAAAACTCCATTTGGATCTATGGTTATTTTGGAAATTGTTACGTGTCCCCTGTGGTGCAGCTTTTTTGCTCCAGAACTTCTCCATTTCATCTTAGTACATCAGCCTCATTGTTTGTAACAATCAATAAATGTGGTTCTCATTTTTTTTTTTACAGAACAGCAAATAATTTCTACATTAAGTTTAAAATGTAACACTAAATCACTAGAACTATGTTTCTTAAAATGTTACAATCATTGCCTGATTATATTTCAAAACAGCATGCAATTTAAACAGCTGTACATTTCATATACTTTAAAAAAGCTAGTTACTGGATGTTGACATCAATAGAAGTGTACTTGAATAGGAATCCATTGAACAAGTTCATTTTCTTAATTAGCAAAGTACAAACCAGCCCTCACTATGCTGATATAAATAAGTGATCTTGGATTTGCATTTGGATTGTCCCTTTCTCAGTTCCTCCCATTTTCCCCATTGAATTCTTATCCAATAATATGCAATGTTAACTTCTTTTGTTCATGTTTCTCATATATAAGATTATTGAAATGGAGAGATTATGCCATTTCTTTGCACACCTTGCCTATTAATATTAATTTCAAATCTAGCATATTTAATGCAAACTCACACACACTGAAACATTTTTCAAACATCTTGCAATATAAGTCTCACTACATTTTATTTGGCAAAAATTGGCTATGAAGTTCCTCATGCCTCCATTACTGACTGGCATATCTTATTTTAAAACTCCAGTCTTCATTCATAATGTATGTTTTCATACACCTTCTGAGAGCCTGACTTTGCCAAGAAGACATTTGCCTTTCTCTTCTCTCCCAGGTCCTATTGATTGCCCTGGAATTGGAAGCCTTTTAAATATCCTTTGGAATGGAGGATTAAAAAACCAGCATGAAATCATGGTAAGTTTTCAGGTCTAGTAATGATTTTCAGTTTTAATAATATTGCAGTATTGGTGTATACAATACACACACACACACACACACACACACACACACACACACACACACACACACACACACACACACACACACACACACACACACACACATCCTTCCTGTCTACTCAAGTATATAATAGTATAATATTACACTTTTTTAATGTACTGAATCAGGTGGATATTTTTTTATTAAAAAAATACAATGACACATTTTAATATTATTTTCTTGTGTAGTACAAATACCATCAGAAGTTTGGAAAGATATTTAAGATGAATCTTGGATTCTTTAAATCTGTGCAAGTTGGAGACCCATTTCTGTTAGAACATTTTCTAAGAACAGAAAGCATGTACCCTAAAAGAATGGAGATCAAGCCTTGGAAAATGTATAGGGATTATAGAGGAGAAGCAGGTGGTCTTCTTACACTGTAAGTACATAATATTTGACATATATTTAAAAGGAAACATCAATGTCTAATATATTGAAATCTCCAGTACTGTAAAATAAACACACGCACACACAAATACATGTGTTTGAAAGTATGCAGGTATGTGTGCCAGTATTCAAATTTGTGTTACTTCATGCAAATGTGTATGCCAGTGTATGAATGTATGTGCCAGTATATGAATGTGCAAGCCTGTGGGACTGTATTTGAGACCAAAAAAATGCAAATGCAGTATGTAAATGTGTTTGATGGTGTCTAAATGTATACAAACGAGTGTTGACATGTTATTGTGTATACAAATGAGTATGCTAGTTTATGAATTTCTGTGCACCAGCATGTAAATGAATCTTCCACCTTTTCATTGTTTGTGAGTGTACACAAATGTGTGCATAGTGTGTATTTCTGCATGCCAGTGTGCTCATATGCACGAGGATGTGTAAGTGTTTGCACCAGTATTTGAATGTGTGATTCAGTGTTTGAATGTGTGTACTAGTGTGTAAATGTTTGGTGTGTGCCAATGTTTCAATGTGTGTGAGTATACAAATTTTAATCTGTTCTACAAATTAGTATACTTGTGTGAATGTATGTGCCAGCATTTGAATGTGTGTACACAAGTATATGCTACATTGTGTGAATGTGCATACCAGTTTGTAATTGTGTGTACCAGTGTTTGAATATGTGAGCCTGTGTTTGAATGTGTATAGCAGTGTGTAAATGTATGTGCTAGAATGTGGATTTGTGTAAGTATTTTCAAATGTGTTTTCTATTGTGTGAATGTGTATGCCAGTGAATACATGTGTTTGTCTATGTGTCAATACATATTCCAATGTGAGTGCAAATCTATATACTGGTGTGTTTGAATGTGTGAGACCTTATGTGAATGGTTTTGCAGTGGTGCATGAGTGTGTCAATATGTGAATCTGTATACAAGTATGATCATATGTGTGCAAGCTTGTATGTGTCAGTATGTGAATTCATATGCTAGTATATCAAAGTGCATGCCAGGGTGTGAATGCATGTCAGTATGTCAATGTTTGTACCACTATGTACACATGTTAGAGTTGCACAAGTGTCTGAATATGTAAGGGTCTGTAAGTTCTGTTTGTGTGTGTGCGCTTGTGTGTGTTTATGTGTTTGTGAAAGTGAACATTGTGTGTGTATATGTATTTGCTTAGGTGTGAGTGTATGCACATGCGTAATTCTTTAAAAGTGTGTACTAATGTGCGAATGTGTGTGCCAGTGTGCAAATCTGTGTAGGTTTCTGTGGGGTGCATGATTAAATTGTTTGCTCTGGAGCCCATTAATCACTATGTATGTCTCTGATAGCTTGTATTATATTCATTATAGTTTTTTAAAAAAAAATGTGACATATTCTATAGTAGGGATGGGCAAAACCAAAATTGGCGAAAAATGGCACTTCCACTAGGTGAATAATTTTCAGCAAAAAGTGCTATTTTCCCACTTTTTTCACCTAGTTCATTGCATTGAAATCAATGAGAAGAAAAAATTTTCCCCACCACATGAAAGTTTTCTCTACTTTTCCTGCAGGAATACATATAAAAAAGGTGTCAGACTCTCACCGCATGCCATTCTGTGTTTGTGAGAGGAGAAAGCAGGACGTTATTGAGTCTGAGAAGATAGGCAAATAAGGGGAAGTGAAGCTTAGTTTAGGTAGTCTTTTAGGTAAGACATTTGTTCACTGTATTAGGGGAGTCTGGGGCACTTTGGAGGAGAAGAAGAGAGGAAGGAGATTGATCCCAAATACCCCAAAATTTGTAGTGACTGACTAGCAAGACACAGGCAGCTGGGGTCCAGTTTGCTTCCTAACAGTAACATAGTAACATAGTAAATTAGGTTGACACAAGTCCATCAAGTTCAACCTTCTCCTCATACCCCAGTAATTTTATAGCTTTCCTGCTACCAAATATGTTAGTCTTTATCAGACCTTCCTGATCTGCCTACTAATAAACAGGATAACTCTGTATGTTCCCTTTGGAAAGAAATGTATCTAATCTTCTCTTGAATGTATCCACTGTATCTGCCATAACCACCTCCTTGGGCAAAGAATTCCACAATTTAACAGACCTCACTGTGAAAAAACCCTACCTCTGCTGAAGTCTAATCCTCCTTTCCTCTAATCTCAAGGGGTGTCCCCTGGTCATCTGATCAGGCCTTGGAATAAATAGCTCACCACAGAGAGCCTTGTATTGACCTCTCATATATTTGTACAATGTGATAAAGTCTCCTCTTAGTCGTCTTTTCTCTAGAGTAAATAAACCAAGTTTGTCTAGTCGTTCCTCATACATCAAGTCCTCCATTCCCTTAATTAATTTTGTTGCTCTTCGCTGTACCCTCTCTAGTTCTAGTATATCCTTTTTCAGAACTGGTGCCCAAAACTGCACTGCATACTCAAAGTGAGGTCTTACAAACGATTTGTACAATGGCAAAATGTTATCCACTCTTGCTTCAACACCTCTTTTTATGCAATACAGGATTTTGTTTGCCTTTGCTACTGCTGTTTGACACTGGTCACTGTTTCCAAGTTTGTAGTTGACAAGGATACCCTGGTCTTTCTCTAGCAACGAGTCCCCTAAAATTATTCCATTAAGTTTATAAGTAGCCTTGGGATTATTTCCTCCCAAATGCATGACTTTACACTTCCCCACATTAAACTTCATAATCCATTGGTTTGCCCAATCTGCCATTTTATATAAATCCCTCTGTAGAGAGAAATTATCCTGTTCTGAATTAATTACCCTACATAATTTTGTGTCATCTGCAAATATTGATAATTTGCTTTCTATATCTAATTCTAGGTCATTTATAAACATGTTAAAAAGCAGCGGACCTAATACTGAACCCTGAGGTACTCCACTCTCCACTTTAACTGTACTGGAGAATTGTCAATTTACAATAACACACTGTTCCCTATCCTTCAACCAGTTTTGTATCCAATTGCAAAGGTCATCTCCTAGCCCCAATTTCCTTATTTTATACCCCAGCCTTCTGTGTAGCACTGTATCAAATGCCTTTGCAAAGTCTAGATATACTACATCAACTGTCTTGCCATTATCAAGGTTGCTGCTTACTTCCTCAAAGAAGCTTAAAATGTTAGTTTGGCATGATATATTCTTCATAAAACCATGTTGAATCCTGCTAATGATCTTTTTTGTGTTGTAATCCTGAATATAGTCCCTTATTATCCCTTCTAGCAGTTTTCTCACTACAGAGGTCAAACTCACAGGTCTATAGTTTCCAGGTTCTGTTTTAGTTCCCTTCTTAAATAGAGGCACTACATTGGCTCTTCACCAGTCTTGTGGCACTGAGTCTGTGGTGAGAGATCTTGCTGTTATTGGTTCTTTGCTTGGGAAGTCTGGGTAAAGAAGATGATGATTTTGTTTTTCAGTTATAATTTTCTGTTTGGACAGACTGTGATACTAAAAGGTGGACAACTTAAAAATATAAAGTAAAAATAAAGATAAAAAAAAGAAAAAACATAACAAAAAATAAATAAACAAATAAATATATTAGGTGACAGACAGCTGACTGGGAGCCTGATGTGAGCTTTTTGACTGAGTCAGACTTGATAGACAGCGAGAACTTGATGTAACTCAATAGCAGCACACATAACAAGAAAAACAAGAAGGGGTTATCTAAGTGTAATAATATATTAACATTATGATGCTAAAAAATAAGTAATGCAGTTACAAGAGCCTTTCTTGGGCTTTCAGCATATAACAACGTGTCCTATTCCTTGTAGCCTATACAAACTGCGTCCTCACTGTCCTCCTGCCAGACCAGATCCTTTGTCCTTTATCCTTGCAGTTGTTGTGTCTTGCTTCTTATGGTGTTGTACTAGTCCAAAGAGCTAAGACTTGATAATCTAAGGGTATGGCAAAAATATAAGCAAGCACCACAGGATGGGGAAGATGGTGTTACCCAGGTGACTTGATGGAGAAGCCTAGTGGAGAGGTGAGTCTACACACTGGGAATCCAATATTTACGGAGAGGATGGGGTGGAGCGGGGAAACTCGTAGGGGCATGAACAGGACCCATGACTGAGATGAACGTGACAGTGGACCAAATGATTTTGCAGGCTTACTGTCTGCTTTCTCTAGGGTGTATGGGAAAAAACGGGGCTGATGGTAACAAAGATATTTATGCTATTACCTTGAAGTCAAAGTTCATGAAAATTTGGATAAATAGTAATGCCTTTACAAATGAATAAAAATAAACCTAAAAAAAAGTCACTTATACATAGTAACACAATATAACACTGTGAATATACATTTACATAAAAGTTAAAATAAATTAAAACAGTACAAATAACTCTTTTGATACCATATAAAATAAATTATTTTAACTTTTATGTAAATGTATCTCATCTCCATATTCATCAAATTTGTCTTTAAGTACTGGTAAATAACTCATTCAGTGGTTCATCTTGACCATCATTTCATCACTAATTTTTTTCAGTACTAATACTTGACTGCCATTTCCATTCTGGGCAGGCAAATGGCAAATGAGATTCAATATAGACAAGTGTAAAGTTATGCATTTTGGGTATAATAATAAAAATGCAACATATAGTTTAAATGGTGTTTCTCTGGGGAAATCTACTAATGAAAAGGATTTAGGAGTAATGGTAGACAATAGACTTTGCAGTAGCATGCAGTGCCAGCTGGCAGCTGCAAAGGCCAATAAGATATTGGCATGTATTAAAAGGGGTATTGACTCAAGGGAGGAAGATATAATTATGCCTCTTTACAGGTCCATGGTAAGACCCCACCTAGAATATGCTGTTCAATTCTGGGCGCCCTTTCTGAAGAAGGACATTATGGAACTAGAGAGAGTGCAGAGGAGGGCTACAAAACTAGTAAGGGGAATGGAAAGTTTTAGTTATGAAGAGAGGCTAGAAAAGTTAAACTTGTACACACTAGAGAAACGGCGTCTTAGAGGGGATATGATAACACTATATAAACATGTTCAAGGCCCATATAAAGGGCTTTCAAAAGACCTGTTCATTAACAGAACAGTACACAGGACAAGGGGCCACCCGCTTAGACTTGAGGAAAGGAGATTTAGTCTACAACAGCGAAGGGTTTCTTTACAGTAAGGACAATAAAGGTATGGAATGCACTTCCGGAGGAGGTGGTGCTATCAAATACATTAGATGCCTTTAAAAGGGGCCTGGATACTTATTTAAAAGAGCATAATATAGAGGGCTATGCACGTTAGTATTGGGATTAATATTTAGTTAGGGCTTGTTGATCCAGGGAGAAATCTGATTGCCATTTGGAGTCAGATGCCTTCTTTTGGGTCAGCGATGGTAAACAGGAATAGGAAAAGGGTTGAACTGGATGGACGCAAGTCTTTTTTCAACCTAAATTACTATGTAACTATGTAACATTCTAAGTGTTCACTGCCAAAGAGTTTTTTTATTTTATTGCCGCTTTTACGAACTATGATCTCATTAGATTTATTTTTTTATATTTTATGGTCTTATTTTTTATCAACTTTTGCAGTACTGTAGATCTTGATATACGACCTGATTGCCAACTTCATCAGCTATTTTCATATATTATATTCTATACATAACGTATCTCCTGTTGTGTCTTGAACAATCAATTCACCTTTAATTCATTTAGTGACTATTTTTTAAATCGCTCACAGTACAGGGGTCTTTTTCTATATTGCTGTATATTTTCTCCTTGACAGAGAGCAGAAGACATTAAGAATTTTGTTGCGTGCTAAGGCAAGGCATTTCACTCCATCAGTTGTGTACTGTAGAGAGTAAAAATACACACCGTAGTTGTGTAATGTCCAGCAAATGCACAAGGGGTGGGGGAGGGGAAAGGTGGAGCAGGGAAGGGAAGTGGGAGTAAACTGGTAAACTGAAGAAGTAAATGAAGCCATGGTTGCTGCAGCAAGTGAAATAAATGATGATGATCCCTCTCCTCCCAGGGAAGATGCAGTTTTGTCAAGGTCCCACCAAAAGTTCCACCACCACCAGGGCCAGTACAGAAAAAAAACATGTAAGAAGAAAACTGAAGACGACAACGTGTCGCATTCTAATGTTGATGATGACAATGGTATAATGGTGGAAGCTGTAGCAGCTGAACCAGTTGCTGAGTTGTTCTGCTAAATTGAGGCAGGAGAGGCTCATAGTGACTGCTATCACTATGAGCAAGTTTAAAAATAAATGAAAAAAGGAGTTGGAGGGATGGTTATGCATCCAGTGAGTCTGAGGAGGAGGAAGTGGCAGCTACCAACATGAAAGGGTCTGGATGCCCTGGTTCTCCAGACCCAATGATGGCCAGTCCTCCTCTCCCCTAGATCTTGGGGAAATTTGTCTCAAGGGAGGAAAAAGAGGGTATTAGTAGTATGAGCAGTCAGCTACCTGTGCCTGCTGCACCTTCTGCCAGTACTGCTCCTGCTTCAAGTGCTGCACCTACTGTCAGTGTGATTTGTAATTCTCAGGAGGTGGAAGGAAGAGATGGTGCCAAGTGTGACAGCAGGGGACCCTAAGTCACACTTGCCATCCCCAAGCAGTCTTACCACTAGTACTACTGTATGAAGGTCCAGAAGCTTGCACAGAGTGTTAGAAGTGAGGGAAGGGGTAATCATATTACTAGTGATGAGGAAGACTCAGGGACTGAAATGGATGTGGTTGGTGTTTGTAGTAATAGTGATGGTGAAGCAGCTGGTGGTACAAGCGCTAGAGGAGTGGTAGGAAAAGTACTGCAGAGTGGCCAGACTAGTCGTCAAGGGAGACCACATTCCCCCTAATCTGGGAGTCCCCTTTTCCCAATCCCTACGGTTGTGTTCACAAGGAACATGATCCTGAAGAAGCCAGAACATATCAGCTGCCTGTGCCTGCTGCTGTTGCCAGTCTGCAAGAAAAGGCAAGTGTGATATTAGAGGACTCTGTCACATTTCTTATCACCTCCTCCAACTGATGAGACAGCAGCAAGGAGGGATGGTAGTGATGGTGATGATGGTGGTGGAGAAGCTGGGGTGGAAGTGACATTAATGGATTTTTAGCCCAAACTGAGAAGGAATGGGAGACGGGGTGGGGATGGGCATCACCAACACCACCATCAGTGAGCAATTGGAATTTGCTCTAATTCCTGCTGCTGTTGAGTTGCAAGAGAACAGGATGATAAGGAGCAGGCTAGTGTGCCACAGACCGATGTGTACACAGTGGGAAATGTTGTCCAGTGATGCGGGACAGGTTCCACTAGCCAGCCGCAATACTCCTGGTCCTAGTTGCAGTGCTGATTGTGAGTCAGTAGCAGCAACAGCAGCAGCATCATCCTCTGCCCCAGCCAGTGAAGGGGAATGTGGAGTAGAAGAAGAAAGAAGTCACTGTTCTCCACCTTTTCCCTTCCCCTTGAGGTCCTGGGTGTGGAATTATTTTTCTCTTGGGATTGGCACAGTGCAGTCATCAGTGACGGCACTGTGCACAATTTGTGATGTCAGTAAAAGGGGGAAAGGAGGGAATGCACTTTAACACAACTGCCTTGATAACACACATTAAACACAGACACCATGACATTTATGTGAAATACATTAAAGCCAAACACCCACTAAAGAAATCGGGCACTGCTATTGCTGTGCTCCCTTACTCACCACAAAGGCAACACTAGGCAGGGTGGAAATCAAAGAGGAGGAAGAACATCATCTCAACATCAGAACATCACCATCACCTTCTTGCTTTCGGGTAACTACATCTTCTGCCAATCTACCTCATTCATCTTTACCTACCTTACCTGTTGATAGTCACTCTGTAGATGTCAAGAGGATGTGGCAGCTCATGTCCACCAATTTCACAATGTGTGGTGCATTGACCACACATGCCAGTGCAACCAGGGAATAAAGCATCATCTGAGAAGATTCCATCCTGTAGAATATGCAAAGCTGGTGGCATGGATGGTTCATCATTATTATTAAACTGTCTTCAACTTGTCATGTGTCCTTAGCGGGGAGTGGACAAGGGGCATAGGGACAGCAGCAGTACTTGTTTTCTAGTGGGATTATTTCACATTGGGGACCCTAAGCATCATGGTGTTTGGTTACATGTGTACCAGGTGTTTGTTGTGGGTCCAGATGTGCCCATTGTTCCCAGTCTTTCCCTTATTTACACACAAACACTGTACACATTGCAGTTGTTGATGAGAGGCACAGTTCCTGCTCTCAAGGGAAACATTTCTATTCTAACAACACACCCTTGATTTTGGGGCAGGTGAAGAAGTATTATTTGGCAAATGTTTCTTTTCTCCACATAAAACTGAATGGGTGGGTAGGGATGGGTGAAAATTTTCGCCTCAAATTGAAATCACTGAAAAATGGCACTTTCCGCCTTTTGAATAATTTCCAGTGATAGTGCTGATTTTCCACTTTTTCTCACTTTTTTGGCCTAGCTCATTCAATTGAAATCAATGGGAACATTGAAGTTACACATAATACATACTAAATATTATTTTATTTCCCAAAGATATAGTATAAAAGGGGCATGAGGGTGCCTGTGTTGGTGGGCCGCGGGGAAAGAATCAGGTGAACAGGGAATGTTTTTTTGGGTGTTTATTTACTGGTATTGGGGGCAGTTAATACAAAATAAATCCTAAATACAATTAACAAAACCCCCATAAGACTTGGTATAAAAGGGGTCTGAGGAGGATGCCTGTGTTGGTGAATGGATCTGTTGAACAAGGAATTTGTTTTGAGGGGGTTCTTGGCTGGTATAGAGGGATAGTTAATAAAAAAAGAATACAATAAAATAAGACATTTGTATGTAAACTGATAGAGACAGGGCCCCCTGACATAAGCTGCCACTGAGGTGGACTGATACTTGACTTGATAGAGTATTTTGTAAAGGATGATTTGTTAGATTTGGTGTTAGAGGCCCAAGCCCTGAAGAAACATTGATTTGTAGGATTTAGGCTTGTAAGAAACAAACCCACAAAAAATTGTTTATTTTTCTTGTATGACTATGATTTTTTATTTCTTTATTTATTTATTTTCAAAGCACAAGCCCTAAGGAAAAAAATGCCTTACTGGCCTAGTGCCAGCAGGTCATGATGGCCAGTGGCCACTGTCCATTGTCAAATGTCCTCCTGAGTCTTTAATTGTGGAATTTGCAATGCTGCTGTTCTTACTGCTGCTGCTGAGTTGTTTAAGCAGCAGGATGATAAGTCAGCTGAAAGGGAATGGGATCAACAATAGTAGTAACATGGCTGATGGATAATGAAGGTTCCATTTGCCACTACTAGCTCCAGTGATGTGTCTGAGGCAGTAGCAGCACAATAAGCAGCCCCTAGTGTATGTGGAGAAAAGGAAAAGTTGACCAATAATTCTTCTCCACCTGCCCCTCCTCCAAAATCATGGGTATATTGTTATTAGAATATACATTTTAGCCTTGAGATCAGGAACTGTGCCTCTCATCAGCAACAGCAATGTGCACAGTATGTGTGGTAAATATAACACCTGTGGGCACAACTGTATCCAAACGCCATGACACCAGAAGTCAAGTACTGCTGCTGTCACTATACCCCTTGTCCAGACCCAGCTAAGGACACATGACAACTTGCTAACAGTTCAGTAGTAATGATGAACCCTCCCTGCCAGCATCTTAGCATTTTCTGCAGGATGGAAACACCTCAGATGCTGCTTGATGTACTGCTTGCGATTCTCCTCCACCAAACTGGCATGTGTGGCCAGTGCACCAAACAGTGTGCAATGGGTAGAGATGAACTGCCACATCCTAACATCAACAGAGTGTCTATCATTTAGCGGAGGAGGTAATGATGAACGAGGTGGATTGGCAGAAGATGTAGTTACCCTAGAAGGTGATGGCGAGCTAGTTGTTTCACTCGTGATGGAACTTCCAGTCTCTGCCTGGGTTGCTCTAGTCTTCCTCCTCTTTGATCTTTGCCTTGCCTCTTTTTGCTTTTCTGGACAGTCAGGGGGTACAGCAACAGCAGTGCTTGATTCGTGCAGTGGTTGTTTGGCTTTAACATGTTTGACATAAATGTCATGGTGTCTGTGTTTCATGTGTGTTATCGGGGCACTTGTGCCAAGGTGTGTTCCCTCCTTTCCTCTTTTCACTGACTTGTCACAAATTGTGCACAGTGTCATTGGTGATGACTGTACTGTGCCTGCCCCAAGAGAAAAATAGTCCCACACTCATGACTTCAAGGGGGAGGGAACAGATGTAGAAGAATGGCCTCTTTCTTCTTCTCCTTCACATTCCCGTTCACTGTCTGTGGCAGCGGATAAGGTTGCTGCTGTTGCTGCTACTGCCTCAGATTCAGCACCGCAACTGGGACCAGAAGCATTGCTGGTGCTGGCAAGTGGAACCTGTCCTAGTCCTGTGTCACTTGTTGACCACAATCCCACTGTGTCCAAGGTGATCTGTGACACACTAGCTTTCTCCTCAGCATCCTGCTGCCCTTGCAACTCAGAATCAGAAGGAATTAGAGTAGTTGCAAATCCCACTAATTCCAAATTCTCACTGCTACTGGTGGTGGTAATGCCCATCATCATTCCTGTCTCCCATTCCTTCTCAGTTTCTGCTAAAAAGACCATCAATGTCTCTTCCACCCCAGCTTCTCCAGCATCATCATCACTAGCCCCACTAGTCCCTACGTGCTACTGCTCTATTCCAGACATCTCACTGCTGCTTGGAGGAGGTGACAAGCAATGTGACAGAGGGTCCCCTAATGTCACACTTGGCAATTCCTTTCAACCTGAAGAAGACAGACTGGCAACAGTAGCAGCAGCCACAGGCAGCTCATCTGTGCTCCTGCTGGTGATAGTGGTATTAATTGTGTGCCTGCTCTCCCCCAACAACAGTTCTGGCCTCTTAGTTTTCATAATCCTGTTCCATTTGGACACTTTAGTGAAGGGAAGAGGATGACCCCCAGGTCAGAGGAATGGTGTGAGCTTCCTTGACCGCTAGTCTGTACTCTCTAAATGTTTCCCCTACCACTCCGGCTGCTTCACCATTACTGCAACTACTACTAACACCAACCACGTCAATTTCAGCCACAGAGTCTTCCTCCCCAGTCTCACAGTCAATAATAGCATGAGTATATTGTTATTGATTACCCGCTCCTTCACTCCTAACGCTAACAAGCTGCTGGACCTTAGTAGTAGTACTAGCACTGGCGGGACTGCTTGGGAATGGCAAGTGTGACTCAGGGTTCTTTACTGTCACACTCGGCATCATCTTCGCCTTCCGCCCCTCCTGAGTACTACAAGACACACTAGCAGTAATGGTGGCAGCAGGTTCAGCACTGGCAGCAGATACAGCACTGGTGGCAGCAGGGGCAGCACGTCTGACAGCAGGCACAGCAGTGGTGGTAGCAGTAGCATGGACAGCATGTCTGTCAGCAGGTGCAGCACTAGTGGCAACAGGTAAAACAGTAGTGGCAGCAAGGGCAGCACTAGTGACAGCAGGGGCAGCAATGGTGGCTGCAGGTACAGCAATGGTAGTACTGGCGGCAGGGGCAGCACGTCTTGCAGCAGGCACAGGTAGTTGACCTGTACTGGTCTCACTAATACTTCCCTTCACTTCTTCCCTTGCCATTAATTTCCCCAAGATCCCTAGGGGTGATTTAGGGGGACTGGACAGCATTGGTTCAGTACTGTGAACACATAATAAGGGTCCTTCCAGTTCCTCCTTTTACTGCTCATTGTGATAGTATTCACTATGAACCTCTCCTGCCTCACTTTAACAAACAAATAACAGCAGAACAGGACAGCTTGTCTACCTCGCTCTGTAGCTTCTTCTATTGCGTTTCACTTCCTGGAATAGATCACATTTTTATAGCGAAAAAATGTCAATCAATGGGCAAAAACTTTCTTGCCAATGAAAACATGGAGGGGAATTTTGGCCAATGGGCGAAAAATATAGAAATTTTATGTTCTGTTGTAAAAGCAGATTTTTCAGGGAAAAAGCGGATAATAACATAGTTTTAGCTGGCTTTCTGGTGTGAACACGGCAACAACTTTCACCCATCCCTAGTGGGGGAGGGGCTTGTTATGGTGCTGCTAATGCCTCAGGTGCATCACTGGAGCCAGTAGTGGCAAACTGATCCTTCATTGCCCATCACCCATCCTACTGATGTTGATCCCATGCCCTGTTTAAACAACTCAGCAGCAGCAGCAAGAACAGCAGTTGCAAATTCTGCAATTAAACTGAGGCATTTGAGAATGGCCACTGGCCACTGGCCACCACAACATGACTTGCTGTCACTAGGCCAGTAGGGTATTTACCTAGTAACATAGTAACATAGTAGATAAGGCTGAAAAAGACATGCGTCCATCAAGTCCAGCCCATGCCAATAACACCCCTGTTGATCCAGAGGAAGGCAAAAAAAAGCCCTCTGGAGCAATTTCCAATGTAGTCCCAAGTGTGTGTGTTTGGGGGGGGATTATTCCTTCCTGACTCCAATTGGTAGTCAAATAGTTCCCTGGATCAATATCCTATTTGCTTTGAAGCCATCTGTCATAATTGTCAATATTGTTCTATGCTAGATAGGCATCCATTGCTTTTTTGAATGCAGTTGCATTATCTGCAAGTACAACATCCCAAGGCAAAGAATTCCATATCCTAACCGCCCTTACTGTAAAGAATCCCTGCCTATGTTTTAGTTGAAAGTGCCTTTCCACAAGTCTTAATGGATGACCTCTTGTTCTTAGCTCAGCTCTTCGCATAAATAATTCATTGAATAATTCTTTGTATTGACCTTGAATGTATTTGTAAATGGTAATCATATCACCCCTTAGAAGTCTCTTCTCTAATGTAAACTAACCCAGTTTGGCTAGTCTCTCTTTGTAACTCAGATCCTCCAATCCCTTTATCAGTTTTGTTGCATGTCTCTGCACCTTTTCCAGTTCAGTAATGTCTTTTTTTAGAAAAGGCCTAACCAAGGATTTATACAGAGGTAGGATAAAATTAGCATCCCTTGCTTCTACACCTCTTTTTATGCAGGCTAGTACTCTATTTGCTCTTGCAGCAGCTGAGTAACTCTGCACACTACTGTGAAGTCTATTGTCTGTCAGTACTCCTAAATCTTTCTCTAATGAGGTTTTCCCAAGTTGTTTTCGATTTAGAGTATATGCAGCGTTTGTTTCTACAGTCCAAATGCATAACCTTACATTTATCTACATTAAATGACATCTGCCACTTTTCTGCCCATTCACTTAGTTTATCTAAATCCTTCTGTAGGGAAAAAACATCCAGATCTGTATATATTTCCTTACATAGCTTAGTGTCATCAGCAAATATTGAGATGCTACTTTAAATTCCCATTTCTAGATCATTAATAAACAAATTAAAAAGCATTGGTCCCAGGACTGAACCCTGCGGCACCCCACTTATAACCCTAGACCAATTTGAAAAAGTTCCATTTACAACAACTCTCTGCCATCTATCATTTAAACAGTTCTCAATCCATATACAGATAACACCGAAGCCTTTTAATTTATGCAGTAACCTGTTGTGAGGCACTGTGTCAAAGGCTTTTGCAAAATCCAAGTATACTACATCAACAGCAATTCCCCTGTCCAAATTACTACTCACTCTTTCATAAAATGCAAGTAAATTAGTCTGACATGATCTGTTCTTCATGAAACCATGCTGATTCCTACTAATGATATTGTTTGTCTTCATATAGTTCAGAATACTGTCAGTTAGTAACCCTTCTAGTATCTTACCCACTATGGAAGTCAAGCTCATAGGTCTATAATTTCCTGGTTCGGATCTTGCTCCCTTTTTAAACAATGGACCTACATCAGCTTTCCTCCAATCACAGGGCACTATGCCTGATGAAAATGAATCAATAAATATTAAGTATAATGGTTTTGCTATTACTGAACTAAGTTCCTTAAATACCCTTGGGTGTATACCGTCCGGTCCAGGCTCTTTATTCACTATAACCCTTTCCAGTCTCTTTTGGACCTTGTCCTCAGTAAGCCATGCAGATGTTGGAGAAAATTCCATGGTATTGTCTGTTTGCCCACAGATTGTCATTGCTGCTTGCTTTGTATATACTGAAGCAAGGAATGTATTTAGGGTGTCAGCCATAGCTTTATCCTCACTAATCAATTCTCCTGTCTCAGTCCTAATAGGACCAATATCAACCTTAACTTTTTTGTTATTAATATACTTGTAGAATTGTTTAGGGTTTTTCTTGCTCTCATTTGCAATGTTTCTCTCATTTTCTATTTTAGCTAGCTTAATTGCTTGTTTGCAGATTTTATTACATTCTTTATATTTTTTAAATGATGCATCTGACCCGTTTGACTTAAACACCTTAAAAGCCTGCTTTTTTTTCTAATTTCCCTGCTAACCACATTAGTAATCCACATTGGTTTCGCTTTACTTCTCTTGTGCTTATTCCCCAATGGTATATATTGACGTGTATATTTGCCCAAGAGCATTTTAAATACATTCCATAGTTCTTGTGCATTTTTATCTTTGAAAATTACATCCCACTGGATATCCTTTAAAGCTTCTTTTAACTTTGTAAAATTAGCCTTTTTGAAATTGAATGTTTTGGTTAAAATCTTGCTATTGGGTTTCTCATAACAAACTTCAAAGGATACAATATTGTGGTCACTGCTGCCCAAATGTTCCCTTACCTGCACATTTTTTTCCATGTCAGAATCATTTGAGAGCACTAGGTCAAGCAAGGCCTCTTTTCTAGTTGGCTCCTCTACTAGTTGGGACATAAAATTATCATTTATCATACTTAGAGAAATATTTCCTTTTGTTGTGCCTGAAGTCATATTGCTCCAGTCAATTTCAGGGTAGTTGAAATCTCCCATTATAATTACCTTTGCTGACCTAGCAGCCTTTTCCATTTGCAGTAAAAGTTGGGCTTCCTCCAACTCCCCAAAATTAGGTGACTTGTAGCAAATCCCCACCAATATCTTTTTATTATGTGTGCCCCCAGTGTGTATTACAACCCACAAGGCCTCTACCTTTTCATTGGACCCTTCATTTATATCTTCCCTTAAACTAGGTTTTAAGGCCCGCTTTACCTCAGAGCTTTTTCTTGTTTCTATAAATCATAGTTACATAGTTACATAGTAATTTAGGTTGAAAAAAGACTTGCGTCCATCCAGTTCAACCCTTTTCCTATTCCTGTTTACCATCGCTGACCCAAAAGAAGGCATCCGACTCCAAATGGCAATCAGATTTCTCCCTGGATCAACAAGCCCTAACTAAATATTAATCCTCAGGGTGTAGGCCTCTAACAACAAGTTCTACAAATCCTCCTCTACAAAATACTCTATCCCGTCTAGTATCAGTCTGCCTAGTTGCAACTTACATAAGAGGACTCCTGTCTCTGCCATGTTATGTACCAATTTCTCATTTTATTTTTAATTTCATTTATTAATGTATTTATTAACTGTCTTCCCAATACCAACAACCCCCCCCCAAAGTAAATTCCCTGTTCAACTGATTTTTTTTCACCAGACTCCACCCATCAACACAGGAACCCTCCTCAGACCTCTTTTATACCATGTCTTATGAGGGTGTTTATTGCAGTTATTTTTTATTTTTAGTAACTGTCCCCCAAATCCCAGTAAACAACCCCCCCAAAAAAATACTTTATTCAACTGATTCTTTCCCCAAGCTCAACCAACACAGTCACCCTCATACCCCTTTTATACTATGCCTTTTGGAAATAAAATAACATTTGCTATGTATTGTGTTATGTATTGTGTGTAAATTCAATGGGAATGAGCTGCACAAAAAAGCAGAAAATTATTTGCCAAGAGGGAAATGCCTTTATTTGCCGATTTTAGTTTGAGGCAAAAATTTTCACCCATTCCAAATATTTGAACTTTTGAAGGAATGGCACCTTTAAGAATGGTGATCATGGGGGGCATGGCCTGGTAGCCAAGGTGAGCGGATGTGTCCTACTTCTTAAACTCATTTATTGCCTTTTTATGAGACAAAGTATATTTTAATATTTGCCACTCTGTGGTTGAGCCCACCTGCACTGTGTGCCGAAAAATCTGATGTGCCCAAATCGGAATTGGGCACACATTGATCCATCGGCCCAACCAGTGTCCCAGTGCTCATCTTCCACTTCCACTGCTGGAGTAGGTGAGTTACAATTGCCTCCCTTCACTTGCTGATCCATGCGGATCAAGGTCTTCAGAAAACGGTAGATCCCTCTGTGGCGGTGGGCAAAGCTCAGACCGGCATCTGTTGCGCTCACAACATTCATGCTGCTGTGGGCATGAGTAACTTATATCAGCTGTGGATGACTCTGAATGCCCTCATGCTGCCTGGTACACATCTGTATTAACCCCTGCATCCACCAGACCACTCTGATTTGATTCAATAGCTGCTAATCTTTAGTTTGTCCTACTTCCCTGCATTTTATTTTATTTATTTGTTTACTCTTGATTCCCCTCATGCTCACACTCACTTGCCAGTTATCCCCAGGATTCACAATTTTAACCTCTTTACATTCGACCAGTGGGAACTTGAACATTCACAAGCAGGAAGAAGAGTGGGAGAGAAGGCAGAATGAAGAAGAAGAAAGAGAGTAAAGATCTTGTAAACACACAGTTGCGTCCCAGTGTATACAGGGGGAAAATGCTGTGTTGGCGGGCGAGTTGCAGTTCTCACATCTGCATCAAAAGACCTGAATATAAAACTGGTAAAGAACAGCGGCTTAACTCATGAATGCCTTACAGACCTGCTGCACTGTCTCTGGCTCACACAGTAATACAAGTGGAATCTGCACCTTCATTCCTGGGCTAGTTTTGATGCCGCAGTAGACCTAGTCATCCTTCCTCTGTGGCTCATTAATATATTTCCCCACAGAGCTTCTCCTATCTATGTTCATCCCTATATCAATGTTATTGGAGACCTCTGTCTGACACCCTGTGCTGTTTCCTGGGTGGTCATGTGAGGTGCTGGAGGACGGTGCCCACCTGATGTTACCAGTACTAGATATTATCTTCCCTAACAGGCATCCTGAAATTAATTGCCCATCATCTTCAGGGTGTGGCTTGCCTTCAACTGCTATCTGGTCACATCTATCTAATTTTTGGGGTAGTCATTTTAAATAGTGTAGCCCACTTGCTACATACAGCCCCTGTCCATCTTAACTAGAAGTGCAACTACTGATTTGTACCCTTTGCCTGTTATGGAACCCATTATGTTTGGTACTAATTTTGAAACCTTCAGTATTGCCTAGTGGGATGACCATCTGAATACTGGTCCTGTGGGGAAGCTGGCCTGGCCCTATGGAATAGACCTTACTTCACAGATTTGAATGTGAATTTTGTGGAATCCTGCCATTTATGACCCTGAGGTCAGTATCATCAAACAGTGTGTCTAGCCTTTAAACCATCTTCCCTCTCCTGATTAAATTCTGTTTGTCTATCCTTTTCTCAACATGGGGAAGAAGTCAAGGGAATATAAGTCTAAACTCAACATGTTTGCGAGACACCAGGTGACAGAGGATGAAATGGAGGCTAAATGGAATCTGCATTGCCATTGAACTCTCCAGCATCCCCTCCATCACATATTTCTGAACAAGAAGATTTTGTTAGTTATGATTTCCCTGCATTAATGGCGACGATCACAAATTGCCAGACTGTCTTGACAACCAAAAATAATAATTGAATCTGTTGAGAGCGGACCAACAAACCATTTGAGAGAAAGTGCTTGACATGCAGAGGAGAGCGTCTACTGTGGAAGATCCCTTGCCACCCATGCAGGAAACCCTTGAATCACTTCACTAACAAGTTAGAGATCTAATCCTGAAAATAGATGACCTTGAAAATAAGTCAAGAAGAAGCAACATCTTGTTAGTCTTTCTGAAAAGAGCATAGGGAGGATCCCCAGAAACATACTTAGAGCATTGGATAAAGGAAACCATTTGTTGTGAAGGCTTCTCGAACTCATTCAATATGGAAAGGGCATACCGTGTTCTGCCTGCTTCTCCACTGCCTGGGGTGGCACCAAGGCCAATTATTGCAAAATTATTAAACTTCACTGAATGGCTCATACAAATGGAGACCTCCACTTTGAAAACTACAACATTTCCATAAACCCCGACTTCTCTCTTGAATTCTAACACCTAAGATGCAAATTTTTGTATGCCAAGATTATCATGTACTCATTTACTCTGCAAAGCTGAAGATTGTGCATAATGAAGTCACCATCTTCTTCACCTCTGAAGAGGAGGCTGGTAGGTGGTTGGACACTATCTGATGTGGATAACAGTAGTGTGCTGTTGCTAATGCCAATTGCGGTGGTCCACTGTGCTCTCCTGTAACTGTTCCTGCTGGGCATGGAAGAGCTCTTGTCTGTGTTTTCACAATCCTTGGTCTCTTTGGTCATGTGTTCCTGCCACCTGGACGTTATTTACCTGAAGCTGCACTTGTTGCTGCTTTGTGTCATGCTAGATATACCAGAGTACTGGCATCAGTTGGCAGAAGGCACTGCCTTAATGACCATGTGAGGTTCCATGTAGCTTGCCTTTTGAGAGACATTGGGGTTCCTGCACCTTCTGGTTCTGGAGATTGGGCAGTGTGCAGCTACTTCGGGTGTAAGATACTTCCTTTGAGTTCTTATGGAGGAGTGTGTGGTATGCTGCTATTGCTGGGTCTCCCTTGTCTCTCACACTTGTTCGTTGTTCATCATCTGCCTCCCATGGACTGTGTGTCTTTGTGCCGTTTGTGCACAGTTGCATGGCATGGCTTCCCTTAAACTAAAACTATATTAAGTTTAAAATTTTCTGCCAAATTGTGTCTGTTAAGTGATCTTTCTATTGCTGGGGATTGTATGGGAACAGTGTTGGAGATAGTTTGGGAAGTCATTGTGTTAATTTGTGCTGTTGGAGATTGTGTGATGGTCCTGTGATAAGACAACAGGGTGGACAACACTGTGACAAACAGCTGACTGGGCTTAGGCAAGGCATCATACGGCTCCATCAGTTGTGTTGTGTACCCGTACAGTAATTACAGCAAACGCTATGACTATGACAGCAGAGAGGAATAGGAACAAAGGTCTTACTCAGCAGAAGTTTATTGCCAGGGAAAATCGGACGACTGCATAGGAGTGGACAGCGACCTAGCCTCAGTACTGGATAGATCAGGAGCAAACCAACGTCCACACGTTGGGACCTACAATAAATATTGCCACCAGTTTAATGGAGTAAACCAGCGTCCGCACGCTGGGACCAACAGAGCATCGCAACCAGGTTTAATGGAGAAAACCAGCGTTCGCACGCTGGAACCAACAGTGTATATCGCAACCAGGTTTAATGGAGTAAACCAGCGTCCGCATGCTGGAACCAACAGTGTATATCGCAACCAGGTTTAATGGAGTAAACCAGTGTCCTCACGCTGGGAACAACAGTAAATGTCGCCACCAGGTTTTAATGGAGTAAACCAGCGTCCGCACGCTGGAACCAACAGTGTATATCGCAACCAGGTTTAATGGAGTAAACCAGCGTCCTCACACTGGAACCAACAGTGTATATCGCAACCAGGTTTAATGGAGTAAACCAGCATCCGCACGCTGGAACCAACAGTGTATACCGCAACCAGGTTTTAATGTAGTAAACCAGCGTCCTCCCGCTGGGACCAACAGTAAATGTCGCCACCAGGTTTAATGGAGTAAACCAGCGTCCGCACACTGGAACCAACAGTGTTTATCGCAACCAGGTTGAATGGAGTAAACCAGCGTCCTCACGCTGGAACCAACAGTGTATATCGCAACCTGGTTTAATGGAGTAAACCAGCGTCCACATGCTGGGACCAACAGAGCATTGCAACCAGGTTTAATGGAGAAAACCAGCGTCCGCACGCTGGAACCAACAATGATAAGCAGCAGGGAAAAGAACAATGTCGCCGGAGCGACGGGGCCAGAGCAGGAGCCCTACTCTCCAATGGGGAGTCCACCGGGGCGAGACTGATGCACTGACAGATGACTGGAAGCACCGGAACCGCCGGTGCAGAGAGAACCGGCTGGAGAAGCGGCAGGCAGGAGACGCAGGAACTCAGTGGATTAACCCGCTATGTGCTGGAACACAGGAACACCGGAACACAGCATACAGGAACATTGGAACACCGGAACACCGGAACGCAGGAACAGCAGGATCAGCAGGAACAGCAGGAACAGCAGGCCCAGAAGCCTGACATACAGATCAGGCCAAGTGAAGTCAGAGACACCACGAAAGGGCAACCTGGAAGTGCTCAACCTGGGTTTAAAAAGGCTGTGTGAGGAGGGCTAATAGCAGACAGCCAATCAGGAATACTCAGCAAGTGACAGACACAGAACAGCACGAATCATGGGCACCGTGATAACCAATCAGTCATCAATCGTACTGTCAGCCTCGTTTGCAGACTTCTTACTTTTGAACCTGGTCTTACTCCTTACCTGTTATGGCTCTCAGATTCTCATTGCAACGGTGGGTTTTTAAGGTCCTCCCACCTTTTACCCTGGACCCGATTATCGAGTTTGTCTCTGTGTTGTGGCTCTTGATTGACTTCCTGTCCAGACCTTGGCTCCGTTGTAGTATTTGACTCCCTGGTTGTTTAGATCCCTAGTTCCCTGGCTTGCTTTTTACCTCTGTGGTTCCTGATGCTCCTGGGTGTGACCCATGACTTATTCTCTTGACTCTGGCTTTGGATTTCCTGCACTGTGTCGTGTTGCTCTTGGTTACCTTGGCCCGCACGACCTGGTAAGTCTGTTTACGTTTCCCTTACCTTTACTGCTTTGTATATTGCTGTTCACTCTCGTGGCCATCCCTCAGCTGTACTGGGTTTCCTTCCCGGTGTCTACAGGCCTCTAAGCCCTCTGGGGCTGTGTTTTAGTACAGCCGCTCTGCCTCCTCTTATCACCACTTGGTGTTTTGATGGGCCTGTTGTTGGGGTCATCTTTCCTGGTGTTTATACATATGCTGGGTACCCTGACTGTTTCCTTGCATGCCATCATTTGGGGCTTGGTAAGCATAAATCTACTTAAGTATTATAGGGGAACTATCGGGTTGACTTTACCTATTCTAGGGTAGATTGTGGTGCCTGCATCCTCTTTTGCAGCTTCATAAACTGAGGATTATGAAGCTGCAACCAGGGAAATCCCAGAATTACTGCGTAGTGTGGAGAATTGATAATCTGGAACTGCTGTTCCTCTTTATGAAGCGCCCCAATGGTCATAGGTAATTATATAGTTTCAAAGGTAACCTGTGCAGGTTCTAGAGGTCTGCCGTCAATAGCTTCAGTAGCAAGAGGGGATTCTCTTTTGACCAACGGAATCTTATGCCGTTCAGCAAAGGCATTATCCATAAACTATTCAGCTGCGCCGGAGTCAACCAGGGCCAGAACTTCCACCGAGTCATCTGCCCAAGAGAGTACCACCTGTATGGTGGGTTTCTGTATGATCAAACCTGGGGACGGTTGACCACCACCTAGGGCCTGTCCCCCAAGGTACCCTAGGTGTGTTCGTTTTCCGGACGTACGGGACAAGATCTTAGCAGGTGCCCAGTTTTGCCACAGTATAAGCACAACCCCTGCCTTCTGTGGTGTGCTTTTTCCTCCTTGGTTAGTCTGGTGAAGCCTAATTGCATAGGTTCACCTGCTTCCCGTAACTGGTCATTAGGCTTAGGTGCCAAGGGAGGGATAGGTGGGCAAAATGAACTCCTAGATCCGTTATTTGTTTACCGTAACCTACGGTCCTTAGCCATCAATCTCTCACGGATCCGAGTGTCAATTAGGATAACATAATCAATATATTCGTCTAGATCAGTAGGCAACTCCTTAGCTGCTCGTTCAAACCTTGAGCAAAGGCTGCCAGCAATGCCTCATTATTCCAACCTACCTCTGCTGTCAAGGTACGGAATTCAATGGCATAATCGCCAACGGTACACCTACCCTGTTGTATCTCCATTAGGCGTTTAGCAGCAGTGGAGGGTCTACCAGGGATCTCAAACACTCTTCAAAATGATTGCACAAATTCCCTGAAATTCTTTGTGCAAGGTTTCGCACTCTCCCATAAGGGATTGGCCCATGCAAGGGCTCTGCCAGTCAGTAGGGATATCATAAACCCAACTTTACTGTGATCATTAGGAAAGGCATGCGAGGTTAATTCCATAAATATATCAAGTTGGTTGATAAACCCTCTGCACAGGCTGGGTTTGCTATCATATCTGAGTGGCAAAGGAGCGGAAGTGGTTAACCCTTTGACTGCAGCCCCTGAGGGCATAGTATCGCTCTCCGGTGTCAAACCTGGGGAGACCACCGGACTCGGGTCAGGCTTGTCCGTGAGTACTGTACGTTCAACAATGGTTTGGACCGCCAATTCTAGCTGATCCAGGCACTGCTCATGTACATCCATCCTCCAATGGATGTTCTGTGCATTACCCTCACTCTTACTATCTGAGGTCATGGCCCTTTCGTACTGTCACGGTTTGTTTTGACTCTCAGACACAGAGTTAAGATAAAAACACAACTTTATTGAAAGTTTAAAGAGAACCCTCACGGGTTTTGGCATACACATATAACAATATGTAATTCGTACAATGCAATAGTGAGTAGTGGTACAGTGAATAATAGAAAGGCTCTACCGGCCTTGCCAATACCGGGTAAGGCAACCTTAAGACTGGCACAATATGGAAATAGGTTCTACCGGCCTTACCAAGTATCACGGTGCCCGTGATTTGCTGCAGTTACTTGTCTGTCACCAGTAGGGGGCTTCTATTGGCTGTCTGCAGATAGCCCGCCTCTTATTGACTATTTAAACCTGGATTGGGCACCCTTTGAGTGCCCTTTCGTGTTGTTTCTGACCTTCTTGCTATCACTATGCTAGTGATAGCTGGGCCTCTGTTCCAGTGTTCCTGAGTTCCTGATCTCATGTGTTCCTGAGTTCCTGATCTCTACTGTTCCAGTGTTTCCTGCATGCTGAAGTACTTCCAGTCCTGGTTCCGGCCTAGTCTCTGGTGTTGCAGTTCCTGCTGAACTTCTCTGCTGTTTTCTGACCTGACTGATCGTTGCTGGTTCCTGTCATCTCATCACCTGTCTTCAGTATCCTGGCGACCTTCTGCCTGGTCGCGTTGGTGACATTGCTACAATTCCGTGTTGGTCCCAGCGTGCGGACGCTGGTTTGCTCCCAAGCCTTGCGGCTATACAAACTCGCTTGTTACACCAGTGTGCGGTCACTGGTTTGCTCCAAAGCCTATCAGCTATACAAATCTGTGTTGGTCCCAGCGTGCGGACGCTGGTTTGCTCCTAAGCCTTGCGGCTATACAAACTCGCTTGTTACACCAGTGTGCGGTCACTGGTTTGCTCCAAAGCCTATCAGCTATACAATTCTGTGTTGGTCCCAGCGTGCGGACGCTGGTTTGCTCCTAAGCCTTGCGGCTATACAAACTCACTTGTTACACCAGTGTGCGGTCACTGGTTTGCTCCAAAGCCTTTCAGCTATACAAATCTGTGTTGGTCCCAGCGTGCGGACGCTGGTTTGCTCCTAAGCCTTGCGGCTATACAAACTCGCTTGTTACACCAGTGTGCGGTCACTGGTTTGCTCCAAAGCCTATCAGCTATACAATTCTGTGTTGGTCCCAGCGTGTGGACGCTGGTTTGCTCCTAAGCCTTGCGGCTATACAAACTCACTTGTTACACCAGTGTGCGGTCACTGGTTTGCTCCAAAGCCTTTCAGCTATACAAATCTGTGTTGGTCCCAGCGTGCGGACGCTGGTTTGCTCCTAAGCCTTGCGGCTATACAAACTCGCTTGTTACACCAGTGTGCGGTCACTGGTTTGCTCCAAAGCCTTTCAGCTATACAAATCTGTGTTGGTCCCAGCGTGCGGACGCTGGTTTGCTCCTAAGCCTTGCGGCTATACTACTCGCTTGTTACTCCAGTGTGCGGTCACTGGTTTGCTCGGTAAGCCTAACGGCTATACTATTCAGTGTTGTTTCCAGCGTGCGGACGCTGGTTTGCTCCAAAGCCTTGCTGCTTAACGATTCTGCTAATTTGCCAGTTCCATCTGACTGCTGCTATTATCTCTGGGCTGCCCTGCCCGGTATTGGTAAGGCCGGTAGAACCTTCTGCCACATTCCATCTGAGGTTGCCTTACCCGGTATTGGCAGGGCCGGTAGAGCCTACATTGTGTATCTATTGAGGCTGCCTTGCCCGGTAATTTGGTAAGGCCGGTAAAACCGTTATGCTATTCCATCTGCAGGTTGCCTTACCCGGTATTGGCAAGGCCGGTAGAGCCTAAAGACTGTCCTGTCCGGTATATTGACAGGACCGGTAGAGTCTGCCTTCTGTCTGTGCTATATTCTGTATATATATATATGTATGTTATTGCCATCCTAAGTTATCATTTATTATTTCAATAAAATTGATTTTTTTTACCTAAAACTTGTGTCTGAGAGTCATAATAAACCGTGACACCAAGATACCGGGCAAGGCAGCCTGGAGGCTTGCATTGCAAAAGAGGAGGCTCTACCGGCCCTGCCAATATACCGGGCAAGGCAGCCCTGAGACTGGCACAACGAGAGAGGAGGCTCTACCGGCCCTGCCAATATACCGGGCAAGGCAGTCTTTAGACTGGCACAACGAGAGAGGAGGCTCTACCGGCCCTGCCAATATACCGGGCAAGGCAGCCTTTAGACTGGCACAACGAGAGAGGAGGCTCTACCGGCCCTGCCAATATACCGGGCAAGGCAGCCTTTAGACTGGCACAATGAGAAAGGAGACTCTACCAGCCTTGCCAATATACCGGGCAAGGCAGCCTCGCTAAACCCAGAGAACTGCAAGTACTGGTGTATAAGCGGAGAAGGCCTCAGCGACTAGAATATTGGTGGAGTAAACCAGTCGCCTATACTGAGCACACAGAGGCCTTGCCGGGGCTGTATAGGTGTCAACAAGCACCCAGTAATGATGGAGAAAATCAGAACCCGCATACAGGACCAACTATGACACTGCCGGTGCTAAAAGGATACTGTGAGCAAGCGGTCTATATGGAGCGAACCAGTACCCACATACTGGATTACACAAGACTCTACCGGTGCAGTGTGGAACGCAGCAAGCAACCGGTTATACATGGAGCGAACCAGTACCCGCGTGCTGGATTACACAAGACTCTACCGGTGCAGTATGGAACGCAGCAAGCAACCGGTTATACATGGAGCGAACCAGAACCTGCGTACTGGATTACACAAAACTTTATCGGTGCTGTATGGAATGCAGCAAGCAACCGGTTGACATGGAGCGAACCAGTACCCGCGTACTGGACTACACAAGTCACTGAATGATAAGAATGTCGCCCAAGGTGACATGAAGGAGGAGACACTCTGCACGCGATCCAAGAGCAGGAACACAGCCAGGTCAGGACAGGAAACAGGAACAGTAACGGCAGCCAACTGGATCAGGAACGGCAGCAGGAACAACAGCCCAAACCGGATCAGGAACGGAGGCAGGAACCAATACACCGAGGAAGCTGTCAGGCAGGTACACAGGCGATCTCTGGAGCGTAGTAGAATCAGTCACGGCCCAGGAAGATCAGGAAAACAGTGCAGGTGCTAGTGACATAGAGACACCATGAAAGGGCAACCAAAGGGTGCCCAAGCCCAGTCTAAATAGGCAATACAGGGCAGGATGGAGACAGGCAGCCAATGGAGAGCCCAATCAGATAACTGACAGGAAAAGGCAGCCTTAAATACAGCAATTAAAACCTTTGCCATTTTCTCCAGTTGGCAAAAATTATTCACCATTTTTTTCTTCTCGTAGGGCTCCTACAAATGCTGAACAGGTTAACTTTCTGCATTCCCAGCTGGCTGTCACTACTATTCGCCACAGCTGAGCAATGCAGGATTCCTTTTTCATCTATATATTTCATTATTAACATGCTGCGTTAGCTACTTTTCAATATTTTGACACCATTTGTTTCTTTTAGTTATTTTTTCAATGACCCTTGATTAACGTGTTTTTCACCTTTTCACTGTAAAAAACGCGCCATTTTCCAGGAAATTAAACACAGCGGGAGAGGGGGGTGCTGTGCTGTTCTGCTGTGATATTTATAGCAAAATTTAGGCAGGAGAGGCTCATAGTGACTGCTATCACTATGAGCAGGTTTACTAACAATAAAAGGAGGAGCGGGAAGGACCCTTATGTGTCCATTGAGTATGAGGAAGAGAAGTGACCACTACAGACCCAATACTGACCAGTCCCCCTAAATCACCCCTAGGGATCTTGGGGAAATTAATCTCAAGGGAGGAAGAAGAGGGTAGTAGTGATAGCAGGACAGGTCAGCTGCCTGTGTCTGCTACCAGAAGTGCTGCATCTGCTGCCAGTGCTGCCCGTGATGCCACCAGTGCTGTGCCTTCTGCCAGTACTGAACTTGCTGTCAGTACTGAGCCTGCTGCCAGTGTGTCTTGTAATTCTCAGGAGGAGGGGAAGGAGAAGATGATGCCAAGTGTCAGCAGGGGACCCTAAGTCACACATGCCATTCCCAAGCAGTCCTATCACTAGTACTACTACTAAGAAGGTCCAGCATCTTGTTAGTGTTAGGAGTGAAGGAGGAGGTGATCATCATACTACTAGTGATTATGATGAGGAGGAAGACTCAGGGACTGAGACTGATGTTGTTGGTGTAAGAGGTAGTAACATTGATGGTGAAGCACTAGTGGAAAAATAGTGGAACTAGTTAGTGTGTTAGGTGAGTTAGGTGAGTGGTAGGAGGAGCAATGCAGAGAGTCCAGATTAGAGGTCAAGGGAGCCCACACCATTCTACTGACCCTTGGAGTCCCCTTCCCCTCTTGGCATTGTGCAGGTGGAACATGAATGATCCTAAAGAAGGCAGTATTGTTGCTTAGCAGCAATAATACCACCACCACCAGGACCAAGATTAGCTGCATGTGCCTGCTGCTAGTTCTGCCAGTCTGCCTTCTTTGGGTCACCAAGAAATGGCAATTGTGACATTAGGGGACCCTCTGTCACATTTCTCATCATCTCCTCCAATCAGTGAGATGTCTGTAAAAGAGCTGCAGCAGCACAGAGGGACTGGTGGTGATGATGATGATAATGATGGAGAAGCTGCGGTAGAAGAGACATTGATGGCCTTTTTAGCCCAGACTGAGAAGGAATGGGAGACAGGGATGAACATGGGTATCACCACCACCACCAGCAGTGAGCTTTTGGAATTTGTGGAGTTTGCAACAGCTCTAATTCCTGTTGCTGCTGAGTTGCAAGGGCAGCAGGATGCTGAGGAACAGGCTGGTGTGCCACAGACCACCGAGAACAAAGTGGGAATGGGGTCAACAAGGGAATCAGGATGGACAGGTACCACTTACCAGCAGCAGCAATATTCCATGTTCTAGTTGCAGTGTTGATTCTGAGGCAGTAGCAGCAGCAACATAATCCTCTGCCCCAAATAAAGAAGGGGAATGTGGAGGTGAAGAAGAAAGAGGACATTCTTCTCTACCTGTTTCCCATCCCTATCCTCTGAAGTCATGGGTGTGAGACTACTACTTTTCTCTTGGGGCAGACACAGTGCAGTTCATCAATCAGTCAATCACTGTGCACAATTTGTTACAAGTTAGCGAGAAGGGAAAGGAGGGAACCCACCTTGGCACAACCACCCTGATAACACAAACGAAACACAGACATAAAGCACTACTGTTGCTGTACCCACTTACTCTCCCTAAAGGCAACAAGAGGCAAGGAGGATATCAAAAAGGAGGAAGAATAGAGTAACCCAGCCACAGGCTGAAAGTTTGATGAAGAGCAAAACAACTAGCTGGCCATCACCTTTGTGCTCTAAGGTAACTACATCTTCTGCCAAGCCACCTCATTCATCGTTACCTCCCTCGCAAAGTGATAGCCATTCTCTAGATGTTAGGATGTGGCAGTTCGTGCCCGCCCATTGCACACTGTGTGATGCACTGACCACAAATGGCAGTGTGGTGGAGGAAAATTGCAAACAGGGCATCATGCAGCATCTGAGGAGATTTCATCCAGCAGAATATGCTAAGATGGTGGCAGCGAGGATCCATCATTACTATTAAACCGTCAGCAATTTGTCATGTGTCCTTAGTGGGGTATAGAAAAGGGACATAGTGACAAAAGCAGTACTTGGTTTCTGGTGGGGGGATTTCACATTGGGGACCCTAAGTGTAAGGTGTTAAATGTGAATGCAGATGTACCCATTGTCTCCAGTCCTTCCCTTAATTACACTGTGCACATTGCAGTTGTTGATAAACAATTTTGGGGGGGCTTGCTTCTAGCAAGTCTAAGTCCTACAAATCAGTGTATCCTTAGGGCATGTGCCAAAAAGTCTAAGTCCTACAAATCAATGTTTCCTCAGGGCTTGGGCCTCTAACAACAAATCTTACAAATCATCCTCTGCAAAATACTTTGTCATGTCAAGTATCAGTCTACCCCAGTGCCAGCTTATGTCAGGGGGTCCGTGTCTCCATCTCGTTACGTACAAATTTATTTTTGTATTTTCTTTTTATTAACTGCCCCCCCCCCAATACCAACCAATAACCCCAAAAAATTCCTTGTTCAACAGATTCATTCCCCAGACTCCACCCACCAATATAGGCACCCCTTTAATACCATGTCTTATGTTTTTTTAAGTGTATTTATTTATTTTTTTTATTAATTGTCCCCCAAATCCCAGTCAATAAAAACCCCCAAAATTGTGTTCCCCTTTTTTTTTTTTTTTGGATCAATAATTTTTATTAATAGTAGAAAAAGAGTACAATGAAAGGAAGAACTAGCATAGTACAATCACATTTTAGAGTACAATACTGCTTCGTTAACAAAGCATAGACAATTGGAATAAAATACTGTTACAAAGATAATATCATCTGTTATAATTTGCATAGGTAATACAGGTTTAGTAACAAATTGTGTGAGACATCACTTCCAAGAAAGTAGTCAACATTAGAAGGTTAAGAAGATTAATAGTGATCTTGAAAACTCAAATGCCTATCATGAATACGGTTGGTTTGAAATCCAAAAGACAAGTTGGGAAGAAGGAGAAATAGAAAGGAGAGAGAGCAGAAATAAAGGATGGGTAAGAAAGAAAAATAAAAGGGGCAGAGGGTGGGCACAGAGTTAAACATCATATGGACTACGTCTCATAGTTGAATCAGCAAAGGCCGATCAATAACACATTCAAGTAGGTTTGATGGATATGACCTCGAAAGAATCACCATTGCCCAATTTGATTGCCACTAGCCTTTCTAAGCTCATAATTTTATTCGCTCTATGTAGCCAATGATCCACAGTGGGGGCCGAAGCATTGCTCCAAAGGGCTGGAATACATAATCTAGCCGCATTTAGCAGTTGTCGATAGAGAAACACCTCGGTCCCCAGATGAGGTGAGTGGAGTGTGGGAGGTAGGAGATTCAAACATATAAACAGAGGGTCTGGAGTTAAGTAAACTCCTATCATCTTAGATATATGATCAAAAATTGTGTTCCAAAAAGGAGATATTAACGGGCAAGTGTACCATATATGTAAAAAGTCCCTGGAGAAGTTTGACATCTCCAACAGGAATCTGAAACTGCTGGATAGTAATAATGTAATACTGATGGAGTTCGATACCATCTATGAAGTAGTTTAAAATTGGACTCACAAATAGCTGCATTCCTGGACACCTGTGTAGTGTCTCTGATGGCCCGAGACCATTGGGTATCTGTCAGGGAGAAGCCCAAATCAGCTTCCCAACCCCTGAGTGATGAGTCCACAGTGGAAGACTGTGCTTGCGTGAGGTGTTCCCTTTTTAACTTATTGTTTCCTCACACTCCACCAACACAGTCACCCTCAATGCTCCTTTTATACTGTGCCTTTGGGAAATAAAATAAAAGTTGCTATGTATTTTGTGTAAATTCAATGTTCCCATTGATTTCAATGGAATGAGCTAGGGGAAAAAATGGAAAAACAGCACTTTTCGCTGGATATTATTCATCAAGTGGGAAGTGCAATTATTTGCCAGTTTTGGTTTGAGGTGAAGATTTTCACTCATCTCTAACTGAGGAGCTTGAACCATTAGATGGCAAGGTTTGTTGACAAAGTTAAGCTATTCCCCAAGATAGAACTCACTATCGCTTCATTGTGCCTTTTTTCTAGTCACAGCTTCAACCAGCTAACAATGTATGGGCTTATATTGCTGTAGAAGTATTCTGTGTAATTTTCTCAAGGACTATGTTGCCGTAGGACTCAGTCTGGTAACAACTTGTATATGCAGCTGTGGATTTCTCCACATCATCACTCAGCAGCACTAGTATTTCAGTGGGAATTATAGATGTCATAGAAACCATAAAGGGAAACTGGAAAAAGTTCTCTCAGGAAATTATTTTAGCAATGAAAAAGGCAGACATTTTATGTAGCTTCTATGCGCATTAATTGCAATGGAAAAAGCTGCAAATTGTTTTTGTTTCCTATAAAAATTCCTGCAAAAGGACAAAACGGGACTTTTCATCCATTCTGATTAACTCACTTTTGCTCCACCAAGGAAATCCTTATGATCATGGCCCTGATGAAAGATTTGAGAATTACAGCCATAGTACTATAATTTTACAATAAAAACAGAAAGAAAAACATCATGCTCTATTATGTGTAGAATGTTTTTGTTATTGCAACAAAATAATATTGAACAGTGGAAATTAACTTTTAAAGCAGAAGTTCCACATCAACTAAAGTCGCCCTGCAATACTTAGGCAGGTGGCGACTATCTTAATAATCGTTATTTTATCTCTTAAAAGTGCCCCCGAGTACAGTAATCAGTAATATTCTGAGACTGATGGCCAGGTTAGTGCAGCCTGCGTGCCTACGTCGTCAGTCTCTTCCGGAGTCGTTCGGCCCAGTACAATGCCTCTGAAGAGTGACGGGGACTGAAAGAGCAGGTCTCAGAAGCTTAATGATTACTTTACTTGGGGGCACTTTTGAGAGGTAATATAACAATTATTAAGCTAGTCGCCACCTGCCTAAGTATTGCAGGTCAACTTTAGTTGATGTGGCAGTTCCGCTTTAAGTATTACATTATTACTGAATATCATTTGATATGTTGTACTTATTTTAAGTCTCAATAAGTAATAACATGCAATGCAATCTCTGTCTGTCTCTCTCTCTTTTTCTCTGAATAGTTTATATTTTTAACATTTTTTAACATATTTTAAACTATTTATTATTTATTTACTATTTATATGTTTTGTTTTCACAGTGATGGACAAGAATGGTTAGATCTGAGAAGAGCAGTGCAAGCAAAACTTATGAAACCAAAAGAAATATCTAAAATGGATTTGAAAATCAATGAGGTACATGAATTGTCCTTAAAGCTTTAATGACCAAAGGTGTGCACAACGGATCATGAAACAATGAGTTATACACCCGTCTGCTCCTCAGAGAGTTAAAAAAAGTAAAATAAAGTGCATTTTATAAAGAAATATAAAAATTAGCATTTCCTTTGACTAATTAAATTATAAAAATCAACAAAAGCAAAGGCAGGAATTAAATGTTATCTAGGCAAAATTGTATCTTTTGAACATGCATTCAAGTAAGTGTTTGTGTGTGTCTATATCTATCTGTCTATCTATATATCTATCTATCTATCTATCGATCTACAGTAATGTGCAAAAGTTTTAGGCGGGTATGAAAAAATGTAAGGTAAGAAAAAATAAAATAAAAGTAAATAAAAATGTAAAAAAGTAAAGTAAGAATGATTTAAAAAATAGATATGTTAATTGTTTATATTTATCAATTAACTAAATGCATAGTGATTGAACAGACGAAAAAATCTAAATCAGAAAAATGGCAGCAAGTGCTCTGGACTGATGAGTAAAAATTTGAAATATTTGGCTGTAGCAGAAGGTAGTTTGTTCACTGAAGGGCTGGAGAGCGGTACAAGAATGAGTGTCTGCAGGCAACAGTGAAGGATGGTGGAGGTTCTTTGCAAATCTGGGGCTGCATTTCTGCAAATGGAATTGGTCAGAATAAATGGTATCTTCAATGCTGAGAAGTACAGGCTGATAGTTATCCATCATGCAATACTATCAGGTAGGCATATGATTGGCTCCAAATCTATTCCGCAGCATAAAAATGACCACAAAATACAGCCCAAGTTCATCATAAAGAAGAAGGAGTCCTGGAAGTGATGGTATGGCCCCCACAGAGCCCTGATCTAAACATCATTGAGTCTGTCAGGGATTACATGAAGAGAGATAATCAACTGAGGCTGCCTAATTCCTCAGAAGAATTGTCGTTAGTTCTCCAAGATGTCTGGAACAACCTACCTGCCGAGTTTAAAAAAAACTGTGTGCAAGTGTACGTAGAAGAATTTATGCTGTTTTGAAGGCAAAGAGTGGTTACACCTAATATTGATTTGATTTAGATTTTTATCTGTACACTTTGTTAATTGATAAATATAAGCTACTAACGTCTATTTTTGAAAACATTCTTACTTTACAACATTTTTTCAGATGTGCCTAAAGCTTTTGCACACACACTCTCTCTCTCTCTCTCTCTCTCTCTCTCTCTATATATATATATATATATATACATTTATTTAAATTGTACAAAATATAAACCAGGCTAACTATTGGGCATTGAATTAAAAAGAGAAGAAATAAATCCTAAATAAAAATTCTAATAAAATCAGTAAATTGAATGAAACGTGTTTATTTCTATGGAACTCTCCATTTTGTGCATTTACTCTATACGGAATGGTCTGTATATTCTCAAAAGGAATAATACCCACTCAGATGTTAGGGGTTCTTATATAAATATAATGGTCTTATAGAGAACGAATAAAGTGCTGTACTGTGATGGCTCTAACGTGCCTTAGAGCCTCAAAAGCTTTCTGTATATTTACTTCACTGTTAATACTCCACAATATCCCCTATATTCTCAGACATATGAGAGGAATATCAACATCTTCAAGCATTTATGTACTTATTAAAAGGTACTAATATATTTAACATTGCATAAGAGTATATAGCAATAGCTCTGCATCAACCCATAGCCTCTAATCTGCAGAGCTATCAATAGCTCAAAGCATTCACATAGTTATAAAGAAGTATTTATGCATTTCACTTTACATTAGGGTATATAGCAGTATATCAACATCAACCTAGAGCCCCTACTCTACTCTGGTTATGAACACCTTTTATATCACATATTGCTCCATGATGTACAGGATTACCAACCCTCTCTCCGAAGTATCAGGGACATAAGATTGTTATTCTAAGAAGGGTAGAAATAATACAACATTACTATTCTAGTTGGTGTTCATCTGCCATAATGCACATGTATTTAATCCCAAGACAATAACAGAGTCAATATAACATATCAAAAACTCATTCTTATCTGACAGAGCACAGACCAAAATAAAAAATACCCCAGTAAGTTATTCTCATATTCATGTTGCACACTAAAGAGACTCAGAATGGTGACTAGTCTCTACACAGTTTTCCTAATGTACATTTCACATAATTCTTTATCAAAGGATGCTAAACACCTCGATTTAGCCTGTTATATATCTGTCACCCCTAATCTAGGTGAGTCAAACAACCAAAGAGCCTTTCTGATTGGATATCTGTTTTTCCAAATGAATACTACATGCAGAATATACATTTCTAATTTAAAGATAGAGGTTGATTTAAAACATCATAGCAGTCAGCGATTATATAATTTCATTTCACATAACACTACAATATGAGGCAGAAGGTACACATCACCAGAAATAGGATTACCTTAGTGCATACACTTCATGATAGCGAAACTGTGAAATAATATTATTCTGTAATCAAATGTATTAGGTATCCCACGGTAGTAAGACTTAGTAAGTAAGTCAAATAAAATGAGTGATGTATCAAGGAAATTAATTTGTTGTTGATTCATATCCAAATCTCTTCCCACTCCTCCTGGTCTTTCTTCTAGATTTAAACGTTTTTTGCACCCTCTTCCTCTCCTCATTTGTTGCCCCCTAAAAAAGCCCCTGATTGAATATTCTGTATCTCTAACTGGGAGGTTTTCTACTATATTCTCAGCATCAGACACATACGATTCAGGAAGTTCAGTGTCTGATATGGATATTGTCCCAACTTTGTCTTTTATAATAGGAGTTCTCCTGATGTAACTATTGGGCATTTCTCTACTAAACAGACATAATTAATCTCATATTTCTGCAATGTTTTCTTTAAATTGATTTGTTATCATGTTTTTTGGTTGTTTCTTTTTTAATAGTTTTTGTTTCTTGTTGATTTTGAGATCTAACTATAAATATTTCATTAATGCTTAATTGCCAGTTGCTTTAAAGTGATAGTAATGTTTCATAATAAAAGCAGCTGTAATTAATCATCATAGTATTTGGACTTTGGAGAGTGTTATTTCAATTCTGTCAGAGTTGTAGTTTAGGAGTAATTCAGTGATAAAGTATCCCCCTCCTGCCCCTTTCACTAATGTAACACGGCTCAACCAGAGCAGAAGGGAGGTGCCCAGGTAGATTTCACAGAGGGACAATCTTCAATTAAGATAAGGGAAAAACCTGAAAAACTTGTCAAGGAGGGCAGGGCTTTCATTGTTCTAATAGGAAGAAGATTGTCCCCTTCTGTTATCTGTCTGGTCTATGGACTGCATTCCACATCTGAGAAGAGATGGCTTACACTAGGTAAAAGGGGCAGGAGGGGGAAACTTTGCTTGTGAATATCTCTTAAACCATAAAGGCTTGAGAGATAGGAATTATATCTTTCTTCATTTTTTTTAATGCCTACAAAATAAAATAAAGATAAAATTAAGTATTACTATCCCTTTAAAGACATATCCACTGAACCTAATAAGGTAGTGTAAAGGATGAAAAGTGTTAATCTCAAATGCTGTTTATCTGAATTATGTTTTACTATTTTATAGGTCATGGAGGATTTTATCACTTACATCAATAGAATATGTGATGAAAAGGGATACATTGATGATTTATATTTTGAATTAAATAAATGGTCATATGAAAGTAAGTACATGAATTGTTCTGTGTTTGTATTGTGCAAGCAATTTTCTTTAACTTGTCTTGCTACTAATATAAAATGTTATTTCTTTTTAGCAATTTGCTCAGTTCTGTACAATGAGAGAAGTGGGCTTTTACAACAGGCATGTAAAGAAGATGCAGTTCTTTTCATAAAATCAGTAAAAAAGGTATTATATTTTAACATGTCTCAAAAGCTTCTGGAAATGTGTATACATACTGTATTTATAAAACAGAAATTAGGTAACTAACAAACAAGGAAATATTTATTTTTGAATGTTAACCATTTACATATTTATCAGTAAAATCTATGGCACGTGTAATGGTGTAAATTACCACAAATACAAACACACCCACACCTAAAAAAATTGCTGAGGAAATCGTACTTCTGAGGCAATTCATGCTGGTTTTCTGAAAATGTATTTTCTGCTGCATTTATTTATTTCAACAGTTGTATCCAATAATAGCTTCTGGCTTCTTCACATATTCACTTATCATAGATTTTAGACATTTTTTCTATCAAAGACGCATTTTCTCAAATGTTAATTAGGAGTTCAGTATATTTGCCTGAGTAAATTGTTTTTAGTTGTTAGATAAATAAAACAAATAATGTGCCTTTTCATCACTTGAACCTATTGCTATACATCACAGTGTACATAGAATATTCCCTAGACAATTTCAATGGAAATTGTTTGTGTTTAAATAGACTTTGACTAGTAGACATTATTATGTCATAATAACTATTGAAATAAAAGTTTTGATGTAAAAATACAATGTGTACTCTGGAGATAATGTGTGATCATGATTAGCTGTTATATATTATAGTGACCTTGATAGAATATGTTACCATCATGGCATAGTGCATATTTTCAGTATTCTTCTATCTTCGGTAAATCCACTGACTTGAAAATAAGTAGAACAGTAGCATCCTTATAGTTGTATTCATTTTCCTTCAATTTCATATATTTGCTCTTTTATGTAATGCAGATGTATTTTATATGCATCCATATCATTAATTTATTTTTTGGCAAATAGACAATTATTATGATTAATATATTTGCTGAAACCTTTAAGCTTTTTAATGTTAATGTTTTATACTGGGTCAAACTTTTTATAGTTGTGGAACCCTTTCATTTGAAATTATATTATCCATGAACCCCAACAATCAAAACATTTCCCCTCTTGGAGGCTAAAGAGGTATCCAGTGCATTGCTGGAGGCTGAAGTTGAATGCTTGAAAGTACTAAAAATGTATGATGATAATGTTAAAAAAAATAAATTTAATTACCTCATTTCTGTTTCCTGGTAAATCTTAGTTTTTCTTTTGGGTGAGGGTGGTTACATTATAATGCATATTGCAAAAGAATACTAACATAATCCAATATTGCACTGAAATTATTAAAATTTCCATGCATCCACTGGTAGCCACAGACCCTCACACACTATCTACTGCTCCAGTAATTACATTTGCTCTGTGGAATCCCTTAGGGGTTCTTCAAGGAACCCTGGGGTTCCACAGGACACAATTTGAAAATCATTGTTTTACACCAATTGTATGATGAAAGTGTGTTAACTTATTTTGCAGATGATGCAGTATTTAGGTCCACTAATTGTGACATCTGCAGATCTTCATAAAAAATTCAATACAATTCAATGGCAAAATCATACCCAAGCTTGGGATAATATATTCCTAACAGGTAATTAAATGTATGATAATGATGATAAATGTACAGTCTATTGCACTTTACCTTAAGGAACCACTTAATTCTAACATTCAATAAGCATGAAAGTATGATAAATATATGTCTAATTAAATGCCAAAAGTTCACATAGAACACATATAGTGATGAGTGGAGCTTTCTCAAAAGTGGAAGTCAAGTTAGTCTTTATTTGTCAAAAGATAAGAAACTATCAGTGAAAACATCATGCTATTGTATACTGCTTTTTATAAAGCAGACCGATTATTTAAACAGCTCCATTAATAGACTCTATATAATAAACTAGAACTGGAACTGATGATAAATGAGCAGTTGGATGATACATGTAACTGGGTGGGCAGTCAGTCTAGAGAGATATTCATTCTTCAGGAGTGAAGGGTGTATAAAACCCAAAATGTAAAACTAGCCTGAAGACCTAGTATAAGGGAAGATAGCAATGAAGGCTACAGTGGAGATGTAAAGTCCCTGTGGGTTTACAAACACACTGAGGGCATACATAATACAATTATGCTGATGAGCATTTTCTACACGTCACCTAGTATTGGGGAATTAGAAGAAGACCACCTGCTAAAGAAAAGGCTTCTCAGGTAGAAAGTGCAATCATAATGGGTGATTTTATGTACCCTAAAATTGACTGGAGACATATGACGTCCAACGTAACAAAGGGAACTAATTTTGTATTCATGATTAATGTTCATTTCATGTTCCTGCTAGTAGAGGATCCAACTAGAAATGAGACCATTCTGGGCCTAGTGTCCTCAAACATTTCTAAAATGGTATACAATATACAATATACCACATGTATTTACCCCCAGCCTTGTCCCCAATGGAATAACTACAGGAGGTGTGGAGGGTGCAGTGTTGCCAAGATGCAACAGTACTTCTTCTGTGGGCTGTAGGTTAGAAAAGTCAAAGTTGTGAGTCCTACAGCAACATATGCCTTGAAAAATGTATTACCATGCAGAGTGCATTTGTTCTTTGCCTACAACACTAACTTTCTTAAGTGACACTGGCACATATTCATGATGATGTCAAGAGTTAAAAAAAAAATACATCCTACAATGTGGCAGATGTGTTTTGTAGTGGTGGTGGTGGTTTGGGATTGGCTGGTATGGTGTGATTTGTATATGCATATAGTTTTTACTGTTATCATGTTTGTGTCAAATCACTATCCTCCTCAGATTATTGACACACATTACTTGTCGCTCATAGCAGTGGTCCCAAGTGGGGTAGATGGTGAAAACCCTTCTTCACATCTCTCCTCTGCCTCCTCATCTGTGCTGCTGTTAATATATCTGTTCAGGCTTTGTCTGTGTGGTTTCTGCTACCTGATACTCAGGTGGTATGAGATATTGGTTCATTTTTAAGAATGTTAGTCTCCCAACATTGCTTCTTGATAGCCGTATCCTGCAGTCATTCATAATATAACCAGCTGCACTGAAAACCCTCTCAGACCCAAGGCTTGCTGGAGGACAACTGAAGGTTTCCACTGCAGTACGTGTCAATCCTGGCCACACACACTGCTTTGTTTGCCAGTATTCCATGGGAACATTGTTTCTTCCTAGAATGTAGCTATCCTACAAGTATGCAGAAACCATCTCACATGCAGTGGGACCAATTCTAGGAGCTACACAGTGTTCCAGTGTGTCAGTTACCAACCCATACTCAGGAGCAAGTCCCAAACAGGTGTGCTGCCACCACCACTACGATTGCTGGGTTTTTGCCACCCCTGCTGAAACCCATGAATTGCCCTATGTTCCGAATGGGATATTCTGGTTGATGATGTAGCTGCTTCTGCTGGTTGAAATGCTTTGCTGCCTTCCTTTTCACTATACTATCTAGATGTTTCTTGTGCCCACTGCTGATGGCCCTTTGGCAGAAATTCAGAAATTTTGTGTTAGAAATTATATGTTTGATGCGGGGGTACAACAAAGTGGCAAGAATTTATTCCTCATTGCTTTTAATGGACACTATGCAAGGATCTTGTTCAAAGCGCACTAACATGTCTTTTACCAGCTGGTGCATATCTGTGTTGTCATTATGCTAAGAATCTTCAGCCATGCTCCTCATTTTTTTCTGCAATAAAAATATCAGTGGTAGAATTTCACTAATTCCTGTCCCAATGCGACTCACCAGCATGGTTGCCTCCTCACATACATCGCACTTTAGTTGCCATTGGCCAGGTGACAAACAGGCTCCCTTCAAAGCCTTCCAGGTTTGCATGGTGTACTTGCTAATGGCCTTATTCTGCTCGTACAAAGGCTCTAGCATGTACATTTGTCACTGTTTTAGATAAACACTCATACAGATCGGTAAGGTTAAAATAGCTTTATTAGAACAAAGTGCATACAAGAGTATAGGTCCTGGACCTATAAACAGAACAATAAGCTGCCAGGAGTACAGTAATAAGATAAGTACGATACAGTAGGATACTGACAATATGTCCAACAGTATTTGGCAACCTAGGAGGAGTAACGTATAGTCCCAAGCAAACGGTAGGATGCCAACACAGGAGGTACACCAATATGACAGACTGCCCAGACGCCTGGGCACTGGAACCCATTTGGATAACAGGAGAGAACTGGCACTTGCTGACAATCAGACTTCTGGCAGAACTGGTAAGGCAACACGTGCACAGTCCTGGAATGACAACAGGACTACAGTGGCAGGGAGCCCACAGTAGAGGACTGGCACAACCCAGACGCCTGGGTACTTATCCAACAGGAACGAGGCAACACTGACCAAGGCCCTAGCCGACTGACCAGAGGCAACCGTGTACATGCAGCCCAACCCACAAAGATTTGACGGAGACCTAGGCAGCTGCTACATGAAAGCCCTAGAATGCTAGGGGTGGATCAGAGGAGGTAAGTACCGGAACTCAACCAGTGTCTCTCAACCTGTAAGCTGGAAGTGCAATGCTGGCTCCTGAGTCCAAGACTCTGCAGTCAGAAATGGTAGAGCTCTTGTACCTGGAATCCCCAGGTACATACAGGGTTAATTGAACACGCCCACCTAAACTGCAACTCCCAAAAGGAGTGAGACCAGCGATACTGATGAGTCAGACACAGAGAATGATCAGAGTAACTCAGTCGGCATGGACAACACCGCACCGATACTTCGATTGTACACACCACCAGATGGCAGTAGAGCAGCTTGAGCACACAGCTCAACCTAAGGGTGACAGAAACAGCGCCCCGTGGCGCACACCGACAATCACTGCATGGTAAAGGAGATTGGTAACCACACGGGGTCACTGGTATGCTCAGACTAACACAGTACCAAGTGGATGGGTATCCACTGAGGACAACGGCCTCAATGTGGAGGCAACACACCACCGTCAGCAGTGGAACGGTACTCAGCCAGGATACTGTCAGAAATGGAGCGGGTTCACCGATAGGACAGTCAGCAGTGGAGCGAGTTCTCAGCCAAGATACTATTAGCAACGGAGCGGTTCTCAGCCAGGATACTATCAGCAATGGAGCGGTTCTCAGCCAGAATACTGTCAGCAATGGAGTGGGTTCACAGCCAGGACAGTCAGCAACGGAGTGGTTCTTCAGCCAGGATACGATCAGCAGTGGTGCAGGTTCTCAGCCAGAATACAGTCAGCAACGGATCAAGTTCTCAGCCAGAATATGTTCAGCAACGGAGCGGGTTCTCAGCCAGGATACAGTCTGCAATGGAGCGGGTTCTCAACCAGGATACAGTCAGCAACGGAGCAGGTTCTCAGCCAGGATACAGTCAGCAACGGAGCTGGTTCTCAGCCAGAATAAGGTCAGCAACGGAGCGGGTTCTCAGCCAAGATACAGTCAGCAACGGAGCGGGTTCTCAATCAGGATGCAGTCAGCAACGGAGCATATAAACTGGAACACAGGAACAGGAGCATAGTCAGGCAGGCCAGGTAATACACGAAACAGCAAAGATACAGAGCAGACTCAGGAACTCGTACACCACGAAAGGGCGCCTAAGGGAGAACGTCCCAGAGTATATATAGGCAAGCCCTAGTGGTAGCAATAAAGACCAGCCAATCAGGGGACGGACGTCATAATAATGTTGCTGTTCACAAAGGGAAAGCGCTGGCACAGTGATAACATTGTAGTATTCCACCTGGTAGAGAATACCAGCTGGTAATGGGGCAAGTTGTTACTCTCTTGTATGGATTACAGAGCATTGTGTGCACTGTAGGAGCGACTAAAATTGGTTCAGATTTTGTGTCAATAGTAAGCACCTCTTTAAGGGTTTAGGATTCTGTCAGGATCTTGTCACAACTAAATTTAGCACATGGGCAAAGCAGGGCACATGCACCATACCACCTATTCTCAAAGTAGCGATTATGTTGGTGCCATTATCAGCAGACACAAAACCAGCTTTTAGGGAGTGGGATACAAGCCATTCCTCTATCACCTGCTCTAGCTTACTTAAAACATCTACAGCTTTGTCGGACCGCCTCTAAAAACTCTGCATGCACAATGTGGCATGACAATGGTATGGGCTATCCTGCTGCTGCCACCTTTTAATCACACTGCCACAACCAAAAGCACAATTACTGGCTTTCACCTGATGCTGTAATCTAGTGTTGTCCACTGTTAGTGCCGGGAGGAAAACCCAATGAGCAGTCATATTCATATAGTCTGTGCATTGCCCACTTGTCCACATATCTGTTTTCAGGTTGATTTTCTTGTCATACGCACTTTTCAGCCCTTTGCCCACCACACTAACTACCTGCTTGTACAATTAAGGCACAGCCTCCTGGAAAAATAACTGAGGCTTGGGATATTCCAGCGTGGAGCTACACATGACATCAGTTCTCTGAAACCTCTGTTTTCTACAAAAGAATATGGCATCATGTCCATTGCCAACATCTTCGTAACCTTGACATTCTACAGGCATACTTTGGGATTGTTTTTGTGAAGTTTTTGACTCCTTCCCAGGAACTCAGTCAGTATGGGTTGGTAGGACATGAAAGATAAAGCCTGAAACTTTATTGCTTTAACAAAATGACTAGAGGAGGTGGTGGAGGTAGAGGTGGCATGTGTGGGCATTCTATGACTCTTGCCATCTTCTAGAGCAAAGCCAGAGTCATCATATTCCTCTGCAGCAGGAGCCATGGGTGTTATTTAGACTGAACTAACTGTTTGCACTGGCGGTAGCACACTCTCTGACACATAAATAACTAGTTGTTTCAGCAAGTAAATAAAGCGCACAATTGGCTGCATGATGAGGGATATCTTTTCCAGCCTCTCTTTGGAAAAAGGCATCAGCAAAACTGCTATAATGTTCAGAGACTAGAAGAAAGGCTACATTAGAAACAGTAGCTATATGAAAAAGAGGGTGCATGAATTACTCTAGGAAGTAATACCTGAGCTCATATATGGAAGGATTATCTTAAGACAGTCATGTATACCCCAAGGGATAACAGGAATTAGGGTAGAAGAGATAATTTCAAACAAAATCTATTTGGTGTTATTTTTGCCTACAGAAAGTTTCAAACTTGGAAGTACAACAGATGTCCAGACAAGAAAAAAAGAAGAAAAACAGTGCAATCCACTCTAAGTGTAGTATGTCAGACTCCTTAATTCCAAGTCAATACAAGGAAATCACCTCATCAGGGTACTCACATTTATAAGAGCCTAAATCCACCTCTGGATAAATCCGCCTCGACTAGATCTGACCTCCAGTCACAGTCTCTCTCCTTTGTCTCCCAGTAGCTCCTCTCCTCATCCTCCAGAGGCAGATTTAGCCTCTTATAAATGTGAGTACCCTGATGAGGGGATTTCCTTATACCTTGTATTGACTTGGAATTACGGAGTCTGACATACTACACTTAGAGTTGGTTGCGCCGTTTTTCTTCTTTTTTCTTTTGCATGTTTTGAGAACCTATCCAACATTTTAGTTACTGCACTTCTGGATTCTAACTTTTTGGAAGATTTCAAGTCTAAATAAGGACTGTGCCGTATTTTTGTAGTTATTTGTTTTCTTGCTCAGTATTCTGTATTGTATTGATTATATGTTCTTTTTTTGTCTGCTATGTATAGTGTAAGTTTTTAGATTGATACACTTGAAGTAAGCACAGGAGCCTTTGTGTTTGTTGTAGATGTCCAGACAAGAACCAACATAACTACTATCAATAGTAATTATTATCCTAGATTCATTGGAAATGGTGGGTTTGCTATTTGAGGACACAAATGATTGGTCAATGAATAGATCTGCTGCACCGAAGCCTATAAGTTACAGAGTCCTGACAATTTTTATATCCTCAGAATAGCATTACAGGCAGAGGCAAACACTTCTGCTTAACATTTAGGGCAGTATTCAGTCTCAGAGGGTCTCCATGTGAGTCTACTAAGCCCCAGAGTTTCCCTGGTTGATGGAACAGAGCCATAGAGGAAATTAAAGAAAAAACGTTTCCATTGGTTCTGGAGGGATCTCAGTATTCATGTGAGGGGAGTAGGAACCACTGGGGAAAGCTTTGAAACTGTAAAGATTGATTCCTGCATCAACGTTCTCTCTCAAAGTATTATAAATATGTGGTTATCCAGCATGAAACAAAGGGGAATTAGTTATTCCAAAGAATTTAGTAAGTAACAACATACTTTTAGGGCACTCTCATACCAGTTGTGTGTCATAGTCAAGGGTCCAAAATTCAGCTGAAAATTGAGTCAAAGTCTTCTGCCTTTGAGAGAGAGAGTTCTTGAAACCCGTGGACTGCATGCCAGACACATCAAGAACTGATCAGAAGGTTTGCATGAGACATGGTCTTGGTACAGTTATAGCCTTTCACAGTACACTAGGCAGACAGAGGGATCTATTGTGCAGACACTTGGCAGGGCTGCAGAACTACTTGGTTTATCACCTGGCAAGATACGTACTGTACATACTGTATGGAACAGTTGACATCCTACATGGAACAGACCAAGAGGTGTGGCTGGAATAAAAGTTTAAGGTTGAATCTTTAGCGAAGACATGTCTGGAACATTGAATTGCAATAAGCCACTAGTTTACAGAGGCTATACCTGGAACAAGTGCCACTGGTTGAGCCATTAGTGTAGTCACCTACAGTAGAGCCAGAGGTGCCACTGAAACAAGAGATACAGAGCGAGATCACAAAATAGACCAGTGTTTCTCAATGTTATTACTCAAGACACAGCAACAGGTCAGATTTTCAGAATACCCTTGCTTAATCGCAGACTGTTAATCAGTGCCTCAGGTGATTTATTAGGGATAACAAAAAAATTCTTACTATTTGTATGCCCCAAGTTATGGAGATGAGAATCACTAGTATAAGCTGGAGCACAGAATGAGTAGATACCTTGACTGGTCATAGTAGTAGTGGAAGAGGCATGAACACAGTAAGCAATAGCTGGATTAAGCACAGTAGTAGTAGTAGAAATAGTAGTAGAACTAGTAGTAGAACTAGTAGAAGAAGAAGTAGAAATAGGCGTGTTAATAGTAGTAGTAGATTCTAGAACTGAAGCACAGTAGCAGAGGATGGTCAGGACAGGTGTCAGGCAATAGTCGATAGAAAACTGCTGGAGCAGAACAGGTGGCTGACAATAGTGGATTGTCAGGTAATAGTCTGGGTCTAGATAAGCAGCAGGCAAAAGAGGATGGTCAGAAAACTGGACAGGCCAATATATAAAGCTAAAGACAAATGAAGAAGGTGTGGTGGTGGCATACTATAACTATGTACTGAGTATCAGATACAGCTCCTTGAAACAGGCCCAGTAGGTGTGTTTAAGGGATTTACAGATATGCATAGATTTTGATAGTCAGGGATTATCTTGACTGGTTCCTTACAGCATAGGAAGGAAAGAAGCCTCACCGTTTCACTTTAAAAGTTCCTCAAATTCACAAATCCTTTTTTCCCAGTCCTTTGATTTAAGTCAATGAGAAGAAAAAATTTGCATAATTAATTGTTGTAGTCACTCAAGAACTGGGAGTTATGCACTATGTTTGAGGGTATGGTGATATTTGTTAGCTTTGTCTACAAAGACAAAAAGGGCCAGAGGAACCTATCACTGTGCCTGTGATTATTAAGTGTCAGGTATGAGTGCATGTCCTGTTCCCTCTGGCGAGTGGGCAGAGTTGTTGCCGGCCGCTGCCACCTGTCTGCTGACCTCTCTGTCAGAGATGCACATCATTGACGTCACGCTTGCTGTTTTGTAGCCTTCGGCACTAATTGGCTGATTGTGTCCTGCTTTCTCCTTTGGCCTTATATACGGCCTGAATATTGGGCTTAGTTGCCCTTTCGTGGTGTACCTGTGCGTTACTTCTGTGTGTGTTCTCGTTTGACCCTTGCTTGGCTTCCGTTGATTCTCTGATTCGATCCTTGCCTTTGTCTGCCTACCCACTCTGGTATTGACCAGTGGCGCTGTCTGATAACCTGCTCCGTGTATAACCTAGGCCTTGTCTGACTACCCATTCCGGTCTGACCCTGATTCTGACTACCCGCTCAGTGAGTTCTGTGGCTCTGGCTGACTACCTGATCTGGTTTTAACCCGTGTCTCTGTCTGACTACCCACTCTTTGCTTGACCCCGGTACTGTCTGACACTCCACTCTGTCTCAACATGCTTTTGCTGGATCTTGGTCCATACAGCCTACAAGCAGACTTTACCTCCCTGGTATTGTTGAGGCTGCCTTCTGCTCGGTAGCTCAGGGTTAGTCTCACCCCAGGTATTGCTCTAGTAGTCTCGCTCAGTGCATCCTTGACTAACTATACCTTGGAGGGTATTACCTGTCTGTACCCCGATCTTGGTCCTGTTGCCTGATCCCTAGCTCTCTAGGTTTCTGCAAGCTTGCTCTGTAGAATCATAGGCTAGATTCTACCTCCTTTGCTGCCTTGGTGATCCGCGTTCGCAGGTTGTAGCTCATTGTCAGCTCCTGGGTAGTGGATTGCACACTGTCCCTATGCCTGTTCCTGGGAAGGTTGGGGAAGTGTTTTGCTCCTGTATATTGATCTTAATAAACAGGTTAACTTCATCTGTACCTGTGTTGTGTGATTCTTTATCCTACGTGACCTGTGACAGAACCCTAAAATGCAGAGTAACAATAAAGGCAGAAGTAATAAATATTACCATTTAAGCAGAGAATATCATCAGGCTGCTAGGTTCAGTGGTCAGCAGACTGTCTGAAGGTCAGGGCAGGCAGCACAAGTTCAATGGTCAGTAGACTGGCAAAATTCTAAGGCAGGAAGCAAAGGTTCAATAGTCATTAGACTAGCAGAAGGTCAGAGCTGGCAGCTCAGGTTCAGTGATCAGTAGACTGACAGAAGGTCAGGACAGGCAGCACGGGTTCAGTGATCAGAATACAAGCCAAGGGTTGAATTTCAGGAAAGCAGGAGAGAAATGCACCAAGAAGCTGAGCCAGAAGAACAACAGACAACTGAGCACTTAACACAAGCATTCAGGAGTTTAAATAGGCAACTAGGTTGTGTCGGTGATGTCACGGAAGCTACACTGGAGTGATTATATCGATGACATCACTGAAGCATGCACACATTACTGACCCACCTGAGACATGGGTAAGTCCTGCAGATCAAAACACTTGAGTGTGATAAAGAGGTGATAACATGGAATTAACTTCTCCAGTGATATCCCTTCTTAAGTGCCTATGTTTTTCTATAGAGCCTATACAGTAAGATTTCAAAACCTGGATAAATATTAGTACATAGGATCCAAACACTAACATAGGACCTGGAGAAGTGATATCAATGGAGATATTGGGGGTTATTGACTAAGGTGTGATAACGAGGTGATAAAGTGGAGATGACTTCGACAGTCACTTCTACAATTCCTACGTTATTCTATGGACACAATTCACTAACATTTCTTAAGTTTTGCAGAAATCTTAGTGCATAGGTTCCATAGAATAACATAGGAACTAGAGAAGTGATATCACTGGAAAAGCCATCTCCACTTTATCACCTGTTTATCACGCTTTAGTGCATAACCCCCATTATCTCCATGTTACCACCTCTTTATCACAACATAGTGCATAGCCCACATTATGCCAAATTCAATCCTTTCTGAAAACATAATTAAGTTCTTATACAGAGATTCTGCTTAAATAATATCTATTTTAAATAATATATATGTATACTTTTTATTTATCTGTATGTGTAATATTACTTAGGTAGTAATATTTTACAAGTAGCCCATATCTAATCTTTCTGATATTTTTAACTTGCCATCTGTAACTTGAAGCATCTTCCTAAATTGTGTATAATTGGTGCTAGTTATTATTAGAGATAACAGCATCATTTATAACACCTGTAACATTCAATTGTTTAATTACATACTCCTTGTTGTTTTAAAACAAATTATTTCCTTTGATACAACTGACTGATATTTTGACCCTAAATCTTTCATTTTTCTTAATATTTATGTTACTATTTTTTTATCCTTTATCTTTTAATATTATGTTTTTCTTCTATTTGTTTGCAAATCTTAGCAAAACGTTGTATTGATAAAAGGCTTGGAAACTGTTCAGCTGTGAAAAAGGATGATTTACTCAGTGCAATTTATGCAGATAAATTGCTCACAAAGAAGCAACTATCTGGTGTTTTTGCTGAACTTCAGATTGGAGGTGTAGAAACTGTAAGTCTGTTTGTTTCCTGCTTAAAAATGTTGTTACGAAAAACTACAATAAACTGATAATAATGGTTAACATTTTTTTGATCTCATTGATCTGTAAAATATTAGTGTGACTGACAGTGATTCTCATTAGTACTATCTAGTTTCAGATTAATTTAGTTTTTAAGATCCTACTCTCTCCCCTTCACCTGAAGTTAGCCTGCTCTCCCAAGAGCTGGATGAATAGGCAGCTGGCTGGTTTCCACAAAAATCCACCATGTGGATCACTCACAAAGACATGTTTCTTCATGTGAGTAGTTTTAACCCCTACGATGACCTGTGACATTCCAGGATGATCACCATTTTTTTTCCCTTAAGGAACGGTGACAGTCCTGGAACGTCACGTACTTTGTGCTCACAGCCCTCTTGAAGGAGCCCTGTAAGCACAAAGGGGGACTGTGTTGGGAGGGGGATTACCATGGAAACTGCACGGTCACATTAGCCAGCCCCCTTACAAGGCTGATATTGGAAAGGGGATGGTGATCTTAAAAATGAAACCACCAATTCAACCAATAATCTGAGGGTGCAAGGTTTTTAGAGAATAAGCTAGCAATCTTGGCATGGTGTTACCCATGCATTATCTCTTTTTTGTGTCACAGGGGTATGCATCACAATGCTTTGCAATGCATTGGGTACCTTTCTGACACTGAAATGGGTAAACCTGGTTACACTACAGGTCCCAAAATGTACATAAAGAAAAAATAATGCTAGCTCAGAAGTATACCAGCAGCTAATGAATGTACAGGCACATATTAGATCAGATGTGCAGCACTTCGATGACCTGCAGCTTTAAACATCATGACCCTCACCCCCGCCCCCTCCGGAGGCAGCGTGTGGCATTGTTATTCAATTTGCAGCCACTTCCACTGACTCCCTTACAGGATGTCTTCTTATCAAAATGTAAGGACCTTGAGGTCCTCTCAAGGCAATACCATACTTTCAATAAGAAAACATATGCACATTGAAAGCATGGTAGTGCCCTGTGAGGACCTTAAGGTCCACATGTGGCAGGAATGTATCTTGAAGAAGAGGTTTTGCAAGGGAAACACAGCGCTGGAGGAAGTACCTGACAATTCAGTCATGCCATAAGCTGCTTCTGGAGGGTGTGGGGGTGAGGATCAATTAAGTGCTTCACTTCTGAAGAGGTCTGATCTAATTTGTGCCTGTGCCTTCATTAGTTGCAGGTATACATCTGAGCAGGTGTGTTTTTTAATGTACATTGTGGGACCTGTAGTATGGCCAAATGTGAGCCTTTGTGTGTCAAAAAGGTAATGTACTGGATAGGAGAGGAGGCAATGTAGAAGGTGATAAGGTGAAGGGGAGTCTGAAGCAATCAGGTGTAAAGTGGAGTCAGAGGTGATTAGGAAAAGGGGAGTGTGAAGCAATGAGGGGGAAGGGAAGTGTGAGGCGATCATGTGAAGGGGAATGGGAGCCAATCAGAGGAAGGGGAGGAGAGGCGATGAGGTGTAGTTGAGTGACGGTGTAGAGAGAGGAGGTTTGTAATGTGGTGGAGGGTGAAGTCCTTGATGTGGCGAATGGGAGGGAAGGTCTAGAGGGGGAGAGGTGTGTAATATGATGGAGTATGAAGTTCTTGCAGAGATTTTCACAGGAGTGGGTAGGGGGGCTGTGCCCTTCTATCCACTTCTGTGAAAACCACGTCCCATGCTTACATCAATGGGACAGGTAGTATAAGGAGATCTGCATAACTCCTCCTTTCTGCCGCTCCTGTTTATTTTTGTGGCTTCAGACAAAGCTTGTCGGTAACATGAAGCTTCCTCTTTTATATATAGATTACTTGGCTAAGTCTACTAGAGAAAATCTTGACAAGAATTGTAATTTCTAGTTAATAGTAAAATGAGCCTATATGAATACAGCTGATCTTTACCCTATTTTAGGATGAGGATTATGTTGGCTTCTCTCATTGACATGATGAGACTGTCGAAAATGCCTCAATGAAGAAGTTTAATAATGGATCACAGACAAAATATTTATACCATACTCTCGATAGGCCATCTGGGACAGAGGATTTAAAGTTAGGTGTCAAATGAATGGTGTTATTTTCACAAATTTATTGAGGTTGGAATATTGAGGGCCTCACTTTTAAAGTTAGGAATTTTCTTGAAAGTGATGGAACTGAGCTATTCATTAAGTTCATTAATAGCATAGGAGACCTTAGAAAGATAAATTGGAGTAGTAACCCCTGATGCAGAAATTAATGTCTTGGGGATTGGAGAGGATATTGCATGATGTACCAGTTATGAGGGAGTATTTCTGCAGGTATTATCATCTCCGCTAAGCATGAGCAATTATTTATTATATTCACATTCTTTGGGACTGGATGTAAAACATTGTTTCTTACCCTGTTTAATCAACAGAGCAATATTCACATTCATTTTTGGGCCAGCACTGATGTGTAACTTTAGAAGAATCTGTAATGTAATTGTTATGAGACTAGATGCAAAATGGAGACTGTAGAGACAAAGACAAAAACAGAGCTCTAAGAGCAATGTTTTATGTAAACCTTCCCACCAGACTTTGAGTTGAGATATCCCCTTCAAGATGGCTACTCACAAAACCTTGAGGATGATCTATACATTTTTAAATGATCTTGCATCACAGGAACATGACCATGTGTTCTACCCAGTTCCAATACTTTATATCTTTATAGTTGAGGAGCTTTTTAGCTACAATAGGTTTGGGGGCCATGGAGGACATTCTGTGCATTCTTTCAATACAGAGGGCTGGGGAAAAGCTGATATATTTTCACAGTTTTCCATTCAGTCAGTCTGCCATAAACAGAGCAAGGGTAGAACCCTCCATCCTCTCAGGAAGAACCACCATTGCTATGTTGTTTGACTTCAGTCTATTCTTAAGATCATCAGTTTTGACCTTTAATGATTTGACTTGAAATCTTAAAATGTGCAAGTCAGGTCCACCAGGTCAGAGAGAGTGACACTTCCTCTAGAGCTTTTGCATGTGTACTCTCACAAAGGTAATTTCTGCCTGACCTGTTAATTTTAGCCATTAATGTAAATTGACAACCAGCAATGTGAGAATTTCTTGAATATCCAGCACAATATTTAAATTACTAGATTTATACAGTTGGAGTAGATGGGGACCTCAGCAAAAATGTTGCTGAGTAAAGGAGCCACACAGCTTTTTCACTAACTTGTCTAGTATTGTAGTTCTGTTTGGTTGGCTCTTGTGATTGATACAGAATTGCAACTAGTCCCTGGATACAGTGAATGATAACTAAACTGTAATGCAGATATATTAACAAAGACAAGGCTCAAAAAATCTAAGTGCCGACTGTTGTATGTTTAATCTTTCACCTCCACCGTGCTGAAAAAAATGCAGTTTGACTCACGTTTTCATAAGACAACCAGCCTCTAGATGTATAGGCATTTACTGGGTGACCCCCCAGTGTCTGTATCTCCTGGATCCCTTGCTTCTATTCCTTTGTTGTGGTCTCCAAATGATAGCATCCACCCTGGTGTCCAGAAAAGCCCTATACATATAGGGTCTAGTGTCACTCCACACTGTTTCACCAAAGCATTATATCACATATACAACATTTGCTGATTCTGATATATGAATCTGTGAATGTTCATATTTGTGATACACTGTCTGACACCTCAGCTTTGTTCTGCTGTCCCACTGGTAGTCACAGAACCACACATGCTCTTCCTGAAACCTTAGCCTTGTCCCACTGGTTTCCCATCTATCAAGCTCAGACTCTTCCCAGCATCTAAGTCTCCCCTCACTCATAAGCAGGTAACAAAGAGGTCAGCCTAACCTACCCCTCCTCCTCCCACAGGTCTGGAACTCCTTCATCCAGGACAGTCCCCCCCCCAACTTCACCCTAATCAGGTGTCTCTCCAACTTTTTTTAATCAAAGTTCTCTTCCTACACACACACACAAACACACACACACACACACACACACACACACAAACAAAAAGCTTTCTGAACCTCTGCAGGTTTTCACCACCCCCACAAACACAGATGACCCAGCACCATGCATAACTCACAGTACATAGAGACAAAACAACAAACATTGTACTTAGAAAATATGAGCACTTCTTTGTAAAAACTATTACATCATATAGAATAAATACAAATTCCCATTGATTTAAATTGGGATTTTATGCCCATTGCTTCGCAATGACTTGGATAGTTAAAAGCCCTCTAAAATTTAAAGGGGATTTGCAGAATTTTATTTCCATGTGCAGTTGGATTGCTTCAAAATCACTCAATTTTATCTTCAAGAATAAGGCCCACTTTGATTTGGGGAGGATGAAAGATGATGAACTAACCAAAGGTCCTGCAATTATGGGGCAAACCCAGTGCACCTTAGGTAACAAAAAATGTTAATTGATTTAAAGGGATGTAACCTATTATTTTGACTTTATAAATGATGCAAGTGCAAAATATATAAAGTCATATTGTTCATACATTGTATTACCTTTTTCTTCTACATTTTTTTTTACATCATTATGTCCCTGATAGTGACATCATTTAATTTCTGTGAGTGAAAATAGCAATATTTATACTATGTTGCAAGCCTCTCTGCAGTACTGATTGATCTGTGTACTGTAGTGGAAGACTTTTCTACATTGTTTCACTGTCTTTTTTTTACATTGTATCTTTCTTACATTGTTACACAGTCTGCTTTCACACTCCCACACAGAATGCTTTATGAAAAAGAAATCAGGTCTCAAGCATTCAAAGAGCAAAAAGTCCAATTTAGATCAAAGGGAATTTGGGGAATTTGTATTTATTCCCTATGGTACACTTGGTTTAAACCAGAATGCCACCCTAAAATTTGGTAAGGAGGATGGGAGAAGATGTAGGGCCACAGGGCATTTAAAAAGTGTCTTCCTATGGAGGGACATAAGTATGTTTGACGTGCCTGACTCAGTGAAGCAGTAACTGTTCTTTGTTTTTAGAGAAAAAAAAATGTTATATGGCTTTTTACTGCTGAAAAAAGCACACAGAAAGAGAGGGCACCAAATAGTGCCTGTAAATGCCACACAGAATTATAACCAATAATATAAAAGGTTATACTCACAATTGGAGTTGCTGGTTAAAGGCATATACCCAAAACCAGCTTTTAAGCTTGTGGAGAGTTTCAAATCTGTCTCCACTCAGATAAACTTGAAAACTTGTCCAGGTGGTAACCAGTATCCAAGGGTATATTGTGATTTCCAAGGGTAAAAAAGAGTTGAAAAAGTTGAAAAAACTGTAGAAGGCTGCTCGATGTCTAAAATCTTTTTCATTTATTAAAATATCTATATATAAAACAACAAACCAATTGTAGAAAATAACAATAAATATGATAAGGTAACGTTTCACAGCTCAAAGGCTGCTTTTTCAAACCAACTGGATTGTTACACAATAAAATATACATAAAGATTGCTGAGTTACACAAGTGCACTCCCACTTGTGTTTTTTTTTTATTGTTATTAAGCCATAAATGGAAAACAAGCCAATCTACATAATCAAGTTCAGCTGATACACTATACAATACGAAGTGAAACTCATTAATAATATTTTTAAGTCAAGCCAGCAGTTGTTGTGGCTTAAATTGTATTAAACGTAAGAGAACCAACTAAAACTACCCTACCCTGCAAGCTGAGCCCTTCCTCCCCGACCCACAGGCACAGTAACAATGTTTTGTGTTTTTGTAAATGAACCTGTAGTCTATTGGTGCTGTTTGAGCTGTAATAATTGTAACTGTAATAACTTACAGTTTTTCAGCAATGGGAGTACCCTTGTTTTACTCAACAGGAAAAACCCTTTTAAAATATATATTTTATCATCATTAACATCTACTGTTCCTTTAACCACATGAATCTTGGGAAACGTTAAAAATTTAGTAACAATCAAATTTTGTAATTAAAAGTGATGTGATTGTAATGCATTGCATTTATGTTTGTTTACAGACAGCAAATTCTTTAATGTGGGTCATATTTAATCTTTCAAGAAACAACCATGCACAAGAAAAACTTCTAGAGGAAATTCAGACAACATTAAACTCAAGGCAGTCACCAACTGCAGATATGTTACAAAACATGCCTTTTTTAAAATCTTGTATAAAAGAATCAATGAGGTAAGTTTAACTTCTATTGAGTTGTCATATTAATTATTCATATCAATTCATGAGCTATAATTGACTATTTTATATATTATTGTTTTAGACTAACACCTACAATACCTTTTACAAGTAGAACATTAGAGGAAGATACAAATCTTGGTGGTTTTGTAATTCCAAAGGGGGTAAGTATTTCTTATAAACATAATATTCCATAGCCATCAATATATATATATATATATATATATATATATATAGATATTTTTTTTTTTTAAATTTGGTAATCATCAACAAATCATTGATAATGAATTTATTTCTGTGCAAACAGTGCATAACTCTGGTCCAGATCCTAGTGCTGAGGATTAATACTTACATTTTATAAAAATGCTGTCAATTAATTCACAATACTACCTCTTTTGGATCTCCTGCTGTTGGTGACTACAACTCCTATCATACCTAACCAGCAGTTGGCTGGCTGGGTATAATGGGAGTTGAAATCTCCAACATATGGTGATCCAAAGATTGGTTAAACCATGCCTAGTAGTAGTATCTATTTGAAAATGCACAGGTGAGTTATTCAGAAGTCCAGTCATTTAATTAGTACTACTGTTTGCAAGCAGGGAATTCCTAAACAAATGGCCTGTTAGGTGCCCTTTAAGAGAGGGTTGGAAACCAGTGGAAAAGAAGTTTGGATTCCTGTAAGATCATTAAGTTTTATTTGTAAAAAAGTTTTTTTACGGTTTTGGCAAAACAAATAAGTTTGCCGGTGGCAAGCTATTTCATTTGATCTCTAATTCAATTAAATTCTAATCTATTAACAAAGAACTCTAGCTGTGTACATATAAAACTGCATTTTTTAAAATGTTTGGATGAAAAAAAAATACATGAATATGCTCATTGCACTAAGGGCCATATGTTGAAAGGGATAACAACAAAAAAGTGTTGTACGAAAGTGTCAAAAAGAGAGAGTGTAAGCACCCTGGAAACTACTCTGTACAAAGGGAGAAGTACAGAGGTTAGCAGGTTGCTAATTAGATAATATATATATGTACAGGATGAAAAAGAACCAGCACAAAAGGATTAGGTATTGCTGAAAGAAAAAAAAAAACACTTCCCCAAAAAACGAAAGCGCAGTAACAAAAGGACTGAGGAAAGAGATCAGTCAAGGACAGGCCTGTAGGTCTTGGCTGGCAGCACAGGATCAAAACCAGGAGACAAGCCAAGGACAGGGCGGGCTGAGAACGAGCGAGGGTCAAGAAACAAGCTGAGGACTGGTACACGAGATACATAATAGAAAGAACAGAAGCCAAGAAAGAGCTCCGTAAAAGACACACTACAGGAAACTCAATAACTGAGCACCGAGGCCCAGACGGATGAAACAACTTGTGGGCCTCGCGTGCATCCGACATCACTGCGCATGATGTCACAAAAACCCAGAAGCGGCCGTGGAGAATGATGCGCATCTGTGTGAGCTGGCGGTTGCCAGGTAAGGGGCACAGATATGACAGAAAGACAAAAATAAGTAATTGTATGCATGAACAACATATTTTCTATAGAGTATACGACATAAAAACTAGAGAAACAAAAGCAGAACAGGGAGCAGAGTCATGTAAGAGTGAATCTGTATCAACACGAGGTAATTTTAACCCCCTGCTTGTTTGCACTCACTGGATCATTGAAGTAATCTAGCCTGCAAGTCAAACAAGGAGAAATCATGTTCTTTTGTTCTTTTTTGAAAAATCCTCTCCAGTTCCAGATTTTCAGCAATATCAGATCCAGATATATTTTCCTAAATTTATTATAATTTTAACATTTTAACAAATCTTTACAAAATCAATTGTAAGTCCTACGTGTTTCATATCTTAATACAGACACCTTTTCAAAGACTAAATTCAATAATAATAAAATAATAATTGTTAAAACATACCTTAAAAAATGTGGAACTTAAGTACTCTTCTGTCATGTTTCTCTACTGGTGTTTCGTCTAGCTCCATGTACTTCGCATGTGACAATATCAGTTCGGCTCTATGGTCTTGGAGGACTATTCTATTGTGCGTTCCATATTTGGAATGCATTATGATTCAATCACAATAAAAAAATCACTATATGGACAACCAAAATAGTATTCAATTGTTGTCTTTTAGAGTAAATTCTAATGCAAAATACTCCAAGAGATTTTCAATAAACAGATTATTTTAAAAGAAAAGAAGAAGAAAAGCCAGAGAGTTACCTTATATTGAAACAATATAATAAGAGACTAACAACCTGATCAAATCACTCAGACTAAAAAAAACGAAATAAATAAATAAATAAATAAGTAAATAGACCTATATACAATTGTTCCTAACAGAACCCATAGTACTACTATGAAAAAACATATCCTTTATAGATCGTGGACATGGGAAATATCCATAAAGGAATATATATTAATACACATATGTTAAAGAAGGCACATGTGCATATCATAAATCTACAGATTATATATAAAAAGTATATAAAAAATATACAAAAAATATATAATATACTCAATGCACATGTGTCTCTATCATTCTCATATGCACCTATAAAGTAAGTTCATAAAAACATATACATACATATATATATATATATATATATATATATATATATATACACACATATATATCTCAAGTACTCCAAGTCTATGTCTTCATTCAAACCATGGGGACTTAGAGTTCCTAACTGGAAAATCCAAAAGGACTCCTGTTGACATAATTTTGTATATCTGTTTGGATGTTGCCTAGATATCTGTTCAGTTCCCATGATTTAGAAATTAGATACTCCTCCTTTTGGGCACTGGTTAAAATGTCTAGGAACACTATGTTCTCTACATTTTCAAATAATGTTTCTTCGATGTTTCCCCGCTCTCTAAGTGTTCTTGTAGTGCGTCCTATATACTGTAACCCGCATCCACTGGTGATCAAGTATATTACATACTCTGTCCCACAATTTATAAACTGTTCTACACTGTACTTCTTTTTCCTATATTTGTCTTGGAAGATGTTAATCTTGTGTTCCATATGTAAACAATTTGCACATTTACTAATATTACATCTAAAGGAGCCTTTAACTGGTTCTGTGGACTTTACAGTAGTTTGTATTGGGGTCTTCCCTATTCTTTTCAGCTTGCTTTTGGCAATTATAGATCTTATATTTCTAGCTTTTCGAAATGTAGTTTTCCTTGTGGTTGGAATATCATCTTTCAACAACGGGTCTTCCCATAAAATATTCCAATTCTTTTTAATGATACTTGATATTTTTAATGCCGCTGAATTAAATTGGATAATAAATGTCACAGGGTTGTGTTCCTTCGTCTTCTTTTTTCATAGCTCTAGCCAACAGAATTTCATTATATCCTCTTTGTTTAAATTTTTTTTTCATTATCTTATTTGCCGTAACTAACTACAAAAAATGTCTTGCAAAAGACAAAATTTGTACGTTAAGAAAAAAGTGGAGGGAATGTGAAGTTCTGAATGTGAGAAATTGTGTCTTTAGTTAAGACACTTTTTGTCTTTATATACAGCAGTTTCAGTCAGGACAAATGACATATTTCTGATCACAACCAACACTCTCTGAAAATATTAATGATCCTAATGACACTGTACTTTGAAAAGTCGTTACAAACGGCAGAAGCTATTTTGCTACTCTTTTGAATATATGGCCCTAAATCAGAGGTGGTAAGAAGAGGCATAGACCCATTCTCCTATCCAGCCAATTGCACGGCATACCCATTGGTGCCCTCACATTTTCAATGTGGCCCCAAGATATCAACCAAACAATCAACCAGACAAGACCTAGGTGTAGAGAAATGCCTGTGTACCATCAGCATTACATCTGGCACAGGAAGGCGAAAGCCTAGTGCTGAGACTCATTTTCTAGTTGATTGTCAACTAATACTGGAAAGTCACTTAGCACACATACCCCAGTGAGCCGTATGTGCAAAAGAAAAGAAGAGCAATTCTGGAGCAAAGGGGCTGCACTGTAGCTTTTGGTTTGAAGGAACCCTGCTACCCTACCTCTTCCCACCAGAATGTTATTTTAAGTTTACACTTTATTATATTGTTTCTCAATAGAAAAATAAAGCATTTAATTCTGGGGGTGTGGCTTGCTGGGAACAAATATGGTTGCAAGGTATAAGTAGAGTCCAAAATTGTGCCAAATGACATTGCCTTGAGTCCAAGCTACACCTAGCTCACCTCATGTGATGGTATTCATAGGCTCAGAAGTGGCCAGTTTGAGCAAGGAAAGTATTCCACTGAGAGATATGAACAAGCATTTAACAAAAAGAAGATATTCAGTACCTTCTGACTGAAAATCACAATAAGATGGGCTCTGCTCTTAAAGTACATATTACTTGCTAGTGCTAATTTGAGCTACAAACAAAGTGATTGTGGCTTGATCTTACTGATGAAATGCCGAAGTATCACATCGTATGCACATTTCTCTTTAAGTAATGTTTTGTTTGCATCTTGACTACCCCCTTAACCCCAGACATGGTCATTTTACTTTTCAATTATGTACAGAATCACATTACTGTTCACAGACACCCCTTAAACTTAATGTTTCTCACTGTGTTTGCCCACTTTTAAGCGGTATTTATTGCTTACCTCCATGATGTGGAGTCTGACCTCTTATATTGAGGCTGTTAATCTTCATAACCAGGAATGGTGAATTACATTAATGTGGAATATTTATGGGCACACTCCCTCACAAGCATTATACATCAGGACCATCACTGGAGAGCTTAGGGGTCTGAAGCCCTGAGTGTATTTGTGGGCAGCCACAAATGTTTTACACCATATGCCAGGGTACTCCAGTACCCAAATAGTTAAAAGGCCGCTCAACACAAGGGAGACTGAGATTGAAGTGTGTTCCATTTTTCTGTTTTTCCAGGCTCCCAGTGTGCAACACATTGCGGATGATCAGTGCTTGGGTACCTAAGACTTACTAGCACTCCAAGAGTTAACTTTAACTCCAGTACTTGAGGCGATTGCAAATCAACAGTTCAGGTGTTCGGGATATATCCCTACTTATACACAGGATGGGTGGATTAATCTCATTCAGTGAGCCACTGATTACATGAGCACTGTTGTGTGTGCAGCAGAGTGTGGACTAACAGTACCCAATCACGCAGGATTACTTAATCATCCCCATTTAACAGCGGAAGTACTTCTGTTATTTATAAAAACATCAAATGACTTACATGCCCATACAACAAAAGAACAGTTATCCTTAACCCTTTGAATGCCAGTAGGATACTCAACACAATGATGAGCAATGCATTGCATACCCCTCTGGCAATGAAAGGGTTAACCATCTGAGTAACAGAGAGGTGTCCTGTGCATTGCCCTGCAATGCATTTGCTATCTCTCCAGCAGTGCTAAAATGTCAGGCACTGCAATGAATATTATAGGGAAACATATTTAATTAGTCTGTACTTCCAGGTTCCTCCATTCCATAGGCTTCTAATGCAGTGGTAAGGTGAAACCATCTGCTCCAGCCCACAGACCATCATCTCCTGTTCATCCACCCCACACACACTGTAACTCTGTAGGAGGGAAAGCCCCTCTTTCATACACAAATCCATATGTCCCTCTTTCCCACCCTGGTGTCCCTCTTCTTATTATATCAGACTTTGTGGTTTGTATATAAATAAAATAAAGCTCACATTAAAGTTTATATAAACTTCAGTATATGTTTTTACGAATTAGTATGTGCAAATAAAATACCTTGGTATTAAGTAAATCATTTGTTAATTCACAGGTCCTGAAGTAATCTAAAATGTCCCAATCTCCAGCCACATCCCCATCAACACGACCTAAAACAAAAGTGTCCCTCTTTGGACATTTGAAATTGTGGGAAGTATGGACTACTGATGAAAGTATTTAACCCTTGTTCCAAAGTGCCAGAAATGTATCCATTGTATTGCAACACAATGTGTCGGATACCTCTATGAGTTAATGGGGCTTTCTGTGGGAACTAACTTAAATGCAGCACAGGGAGCAAGGGGTTAAAAAGGGCAAGTGAGGCAAGTAAAAAAATAGATGACCAGCTATAACACAGCCCATATATGTATAGAAAATAAATGGTGAACGCACACACAATACATAAGATGATTACCAGTGTGCTGAAAATTACATAGAAATGTATGAACAGTTAGAAAACAGCACAGTCTGCACATCTAATGCAAGTGAAAAATCTCCTTTTTTTAATTAAAGGTCAATGTTTCAGAGATCACTGTCACCTTCAGAGAGATGATAGTTATCACCCAACATAATTGACCTTTAATGAATATTTAATTTCCACCTGCATTTGAGGTACAGAACTATTTTCTGTTACTGTATTATTATGTAATTTTCACCCTGGCAATCATCTTATGAATAGTTCACACGGCATTTTTAGCTTAGTATTTGCACTCCACTGCTGCAGATTGGGAGGTTTATGTGCAGGAGAAATTTCACTGTATGATGCAGCTCAACACAGATTATTAAAACTTTAATGCACTGAGAGCAAAAGTAGGAAAGTTTTACTAGCACTTATCTGCACTGCAGCCTATGGCATAGTTAACACAGAATACTGGATTGCTGCATTTATCAATTCAACAATCCAGTCTATGTCTGGTCCATACATGTGTTGGCCAATCACATTTAGCTGATTCCCTGTGGGCTGACCATTAGCTTTACCTCTGTAACTTCCCCAACACCAATGAAGGCATCGTCAGTGGAAAGTAGGGACAGTGCAGGGTCTGATCAGCACTGTAACATAGTGCAGTTAAATTGCCGGTGTGCTTTGCAATACTTTGGAGCCCTCTCTAACATTCGAGGGTTAAAAAACTCCATTTAAAGTCATTTTTCATGGTGCAGTTGGTTTGTCCCAGAATAGCTCCAATTTATTAGTATATCAGCCTCACTTTTTCTGTGTGATCTAGAGCATTATTTGTAAATAAAACATAAAATGATTTCATTACAGATGAAATTTTCAGTCTTTGGAAATCAAATAATGTAACCATTGTGAGTGTTAAAGGGTCTCAGTTACACATATGTTCTACATAAATTTAAGTATGTATGCATGCCCATATGGTTATCTTCGATACCACGGGCAGTGGGCGAGCTGTTGAATTTGTCATGGACTCTAAACCAAGATCATTTTGGAACTTAGCAACACCCATGCACCTCCCTGTTCCTAGTATGTTACGTATATTTTGCTTTTGTACTGGCAGGCTACATTCCTGTGACTCCACACTGTTTTTATAACAAAAAAGTATATGTCTAGTTGCTACCCTCCACTAAACTAAACCAGCTTAGGCTTCACAGATGAAAAGCTTTATTTATATATTTTCTATTTAATGGCCTTCATATAAATGGGAGGGCACTTGTAATGCGAGGAACTATTGAAAGACAGCATTAGAAAGCACATGATGGTTTCTTAATTCATTTGTTGAGTTGCCAAATTTGTACACCTGCACACTTGGGATCATGCATAAAATCTTGGTTCATGTACACTTACAGACATTGGTTATCATCTATTGGTTAGCATTTAACCAGGCTTCACAATGGCACAGTGTTTATGTTTACATATAGAGCCAATCTCTAATGTAAACTCAGTTGAATATATATAAGTTCTTAAACCATTACAGCTATTATCTCGTATGTGATATTGCTCCCCGCATGCATTGAATATGTATTGTGAGCTTTAACTCTTTGAGTGCAAGAGCTTTGTGCAACACTTTGTTTTGCAGAATTACATGTTTGTTGAGAACAACATTACTTACAAAGGGCTAGCTGCATTTCATAGGAAAGATCTTCCTGTACTTTCTGCTTGGTGAAAAATTTCCTGTGAAAAGTGCCTTTTTTCCTGCTTTTTTTCACTCATTGCATCGAAATCAGTGGGTATAAAATTTTTTCTCCACCACACGGAAGCTTTCTACAGCCACATAAAAGGGTGTCTGGCTCTCACAGCATGCCATTTGTGTTTGTGAGAGAAGAGAGTAGCATGTTTTTGAGCTAGAGAAGACAGGCAAATAAAGGGGAATTGAAGCTTAGTTTTAGGGAGTGTTTTGGTAGGACATTTGTTCTCTGTATTAGGGGAGTTTGGGGGCACAATGGGGTAGAAGAAGGGAGGAAGGAGGTTGATCCAAAATACCCCAAAATTTGGTGTGACTGACTGACAATATACAGGCAGCTGGGGTCCAAATTGCTTGCAGATTTTACTTTTATTGTCTCTGTGCTGGGGAAGTCTGGGGAAAGAAGTTGTTGATTTTGTTTTTTAGTTATATATATTTTTTTGGGGACTAACTGTGATGATATAGGGTGGACAACTGAAAAATAAATACATAAATAAATAAAAATACATAAATAATTAATCAAATAAATATATTAGACAGCTGATTGGGAGCTCTGTGACTGAAGCAGACTTGATAGACAGCAGACGACATTGAGAATTTTGTTGAGGGTCAAGGAAAGAAATCACACTTCATCAGTTGTCTACCTAAGAGAGAGGAAAAAATGTGCTGGAATAGGTGAAATATGTGTAAGAATATGTGAAAAATGTGTTGAATAGACAAAAAATGTGTTAGAATATGTGAAAAATGTGTTAGAATAGGAGAATAATGTGTTGAAATAAGCAAAAAATTTGCTGGAATAGGTGAAAAGAAGGAAAATTTTGCATTGGAGAAAAAGAGAAATCTTTCACGAAAAAATAGAAAAATTGTCAGTTTTTCGCAACAAGTCATGCTGGAACTTTTTCTCACTTTTCGCCCACCCCTAGTTACTATTGAATTGAGTCCCTCCTCCTGAAGGACAGGGCTATCACGGTGCCCGTGCACCTGGTTGCAGGTGGCGACATTCTGACTGTCTATTTTCCTTATCTTCTGTCTGATTGGTCAGTATCCTTGTCGCCGCCCAGCAACAGCCTTTATAACCCCTGTCATGTCATCATGATGTTGCCCTTTCGTGGTGTACTAGTTCCTGACTTATGCTCCATGAATGCTGTTCGTGTAGGACCTGGCCTGCCTGACGACGTTCCTGAAGTTTGCTGTTCTTCTCTGGTTTCCGTTGCTGACCATATCTGGCTGAGAACCTGCCTCCGTTACTGACCGTATCTGGCTGACCTCCCGCTCTGTACAGATCATATCTGGCTGCTACCCATTCCACTACTGACCATTCCTGGCTGACTCAGTGCTTCATTGCCAACAGTGCATCTATCCTACCGCTTGGTTGCCTCCGTTACTTGGTGGAGTGCACACGCGAAGTACTGGTGCAGTTACTCTGATCTCTCTGTGTCCACCTCCCTACAATGCTGAGCTCACTCCCTTTGGGAGTTGCAGATACATAGGGCATTACCTCTTGACCCTTGCGTGCCTGGTATCTCCAGGTAGAGTCCTGCTTATTACATTCTGCAGTAGCCTTGGGCTCTAGAGCCAGCGTTGCGCTATTACCATCCTCTGTGGAGGGTACACTGGTTGCCTATCTATATCCTACTGTGTTACGATCCACCCCTAGCTTTCTAGGGTCCGCTTGAGAGTTGTCCGGTCCATTGGCATCCTGTGCCAGGGACAGTGTTGCCTAGATCCGTTGGGTTCAGTGTGGCCCAGACGTCTGGGCTGTGCCAGCCGTGTTGCCTCGCTCCTCTGGGTTCTGTTCCTCCCAGGTGTCTGGGTGGTGCCAATCACTTCCTCCTAGACCATCTGTGCCAAGGTCAGTAGCCCTTTGAGTGCCTTGGTCAATTGTATGTCTCTTTCTGAGTTATCTTATACACTTTGTGTACATATATTATGAATATGCACATATTAATGGCTCTAATTTCTCTTAATGGGGTCTTGAGGTCATTTTCTGATAGGTAACCCTTTCACTGCTGTTCTGTTTATTGGGAGTGTATCTTGGTATTGGGTGATTTGAGGGCTTATTTGTTGTTTCTTTCTTCCTGACGTTCCCTGGTGGTTATGGATGTTCCTTTATCTTTTTTTATTGGATCGATTTCTATGTAGCAGCTCACCCGTGGCCATCTTTTGCTCCATTGACTTCTATGAGAAAAAATTCTTTGGGGCATATCTCTGTAACCTCTCGACACCTCCAGCACTAAACAAGAGCCTGAATGGGTTAAAACACTGCTTTCCTCCATGGCACAAATCCCTTCTTCAGTTCAGGGGATTCTCCATTCTTGGAAACCTCTGGCTACCTTTAAACAGGTTGAACCTGTATTCAGGGAGCATACTCAGGTTATTGGGGCATGCTCTGAGGAAGAACAGAACTCAGAAGATGATGAGGACATGACTTCTTCCTGTTCTTATGGAGATTCATATGAGGCTAATCTGGTCCACTCTGTTGAGGGACTCATCAAGGCAGTGTGTGAGACCCTTCAAGTCGCTAACACCGTAGGTCTCTGTATATTTTCCAGAGGTGCAGGGAGGATTCCCCTGTTTTGCCTTGTGCCCTAAATATTTTAATAATGGATGGTTCTGAGGGGGATGTAAATGTGCTAAACAGATGTACATTATAGAATCAGCTTGGGGGAACACCATGCTTCTGATGTGATCCGTACACCTATAGGTATGTTCTTTAACTGTTGAACAACCAGTGATATCAGTGTTTATGTTACTGGTTACTCCTCCAATCATGGGAAGACACTGATCATACTCTAGTCTCCACACCTTGCTGTGATCATCTCTCTCACTCTCTCTGGCAGCTGATAACCACTTTGCCTGTCGGTTAATGGTACAACTACTGACAGACAAAGATACAATCATCTCTCAGTGAAAGAGATAGTCACATGCCTGAATTAATGGCATCCATGATCAAGGTATTAGACCCTGATCCTGGGAGTGAAATGAATTGGACACTCCTCTGTTACACATGGGATTAAGTGATTTTTTTTTTTTTTTTAATTCAGACCTTTTTGGGGAGAATCAGGAACCCTTCTTATGCCCCATTGTACTAGATCCATAATATTAGCAACTGAAAGGCACTCATTGCCTTCCTTCTCCCTCCATTACTCAAGTCAGCAATCCCAGAAATTCCTGTCACATCACATCACTGACAATGTCAATAATGACCTGAGTGGGATTTCCCAGTCCTCTCATTCAATCAGGAAGATCAGAAAATGGTGGGCTAAAGAAAGAGGGAAAGAAGTCTGCAAGTAACTTCCAGTTTGCCAGTAGTATTATACAATGTTGCCCGGGGTTGGGGGAACACTAGGCTGCAGACATTTTCCATAAGTCCATAGCACTCAAAGGGTTAAATTGTATGATAAAATTATATAATGTACTCATGTATTAATAGTATCAGATCACATTTTTATGACTGCAGATTTACACTTAAAAATGAATGAATATTATTCTCATTTTGTAATAAAATGATGTTAACAGCTGTTATGTAAAATAATAGTAACATAATTGGTGAGGTTGAAAAAGAATATGTGTCCATCAAGTTCAGCCATTGTTGTATCACCTTTGTTTTTGTTGCTCCATATTAATGCTAAAAAACCCCAGGGAAGCCATTTCTAGTTATGACCCAAGCAGGTATAGAATTCCCTCCTAACTCAAAAATGTAGTCAGATATTTCTTTGGTTCAACATTCTGTCTGAACTATAACCACACATACTTTTACATCAGTTACTTTTAAAGCATGTACAGAATTCAAAATAATAAAAAGAATGAAACAGTGTCACATTGAAAACTATATATTGATTCACATTTCTTGGATTTAATTATGTTTGTCTTTCTTGTAAACTTATATAGACCATTGCAATGATTAACTTTCATGCAATGACGTGGAATGAGGACTTCTTCCCTAATGCACGGCAATACATTCCCGAGAGATGGCTAAAGGAAAAGCACACAATTAATCCATTTGCAAACACTCCTTTTGGCACTGGAAAACGAATGTGTGTTGGGAGACGTTTGGCAGAACTGCAGCTTCAGTTGGCTCTATGTTGGGTAAAAATTTTACAAAATGTAAAGCAACATATAGGGGAAGAAACATGATATATATTGCAATGAAATAAAAATTAATCTAATTTATGAGGTTAATTTAATAAACAACAGATAAATTAGTATGTTAGATTAATTGACCTTAATTTAGTTTTGGCACTGTATTTCTGGTATTTTATCAAGGGTTGAGTTTATTTGCTTATACCATCTACACTGTGAAAAAACTATGCACATAGATTGTCATATTCTTTGCTTGCAGAGAAAATTTGAAGCATTTTTAGAATATCTGGGCCTTATGCAGAAAATTAAAAAGGTACAATTCTGGAGAAAATCAAGTACACCAAATGATAACTGAAAATTTCCATTTATTTAAATGGGGCTTTTAACCCAATGAATGTGAAACAGTGAGCACTCCTTTCTAGTATTCAAAAAGTTTAAATCCCTAATTAATACCATGGGAATTTGATAATTTTTTTTTGTCTTCTATGATCCAGTTGGTTTATTTCAACATTGTACCTCTCTTGCTTTCTGCATAAGGACATCTGAGTAGAACTAGTGTCCATGTACTCATTGTAATAAATAAGATACAGTAGGGCATAAGGACATTTGAGTAGAACCAGTGTCCATGTACTCATTGTAATAAATAAGACACAGTAGGGCATAAGGACATTTGAGTAGAACTATTGTCCATGTACTCATTGTAATAAATAAGATACAGTAGGGTATGGTGTGTTGTCAATTCAAGCTTCAGTTTTAATCAAGTTTGTCATCATTAACGCAATCATAATTTGTTTTACTCAAAGAAACTCAATGTATAGACAATGTTTAGATCAGTGGTTCTCAACCTGTGCCCTCAGTGGCTAGTAACAGGCCAGGATTTGAGAATTTCCTTTTAAGAGCACAGGTGAGTTAATCAATATGAATGAGCCTCTGATCAACACACTTGTGTTCTAGCAGGGAAATTCCTAAGTCCTGGTCTGTTAGTGGCCACTGAGGGCATGGGCTGAGAACCTCTGGTTTAGATCATTACCATCATTGTGCTTTATAATCATGCCATTGCAGCTGCTTTCCAGGTCTTATAATTCACAGTAAAGATGTATGATTAGCTCACATCCAATCATTTTATCCTAGTAAAATATAACTAATTTTTAATTTATATTTTATTTTTTGTTTTTTTTAGAGGAAAGCATAAGATAAAGTGTAGAATAATTGTTTTCTTTTTTTGGGGGAAAAAAGGTGCTAGTACTGTGTACCATGTAACTCCACAGAAACAGCCTTGCTCACTTCACTTAGGCTTTGGAAAAGAAGAGGTGGTTGGCTTCAAGTATTAACTTCATTGAAACTAAAAATAAACTCACAAAAAGTGGAAAATGCCACAACTTGGTGACTGTAAATATTTGTGTCTGACCACACATTGTTATAGGCATGTGACTGCACCATCATGAGCACAAGAAATTGCCTTAAGGACATTTATGAAACTTAATTTCAGTCCAGGTCTTTTTTACGCTTTGATTTAATAAAGTACCCATGTATGTTATTATATTTGGATGCAGCATCTAGTGTTGAGCGAGCGTGCTCGGCCGATGCTCGGATCGGCTCGAGCATCGCTCTGCTCGGCACATGGCGGTACTCGTCGAGTACCGCCATGTGCTCGCCCGCCATGTTCGGGTGGCGGGGATCTGTGCCGGAAGAGGCACAGATCTGAAGACGCTCCGCTGGACCACCAGGGACTGGAGGTACGGGGGCATTGCGGAGATGAAGGGGGCATTGCGGAGATGAAGGGGGACATTGTGGAAGAGGGGCATAGCGGAGATGAAGGGGGACATTGTGGAAGAGGGGCATAGAGTCTATGCCCCTCTTCCACAATGTCCCCCTTCATCTCCGCTATGCCCCTCTTCCACAATGTCCCCCTTCATCTCCTCTATGCCCCTCTTCCACAATGTCCCCCTTCATCTCCGCTATGCCCCTCTTCCACAATGTCCCCCTTCATCTCCTCTATGCCATAGAGGAGATGAAGGGGGACATTGTGGAAGAGGGGCATAGCGGAGATGAAGGGGGACATTGTGGAAGAGGGGCATAGCGGAGATGAAGGGGGCATAGCGGAGATGAAGGGGGACATTGCGGAGCTGAAGGGGGCATTCGGAGATGAAGGGGGCATAGCGGAGATGAAGGGGGGCATTGACCAGGCACCCTCCCCTCATCAGAGCAGGGGGTGCCTGGTATAATGCTCGTGTCGCCCCATTGGATTCAATGGGGCTCGGGTGCTCGGCCGAGCACTCGAGCCTCAGGGGGTGCTCGGTCAGAGCACCCGAGCATCGGGGTGCTCGCTCAACACTAGCAGCATCTCTTCATTTTACAAGCCTGAGTGTGTAAATGTGTTTGATTTAAACAGTTAATATGCTTAACTAAAGACTAGGTATTTTATAATGTGTGAAAATAATTCAGTTGACTATAAATCTCTAATTATTTTTTTTATTCTGTGAAACTTTGTATCAACCTTGGTAATCAGGCATCTAGTTATAACAATTCAGACAGATGCTGGTTTTCAATTGGCAGTATTCTCACTGCTTGTTAAACCTGAACCTCTCTCTTGCTAAGAAGATACAAGTTTTCCTCATAATGGTCACAACAGTATTTTGAAAGTTATATAGAAATGTAAACAAATACTTTAGTCTAGTTAACCTATGCTCAAGCAAGTATTTCCTTAAACCCTCAACAGTGTGAGGTACTTGATGTCAGTGCTTGAGAGACATTATGGTTCTCTGGTCATCGAACTGGTATATTTTTCAACTTTATTTCTCTTTAATTTGTTTAGTTGGTATTGAATTTTCAAATAAAGGCAACTGATGAAAAACCAGTGAAAGCCCATGTTTCAGGATTGATGATTCCAGCAAGGAAATTGCCTGTATCCTTTAAAAAACGATAGGTATGTATCTTATATGTGAATATGTTCATTAAGTTTGCATAATTGGGGTACAGTATAAATGTTTGAAAATAATGTTACTGTTTCCTTGCTGCAACACTGATATTCCCGATGGTATGTTAACCACTCCAATTCACTACCTAGATAGTAGAATATTAGACTGCGATTATGTAATAGTTTAAAATATTACATACAGAGAGAGCAGACCCTCAAACATTATTTAACTGCATACGATAATAATGCAGGGATATTTATTTTTAACCCTACTGGAAGTGCAAGTAAAACAGCTGTTATTCTAGAATGTTCTTGAAAAGCGTAAATATATTGCTAAAATGACAAATGAATTATATATTGTACAAGAATACATGAAATCTGCAAATGTTTGCAACTCAATGATGCAATCATGTTTTATCAAATTCATTTGCAAAGTTTATAGAAAATGGGTAGTCGCTAATATTTTATGCCATACAACTGCATATCCTTGTTTCCAATTTTATGCTCTAACAGACTATTCTTTATTCTAGGTTCCTGATTATCAGCAAACTAATTGTGTCAATCATGGAATCTCTCTATCATGTCATCTCTGTGCTTATTTTGCTGCCTTTTGAATAAGTACAGATGCTTAAAGTGTTTATGGTGCTCTTTCAAGAAATATATATTGGGCATGAATAAATTATTTTTAAATTGATGGAACTTAATATGTGATATACAAATAAATGAGTTATGTGGAGACAAAAGGCGCTCAAGTGGTTAATGTAGATAATAATGGAGCTAAAAAACAAACCAGGAGATGTGTCCCTTTAAAAAGCTGCTACAATCCACAGACTGGTGTGTAGACAATCAATGCTAGCAAACAAAGGGAATTAAGGGAGAGCACTAACTAATACATAAATAATGACACAGATATAAATATACCCCCTACCTATTATCTAAAACACACTAATGCAAATGTTGAATACATTTACATATACATATACACTGAACATTTTATTCTTCATCTTTAATTTTATTTCTAGATAGTAACCCTTTTACATTTGCAATTAGTATATATGACATATATAATGTATTTTATTTTTTATTAAATATTTATATTCAACATATGCATTTCAGACTCTGTGCCATAGTGTGATTTAGATAATAGGTAGGGGGTATATTTATATCTGTGTCATTATTTATGTATTAGTTAGCGCACTCCCTTAATTCCCTTTGTTTACAAATAAATCAGTGCCTTTTCAGTGTGTATAAAACCAATGAAGCACAATGTTGATTATGACATGTTGTCTCAAGTGTCCATGATTTTTGAATTAATAATCCATTTTTAAAATCCTCCTGCTTGTACCTGAAGAGGAGGCCATAAGACATTTTTTTCTTTTGTTTTTTTTTAATTAACATTTTGGTGTCGTGCACATTCAGAGGAAAAGTAAATGTTTGATGTATCTTTATGTCATAAAATATGTTTAATGCAAGTGAAGTGAAAAATTAAAAAATTAGATATTCATAAAATATGTGTATTTTATTATCAAATTCTGGCATCCTATTTATCACCTCCTTTTCTACCTACTCCTTCGCATAAGTATTTTGTTGGAGGGATGGGGGAAAATTTTTGCCTCAAACTGGTGAAAAATTTCCCTCGAAAAGTGCAGTTTTTCCCTCTTTTTCCTGCATTTTTTGCCTAGCTCATTGCCTTGAAATCAGTGGGTAGAAAACTTTTTCTCCACCTCACGAAAGTTTTCTGCAACCATACAAAAGGGTGTCAGCCTCTCAAAGCAGCATGTTTTTAACTAGAGAAGATAGGCAAATAAAGGGGAACTGAAGGTTAATTTTATGGAGTCATTTAGGTGGGACATTTGTTCTATGTAGTAGGGGAGACTGGGGGCACAATGGAAGAAGAGAGGAAGGAGGTTGACCTAAAATACTCCAAAATTTAGTGTGACTGACTGGCAAGACACAGGCAACTGGGGTCCAAATTGCTTGCTGATTTTACTTTTATTGTCTCTGTGCTGGGGAAGTCTGGGGACAGAAGTTGTTGATTTTGTTTTTTAGTTAGATATATTTTTTTGGAGACTGAGATAAGATATGGTGGACAATTTTTAATAAATAAATAAATAAATAAAATAAAAAACAAATAATTAAACAAATATATTAGATAGCTGACTGGGAGCTCTGTGACTGAGGCAGACTTGATAGACAGCAGACTAAATTAAGAATATTGTTGATGGCCAAGACAAGACATCAGACTCCATCAGTTGTATACTGTAGAGAGTAAAAACACACACAGTAGGTGAGTAATGTCTAGCAAAAGCGAGAGGGGAAAAGGTGGAGGAAGTGCAGGGGTGTGGGAGTAAAGTGTTAGTGCAAAAACTGACTGCAGCAATAATTCCTGCAGCATGTGCAATAAATGATGATGATCCCTCTCCTCCTGGGGTGGATGCAGTTTGTCAAGGTCCCACCAATCACACCATGCCAGTCCCCCACCACCACTACCATACACATCTACCACATTATAGGCTGTACTTTATTTTTTTTTAATCACTTGACATTATCATGAATATGTGCCAGTGTCACTTAAGCAGGAAGTAAGTGTTGTGGGCAAAGGACAAAGACACTCTGCATGCTAACACGTTTTTCAAGGTATATGTTGCTGTAGGACTCACAGCTTTGACTTTCAGCTACTTATTTCTCCACTATAACCCTCAGAAGAAGGAATATTGTGCTGGGAAATGTTGCACCATATGAAACATAGGAAAAATGTGTTGTAATAGGAAAAAATGTGTTAGAATAGGAGAAAAATGTGTTGGAGTATGCAAAACATTTGCTGGAATAGGCGAAAAGAAGGAACATTTTGCATTAGACAAAACTTTAGTGAAAAAAAGAGAAAAATCTGTGTTTTTTTTGGTGAAAATGCATACAAGAAATTTTTCTAACTTTTTGCCCAGCCCTAGTTAAAAGATTCATGGAAGTTATTCATTAATCCTATAATAATTTTTGTGTGTAAAGAGTGGTAATGTGTTAGTCATAAGAAAGCAGGAGACTGGAAGAGAAAAAGTGATACCTTTATTGGCCAACTTGGTCATTCTAGAAATGCAAGCTTTCAAGACATCTAGCTGATTGATTATATTAAGGGCATTAAAACCTTCATTAGGGCTAAAATGAGCTCCAGCCAATAGAAACATAGTTGTCCCATCAGAATTCAGTTCCTTGGCAAGCATCCTCCTCAATGAATGTGCGCTGCATGAACTCATGTCTAGGGATGGGTGAAAGTTGTCGTTGTTTTCCCATGAGAAATTTCACAAAAACCACGTTGTTATCCACTTGGCCAAAATCTTTCACCATTTTTTCAATGGCTAGAAAGTTTTCGCCCATTGATTTATGTTGTTTTCTCACTTCCGCTATGTGACGTTTTCACTGAAGGCAGACACAATAGAAGCAGCGACAGAGCGTGCTGTGCTATTCTGCTGTGATATTTTGCAAAAATGTAGGCAGGAGAAGCTCATAGTGACTGCTATCACTATGAGCAGCAAAAAGAGGAAATGGAAGGACCCTTATTATGTGTCCACTGAGTCTGAGGAGGAGGAGGAAGTGACTAGCAGTACTGAACCAATGCTGTCCAGTCCCCCTAAATCATCCCAAGGGATCTTGGGGAATTTAATGAGAAGGGAGGGAGAAAAGGGAAGGAATGGAGAAAAGGGAATGGGAAAAAAGGGAATGGGAAGGGAGGGAGATAGTACTAGTGAGAGCAGGTCAGATGCCTGTGCCTGCTGCAAGACGTGCTGCCCCTGCTGCCAGTGCCACCATTGCTGTACCTGCAGCCACTAGTGTTGTACCTGCTGCCAGATGTGCTGCCCATGCTGCCAGTGCTGAACCTGCTGTTAGTGTTCTTCCAGTACCCGCGGGGGGGGAATGATGCCAATGTGACAGCAAGGGATCCTAAATCACACTTGCTATTCCTAAGCAGTCCTGCCAGTGCTAGTACTACTGCTAATAAGGTCCAGCAGCTTGATAGCGTTAGGAGTGAAGGAGTGGGTAATCAACAATAACCTCATATTACTAGTGACTGTGAGACTGAGAAGGAAGACTCTGTGGCTGAACTTGATGTGGTTGGTGTTAGTAGTAGTAGTAGTAGCAGTAATAGCGAAGCAGCCAGAGTGGTAGGGGAAACATTTGACAGCATCCAGACTAGCGGTCAAGGGAGCCCACACCATTCCTCTGACCCTGTGACTGGGAGTCCTCCCCTTCCCTTCATTACAGTGTCCAGGTGGAACATGATCCTGAAGAGGCCAGAACTATGTTGGGGGAGGAGAGCAGGCTCAGAATTAATACCACCAACAACAACAGGAGCACAAATCAGCTGCTTGTGCCTGCTGCTACTTCTGCTAGTGCTAGTCTGCCTTCTTCTTCAGGTCATAAGGAAATGGCAAGTGTGACATTAGGGGACCCTCTGTCTCATTGCTAGTCACCTCCTCCAAGCAGCAGTGAGATGTCTGGAAGAAAGCAGCAGCAACAACAGCATGTAGACACTAGTGGTGGTGGTGATGATGATGCTGGAGAAGCTGGGGTGGAAGAGACATTGATGGCCTTTTTAGCAGAAACTGAGAAGGAATGGGAGACAGGAATAAGGATAGAGGAATTTGCAACTTCTCTAATTCCTTCTGATGCTGAGATGCATGTGCAGCAGGATGCTGAGGAACAGGCTAGTGTGCCACAGACCACCGTGGATGCAGTGGGAATGGGGTCAACAAGTGATGAGGGACTAGGACAGGTTCCACTTGCCAGCAGTAGCAATACTCCTGATCCTAGTTGCAGTGTTGAATCTGAGGCAGTAGCAGCAACAGCAGCAACATTATCCGCTGCCACAGACAATGAAGGGGAATGTGGAGGACAAGAAGAAAAATGCCAATCTTCTCCATCTGTTCCCTTCCCCCTGAAGTCATCATGGGTGTGGGACTATTTTTCTGTTGGGGCAGGCACAGTGCAGTCATCAGCAATGGCACTGAGCACAATTTGTGACAAGTCAGTGAAAAGAGGAAAGGAGGGAACACACCTTGAAACACAGACACCATGACATTTACTCCAAACATGTTAAAGACAAACACCCACCACAGAAATCAAGTACCGCTTTTGCTGTCCCTGACTCTCCAGAAAGGCAACAAGAGGTGAGGGAGAGATCAAAGAGGAGGAGGAATAGAACAATCCAGGCAGAGTCTGGAAGTTCCAGGACGAGTGAAACAACTAGCTCTCCATCACCTTCTAGGGCAACTACATCTTCTGCCAATCCACGTCGTTCATTACCTCCCCCCGCCAAATGATAGCCACTCTGTTGATGTTAGGATGTGGCAGTTCATGTCCACCCATTGCACAATGTGTGGTGCACTGACCACACATGCCAGTGTAGAGGAGGAGAATCGCAATCAGTGCATCAAGCGGCATCTGAGGAGATTCTATCCCACAGAATATGCTAAGATGGTGGCAGGGAGGGTTCATCATTACTATTAAACTGTCTGCATGTTGTCATGTGCCCTAGCGGGTCTGGAAAAGGGGTACAGTGACAGCGGCAGTACTTGGTTTCGGGTGTCATGATGTTTGGATACAGTTGTGCCCCCAGATGTTATTTACCACACACTGTGCACAGTGCAGTTGCTGATGAGACCCGGTCTTCCTGCTCTCAAGGGAAAAAATATATTCTAATCACAACACACCCATGATGATTTTGGAGGAGGGGCAGGTGGAGAAGATTTAATGGCCAACTTCTTCTATTCTCCACATATACTGGGGGCTACTTTTTCTGTTGCTACTGCCTCAGGTGCATCACTGGAGCCAGTCGTGGCAAGTGGAACCTTCATCATCCATCATCCATGTTACTGCTATTGTTCATCCCATTCCCTTTCAGCTGCCTAATCATCCTGCTGCTTAAAAAACTCAGCAGCAGCAGTATGAACAGCAGTTGCAACATCAAATGTCCTCAGGACATTGACAGTGGCCACTGGCCAGCGTGACTGCTGGCATTAGGCCAGTAGGTCATTTTTATTTTTTTCTCAGGGCTTGTGTTTTGAAAATAAATTAATAAAAAATACAAAATAAAATAAACTAGTCCTACAAAAAAATAAACATTTTTTGGGGGGTGTTTGTTTCTAACAAGCTTAAGTCCTACAAATCAATGTTTCTTCAGGGCTTGGACCTCTAATAAGTCTAAGTCCTACAAATACAGGAGGTATAACAGGATAAAATGCCTGAGGAAGAGACCTAAGGTCTTGAAAGCTTGCATTTAAATCTGCTTAGTTAGCCAATAAAAGGTATAAAAAACTATATTTGTCTCCTGTATTTCTACGGCTAACACGGTACCAACTCTCATAAGTCCTACAAAGGCCTCTAACAACAAATCAAACAAATAATCCTCTACAAAATACTCTATCAAGTCAAGTATCAGTCCACCCCGGTGGCAGCTTATGTCAGGGGGTTCCTATCTCTATCACTTTACATACAAATGTCTTATTTTATTTTATTGATTTATTTTTTTATTAACTGTCCCCTCAATAGCAGTCAGGAAACCCCACAAAACCAATTCCCTGTTCAAATTATTCATTCATTCACCAACATAGGCATCCTCCTCAGACCCCCTTTATACTATGTCTTATGGTTTCTATTTTATTTTACTTAGGATTTATTTTTTTTAACTGCCCCCAATCCCAGTAAACAACCCCCCTAAAAATCATCCCCTGTTCAACTGATTCTTTCCCCACACCCCGACAACACAGGCATCCTCATTCCCCTTTCATACTATGCTTTTGGGAAATAAAATAATATTTGCTATATGTTGTGTGTAACTTCTATGTTCCCACTGATTTCAATGGAATGAGCTAGGCGAAAATAGGGGAAAAAGCAGAAAATTGGCACTTTTTTGCATGAAATTTTTCACCAAGTGGAAAGTGCCATTTTTTGCCAATTTCAGTTTGAGGCGGAAATGTTAGTAGTGAAAATATAGAATTCCCTGCAGTGTGAGCTCTCTAAATACTAGTCATAGAAAAGGAAAACATAATAAATAATCATTTCCTGGTGTAGAGGAATGGTGTAATGTATGTAAAATAATATATACAAAATGTAGAATAGTTGAAACTTGCTGAGACAAAGATAACCGGATTATTAATGTATATAGAATATAGATATCATATGTCTTATTAAGAAAATCCCAAAGATAAAATTACGTTAGGTATGCTGTAAAGTCGGCAGTAATACTCACTAGATTTTTAGTAAGATGAGATAAAATGATGGTTAATAAGTCAGATGGATTGTGATGAATTACCAGTTGTTCCAATATCGGGTGAAAAGGAGTTGAAATGGATAAAGGACCATGAAAATGAAGATGTGATAATGACTCCTTTACACTGTCTTGAAAGTCCTGCAGGATGAGGTTAGAAGTGGCCTTGTCCACTATGAATAAACTGGATCTAGATGAACCTGAGAGACAGTGCACATAACAAGAGAATAGAAAAGGAAGCAATCTAAGAGTAGTATTTATTGATCAATGGATTCAATCGAATTCCAATGGTACTACTGTGTGTGTACCGTTCAGTGTTCATTTTTGCTCTACTGTGTGTACAGTACTGATGGAGTATTATGTCTTGCCTTAGCCCTTACCAATATTCTCAGTGTCGTCTGCTGTCTATCAAGTCTGCCTCAGTCACACAGCTCACGTCAGGCTCACAGTCAGCTGTCTGTCACCTAATATATTTATTTATATTTATTTATTACATTTTTTTTAGTTTTCATTTTTTTTCCATTTAATTATTTTTTAATTTGACCAACCTATATTATCACGTCTGTCCAAAATTATAACTGAAAGGTAAAAACTTATTTTCCTACCTAAATGACTCACTAAAGGGATGGGCAAAAATTTCTGCCTCAAACTGAAATTGGTGAAAAATGGCACTTCCTGCTTGGCAAAAAATTTCCTGTGAAAAGTGCAGATTTTCTGCTTTTTCATGCTTTTTTCGCCTAGTTCATTCCATTGAAATCAATGGGAACACTGAAGTTACACACAACACACAGCAAATATTATTTTATTTCTCAAAGGCATAGTATAAAAGGGGCATGAGGGTGCCTGTGTTGGTGGTGTGTGGGGAAAGAATCAGTTGAACACTGGATGATTTTTAGGGGGGGTTGTTTACTGGGATTGGGGGACAGTTAATACAAAATAAATCCTAAGTAAAATGAAAAAAAACCCATAAGACATAGTATAAAAGGGGTCTGAGGAGGGTGCCTGTGTTGGTGGGTGGAGTCTGCTCTGTATCAGCCGCGGCGCAGGCAGTCTTTACTGGCCATGACTGCCCCACGACCGGCTGGCATTGGCACTGTGGCCCATGTAACGGGCTCTTCAACTAGTGGTTATATATGTTACAAAAGTGATTGAATAAAATAAAATAAGTGACTCACCCACACGCTCATACTTCACATGTTCATATAGAAAGTACTGGACTGGCCTCTTTCCTCTCTTTTGGTAACTGACAGTGATTGAGGTGAAAATAACTTCCAACCTGTAGTCAGATATAAACACCAAAGCTTGTTTCCTTTTTCCTTCTGGTTTTTACATATAAAGTGGTATATAAATATAGGACCTGCAGTACATCTGCTCTGATGCTGTTTTCTTTAATAGTGCAGCTTTTAACCCTTTCAGTGCCACAGGGGTGTGCAATGCACATCCCTATGGCACTGAAAGTGTTTCAGGAAGGATGATGTTTGTGGTGCTGAAGTCTGTAAGGATATTCTCCTCTACCCCAGTGGGAAAGTGTGAGTGGGGGAGCAGAGAGAATGCTCGCTGACTTCAGGGTTGTCAGATTGCTGGTGATATGCAAGAGAAGGCATCCCTTCCACACTGTGGAACATGTGCATATGTACATTTATGCATAAAGCCAACATTGCAAAAACACTATCTACTGCATTTCTTCTATCTTTTCTTCTGCATGATTTAATACTTTATAGCTATCAATAAAACATTTGAAAGATAAAGTTGAAGGGGAAAATATTGTACAAACAGCATCTAATCATGAGGAAATCTGCATTTATATTTAACTTATTTCATTATTTTCATCACATAAGTGACTCCTGATTTCTTTTAGGCTTGATCTAATGGAAAGCAGTACCGCTGTGAAAAATAATGCACATTATCTAACCATTTATTGATAATGTGTTGTACAATATCATTTGTCCACAAGGGGTCATTATTTCCTTAGGAATAAAAATGAAAACTTGAAATGTCTGAATTATGATAAGTACCTTACATCATTTATTAGTCTGATCTTGTAATCTTGATCTTGATTATTTAACTATTTTTGACTTGATCTTGTATGATCTTGTACGTACTAGGTAAAGTCTTTATTAACATGGACTCCTTTATAGTATTAAAATGTATTGTTGATTTTCACAAAGTCTTGACAAGCTCAAGCTACTTGATTAGTTGTATTCAGTTACGTATATGTATAGTCAATAGAGCAGCAAGAACTGTGACCCATATTTATATATGGGTTATTCTGGAGTAAACCATCTGCAGCATAGGGGACAAATGAAAATTCTTAAATTCCCATACACTTCAATATAAATGATTAACCCCTTGAATACTGGAGAGGTCTCTTTTAAGTGGTTAAAAGCCCAATTTAATGTTACAGGAATGTTTATTTGTCCCCTTTGGTGCAGTTGGTTTACTCCAGAATAACTCCAGTTTATTTTTATAAATATTGGCCTATATCTTGATTATATAAACAAAAAGTAAAAAAGTGTGTGCTTACCCCCCCCCCTTTTTTTTCTTTTTCTTTCTTCCCTTCTCTTACTTCTTCTCCCCTCTATATCTATCACACTCTGTAATCCTCTTGTGACAGTTGGGGGCACTTAATATATCACTTGAACCAAGACTCCATGTTGTTCAATTTTAATTGTTTCCCACGAACTGTAACCCTAGCTAACTTTTCCTTACAACTTTTACTAGCTATGATATCTTATTATTATTAACAAACTAATGGTAATTATGCAATTTCTCTTTCTCTACTGTACAGGACATTAGTCCTTATTGCCTTCTGTCTCTGCTCCCAGCTGTCTTCTCATATAAAGCTCTGTTATTTGATATTTTGTTATTTGATCTTTTTCTTCAATAAAGCTCTTTGAAAACAAAAAAAAGGGAAAAGAAGTGTGTGCTTTAAATCCTGACCTTTATCAATAAATAGTATATGACTTACTATAAATAATAAACAGTGAAGTTTAGTTACATGTTTGTGGCCAAAACAATGATAAACTGGCCTGCCTAGTCACAGCACCTCAGATTAAGCAATCCCCTACATACCTCGAATCTGAAGTGAACATGTATTTAGTATAATGCAATTAAAAAAAGTTATGTATACACTGTATATCTATTAAGATGGCAAAAACATTGATAACGAGAATAATTTCAAAAACATAATACTTCTCTCAACATATTAACAATTAACTTACTAATCATGAGTTTGGGATTTAGATGGATTCGTGAGAATGTCCCTTGTACTTAAGACATGGGTGGCTTACAGGAGAGCATGGAGGCTGTGGGGTTTGTCACAGATTACTAGGCTAATGCTGGAGTTTATTACACATTTGCACAGGTCTGGGACTCCTCTAAGCAGGATAGATGTGTATCTGGCAGCTATCACCTTCTTCCATAATTTGTGGGAGGAAGGGAACCTCACCACTAGGTTTCCAGTGAAAAAAATGTAATGAGGGGAATCAAGCTGATGCATGGAGACCCATAGATGAACATCGATTAGTCTGTTTGGAGCAGGCCTTCTTAAGTCTATGTAGAGATGCATATGAAGCACTGCTGTTCAGGATGGCACTTATAATGATTTGCCATGGTGCATTTAGAGTGTATGAACTGGTGACATCATCCAAACAAGCATTGCACCCAGGGTTTCAAGGCAGCAGTGTGGAATGGTCATCACAGGTGAGATGTCTTATAGCCAGGTCAAAAATTGACCAGGACAGAAAGGCCAGGAGGTGGTAATGCAGTCAGGGGGCCAGTGTGCCCAGTGCAGGTGGTCGGCAAGTATGCGAGGGTGCATCTTTCGGGTGAAGGGTCCTTTCGGAGGCAACAGAATGGGACCCCGCTTTAAGTGTACCAGTTTAAGGCTCTCTTGAATAAGGCATTAGTTGGCATTGGTGTAGACCCAGCAAAGAATGGCATGCATTCTTTTAGAATTGGGGCAGCATCACAGGTGGCAGCTGGGGCAGTTCAGAAAGAGGCTTGGCAGGTGGCAGGTGGCACTCTAGGGCACAATGCAAATATATTGTTTGTTACTTACTAATGTAAGCAATGTGGCAATGGGCAATGCATTGGTGGGGCATGCCAATTGGTTTTGATGGGCCTTAGTGAAGGGTACTGTGTTCTATGTCCAGCCTGTCTCCTGAAGGGGACATTGCCAGTAATGACATCTAGAGAAGAAAAGGGCTACCAGGAAAGAGAGAGACTGGGCAGCATATTGCTAGAAGCAGACCCCTACCTATTCTACATTATGTTAAGCAGATTTTATGCCATATTGCACTGTACTATGATATGCAAATAACCATTTTAAATTAGAAATCTTCTACATGAAAGTACACTGTTGATACTTTGTCACTTTACCCATTTACAATAACTAGGTAATTATTCTAAATGACTGCTGTATAGAAGATGCCCAGGTAGTTATGTCCTTCTATTAAGCAAATTATGAGCCATTTATTCCTAGGAATAGTTCATCTTTAATCTCTTTACTGATAGATGAGTCTGAACACATTCCACAGAGTGAAACTCTCTGGTGGTGAAGGAGTTAAAGGGATAGAAATGTTTCACAAAAAAGCAGTTCCAATTAATTTTTATAGTATTTGGGCCATGGAGAGTGTTATTTCAATACTGTCAGAGTTGTAGTTCAAGAGTAATTGAATGATAAAGTATCCACTTCCCGCCCCTTTTACTGATGTGACACTTCTCACCTCAGAGCAGCAAAAGTGTCTGGATGGATCGCAGTGAGGGACAATCTTCAATGAGCACAAGGAAAAACCTTTCAAGGGGGCAGGGTTTTCCATATGTTCACAGTAAGAAGATTGTCCCTTGCTGCAACTTGTCCGGTCAAGAGACCAGATTCCACATCTGAGGGGAGGTGGCTTACACTAGGCAAAAGGGGCAGGAGTGGAATCCTTTATCATCCAATTACTCTTGAACTACAACTTTGACAGTAGTGATATAACACTCTCCATGGCCCAAATACTATGAAGACTAATTGGAGCTGTTTTTTTCTGTGAAACATTACTATCCCTTCAAGTAGAAGTTTCTTCAATGAACAATAGTGTTTCAATGTACAGATACATATTTATAACAATTTACTGATTGTTTAATAAACCTCTGTTTAAATAAAACATAGCAACATTCTGAATCAAACTGTGTCCATAAGGGAGAGAGAATGAGAGAGCAGCACAGACCACTGAAGCAAACAACCCTTTAATGCCACATTTCCACCCCTAACTGGTGTAATGAAAATATTTATATGTCAGTTTCCTCTATTCCTATGTAGGTAGTCACCTATGCCTAGTTGCAGGGGAATGGCACATTCCAAAATCTATAAACACTACAACAATGCATGCCCCTAGCATAAAGTGGCCTTTTGGTCTCCAAAAACTTTGTACATAGGTGTTAACTTCTTAAGAATCAGAAGGGTGTGCAGCATGTTGCTTTACAATGCGTTCACCCCTCTGGTCTTTAAACCTTTACCACATGAGTTGAGTTCCCTCTGGCACTCAAAGGGTTAAGAAGTTAAGTAAACTCAGAATTCAGAGCACCAAGGGCCTTATTCAAAAAGAAAGAGAGTAGCAATTATGTAACTTACCAAATGCCCCTTGATTTAAATGGGGTTTTTAACTCTTTGAATAATAGAGAGGTCTCCAAAGACTTACAAAGCATTCAAGAGGTTAAAAGGCCCATTTAAATTAATGGGAAGTTGGATAATCTTTATTTTTCAATATATGGTACAGTTAACTTTTTCCACAATAATCATTATTTTGTTTTCTGAGTGAGACCTCCAAAATTGTTCATTGCACTTATTTTTGAGCAGTAACTCTCTCTTTCTTAATGAGGAAGGAAAAAAATGGAGGAAGAGAGAAGAATTATTTCTTCAGGAGGTTAATATTCTAACTTTTGTCAAGTACTAGCATGTAATATATTATTTTTCCACAATAGCATAGAAAATCCCTGTGTGAAACGATTAACATAGCAGTCAAAATGATATATTCCCCTGTACCAGTTCACCGTATTTTGATATGCTGACTAAACTAAAGCATTTTCAAATATCTATTACTAATATTATTCTGCTTAATTTTGAAATCTCATAAATTCCTTTTTCCTGTTAAATGTAGCTTTTATATAGAATAGCTGTACAATTTAATAATCAGTTACTTTGAATAATTATGATATAAATCTGATCAACACAGAAATTTCTGTTTAACCTTTATTCTTTACATTAATCAAAATGTTCATTTTTCACTCTAGTCTAACAGAATTCAATTACGTGGCGTGTGTAACAGTGATCCTAATTATTTATGTGTTCCTTCATTACATTATTAATACACATATATTTGCATAATGACTATAGAAAATGTTTAAGAAAAACTTTAGAAATTGTGTGATTACTGTTAGAAGCTGCTAAAATTCTTTAATCACTTAATCTTTTTCTTTGAATATGAAGCTCTAACTACGTGTTTTATATTAAAACATTAAGTAATCAGAATAAATTGACACTTCTTAAAAATGGTATTGATGCACCATGTTACTATTCTTTTACATATCTCCACAAACAAGGACAGAACAACAAAGAAAAAGAGATGAAAAATACGGATATTCATCCGCAACAGAGAGACCAGTTCGATACTATTACATTAGGGACCCTAATATGTCCTCACTAAATTCCTAATCAGATGGCTAAAATTATATCTTTATTCCATATTATGCTAAAAACAGAAACTACCCTGTTGTCTATTCAACAAACCAGGGTCTAAAAGAACTCCCCCATCTGGGAGTTTAGAGAAGAATATGTCTTTTATTACGGGTCTTATATCATGTACTTTTTCACTTGTACTGGCAAGCAGAATAAATTTTTATTTGCTCAGAGAAATAAATTGAACCTAAGAATTTTTCAGCTCAATTTATACTTCTCCTTTTTCTTTTGAAAATAATATATATAGATACAATTATTTTAAACACTTAATTTTACTCAATTTACTCAAGACTACTTGCAATGTATCCATACGTTCATTTGCCTTTCGTGTCACACAGGAAAGATTGAACACCTGCTTTATTTAAATCGTGTTTCACTCTCTTAGCATAAATCGGGCAACTCCCGTATTCAATACCGAGTGAAAGACTAACTCTTCAACGCTCCACATAATGATCTTAACAGCTAACTACCTAAGTCGTGTTTCACTCTCTTAGCATGAATTGGATCGTAATCCACATTCAAAACCGAGTGAAAGACAGACTGGTAACCTTACTGTCTATCGTTCTCACCAACATTTGCGCTATGTGCTCTACATATAATTTGCCACTATCATATAGCTATAGTACAATGATGCTAAGACCCCCATACTCTCTCTCACTTATCTAAGCCCTACGCGTTTTGCTGGACATGCCAGCTTCATCAGGGGCATATACATAATCGCCACCGCCAACACAATGATATATATAGTACTTACAAGGTATATGATGTCATACCGCCCATTTTTCAAATTTGCCGAAGCTCTATTATCATTGGCTCAGCTTCCACCAATACTCATCACTTTTCCAATTTTAACTCTTTCCTATCTTTTAAAATATTGGCAAAGACTACATATTACTGTATTGCTTAAAGCCTGATACTAACATTCAGTCATATGATTCCACATAATATGCAACACAAACAATTCACCTAATAATTCCAACACCTTACATTTAATCAGATATCAGCCGTATTACATTCCAAGGCTAAACCAGTTGTAACCACTATCCATAGCTTGCTAAGTGCAAGGCTTATTTCTAAATACATGTTTTGGGGCTTTTTAAATAGCGGAACTCAAATCAAATTTCTCACTTAACCACACATCTCCTATACATTATATATCACTTCAAAACCAATTCTATATACGAATCGGTATTTAGAGTAGCTTGTAGGTAGATTCCTCATTAACCCCTCTTCTCCCATAACTTTCAGGCAATGTACGTATATGTTCGCTTAGCCTATGATGACCCTATGATTGAATCGTATTTCTGTGATACCCAATGAACTATAAATCCATATTGAGAAACTTACTCAAAAAAAAGATTTACATGAATACCTTACTGGATCCTACATCTACACTGGCTCTTAAACCATACATCGTTCCAGAGTGAAACCTATATATTGATCTTTAACATCTTACTCTATGAAGGGCTTATAGGTAAATCCCTCATTTAACCCCTCATCTCCCATGGCTTTCAAGCGATATATCCATCTTGCTTCTGCCTTTAATAGCTGTCCATCCAAGTCACCTTTACGTGGTGACTGGCTAACTTTCTGAATTCCAGTAAATGAAATAGATGTAACATCTGATTTATGATATATCGCTACATGTCTCGCTACAGGTGTATCCCGAGAATTCCGAATATCACCAATATGTTCCAATATTCTCGTTCTAAATTGTCTTGAAGTTTTTCCAACATATATTTTCTTACATATACATTCCATCAAATAGACAATACCCATTGTTTTACAATTTATGAATTCTCTAATTTCATAGATATCCCCATTCACTTTAAAGTTCAAGCTCTTCTTAATGAACTTGCATGCCATGCAGTTATTACAGGGATAACTTCCAACTTCCGATTCGTATATAGAATTGGTTTTGAAGTGATATATAATGTATAGGAGATGTGTGGTTAAGTGAGACATTTGATTTGAGTTCCGCTATTTAAAAAGCCCCAAAACATGTATTTAGAAATAAGCCTTGCACTTAGCAAGCTATGGATAGTGGTTACAACTGGTTTAGCCTTGGAATGTAATACGGCTGATATCTGATTAAATGTAAGGTGTTGGAATTATTAGGTGAATAGTTTGTGTTGCATATTATGTGGAATCATATGACTGAATGTTAGTATCAGGCTTTAAGCAATACAGTAATATGTAGTCTTTGCCAATATTTTAAAAGATAGGAAAGAGTTAAAATTGGAAAAGTGATGAGTATTGGTGGAAGCTGAGCCAATGATAATAGAGCTTCGGCAAATTTGAAAAATGGGCGGTATGACATCATATCCCTTGTAAGTACTATGTATATCATTGTGTTGGCGGTGGCGATTATGTATATTCCCCTGATGAAGCTGGCATGTCCAGCGAAATGCGTAGGGCTTAGATAAGTGAGAGAGAGTATGGGGGTCTTAGCATCATTGTACTATAGCTATATGATAGTGGCAAATTATATGTAGAGCACATAGCGCAAATGTTGGTGAGAACGATAGACAGTAGCGTTACCAGTCTGTCTTTCACTCTGTTTTGAATGTGGATTACGATCCAATTCATGCTAAGAGAGTGAAACACGACTTAGGTAGTTAGCTGTTAAGATCATTATGTGGAGCGTTGAAGAGTTAGTCTTTCACTCGGTACTGAATACGGGAGTTGCCCGATTTATGCTAAGAGAGTGAAACACGATTTAAATAAAGCAGGTGTTCAATCTTTCCTGTGTGACACGAAAGGCAAATGAACGTATGGATACATTGCAAGTAGTCTTGAGTAAACTGAGTAAAATTAAGTGTTTAAAATAATTGTATCTATATATATTAATTTCAAAAGAAAAAGGAGAAGTATAAATTGAGCTGAAAAATTCTTAGGTTCAATTTATTTCTCTGAGCAAATAAAAATTTATTCTGTTTGCCAGTAAAAGTGAAAAAGTACATGATATAAGACCAGTAATAAAAGACATATTCTTCTCTAAACTCCCAGATGGGGGAGTTCTTTTAGACCCTGGTTTGTTGAATAGACAACAGGGTAGTTTCTGTTTTTAGCATAATATGGAATAAAGATATAATTTTAGCCGTCTGATTAGGAATTTAGTGAGGACATATTAGGGTCCCTAATGTAATAGTATCGAACTGGTCTCTCTGTTGCAGATGAATATCCGTACTTGTCATCTCTTTTTCTTTGTTGTTCTGTCCTTGTTTGTGGAGATATATATATATACATTGGAGAACTGTGATACGTTAATTTCCTTTGCAATATATATATTTATATATTTTATTCTTTTACATATAATGGATACCACATAGCAAATCGTTAGCAAATATAATATGTTTAATATAATCTCATTGCAATACAGGGGGCAAGTGTTCATGTAGTTTAGCACCTATACGGGGCTTGCATTTGAGACACTCTTTTGAATATGACCTAGAATAAGTAAATTATTATAAACTACAAAAAAATGATGTTGGTATTTTATAACCAAATTATTTTCTAGTGATAACTGACAGTGCCCTGTGAGACTGAGATTGGATACTTGCTGGAATAATAGCATAAGAATATTGTGTGGTGTGGTAAGGGAGAGGTTAAAAGCAAATCTCTCTGAGTTTTGTTTTCCCTCTTTGCTGTGATAAATAATTGAAGTCTGGTGTGGTGGGAGTGACTAATTGCTGTGTTTGTAATTGGTGGATTCCTGGCTTATATAGCAAGGAGTGAGAGAGCTCTGTAAGTTCATCAGTGCCCTGTGCCCTGTGCGACTGAGATTGGATACTTGCTGGAATAATAGCATAAGAATATTGTGTGGTGTGGTAAGGGAGAGGTTAAAAGCAAATCTCTCTGAGTTTTGTTTTCCCTCTTTGCTGTGATAAATAATTGAAGTCTGGTGTGGTGGGAGTGACTAATTGCTGTGTTTGTAATTGGTGGATTCCTGGCTTATATAGCAAGGAGTGAGAGAGCTCTGTAAGTTCATCAGTGCCCTGTGAGACTGAGATTGGATACTTGCTGGAATAATAGCATAAGAATATTGTGTGGTGTGGTAAGGGAGAGGTTAAAAGCAAATCTCTCTGAGTTTTGTTTTCCCTCTTTGCTGTGATAAATAATTGAAGTCTGGTGTGGTGGGAGTGACTAATTGCTGTGTTTGTAATTGGTGGATTCCTGGCTTATATAGCAAGGAGTGAGAGAGCTCTGTAAGTTCATCAGTGCCCTGTGCCCTGTGAGACTGAGATTGGATACTTGCTGGAATAATAGCATAAGAATATTGTGTGGTGTGGTAAGGGAGAGGTTAAAAGCAAATCTCTCTGAGTTTTGTTTTCCCTCTTTGCTGTGATAAATAATTGAAGTCTGGTGTGGTGGGAGTGACTAATTGCTGTGTTTGTAATTGGTGGATTCCTGGCTTATATAGCAAGGAGTGAGAGAGCTCTGTAAGTTCATCAGTGCCCTGTGCCCTGTGAGACTGAGATTGGATACTTGCTGGAATAATAGCATAAGAATATTGTGTGGTGTGGTAAGGGAGAGGTTAAAAGCAAATCTCTCTGAGTTTTGTTTTCCCTCTTTGCTGTGATAAATAATTGAAGTCTGGTGTGGTGGGAGTGACTAATTGCTGTGTTTGTAATTGGTGGATTCCTGGCTTATATAGCAGATACATAGTGAATACTTGAACGTGTGAATCTTGCCTCAGTGTGTAAGTGCAGAGGTGTGGTAAGTGTGGGAATTTAAAACAGGGGAATTCAAGTGCAGAGGTGTGGTAAGTGTGGGAATTTAAAACAGGGGAATTCAATTGCAGAGGTGTGGTAAGTGTGGGAATTTAAAACAGGGGAATTCACATACAGGGGAACACATTATCAAACTTATTGTGCAGCTATTTTTGCCTGCCTGCCTTTTTTATCTTGTGGTAACTGGCACATATGAGTGGTAGCATGATTGTCCATTTAACTCAGTGCACAAACTGCCATATGTTTGCACACCTGGAACAACCGTTCCAGGGTGCATACCTCTGTGGCAGATGTGAGCAAGTGGTCTCTCTGGAAACTCGTATTAGAGATCTGGAGGGGCAGGTTGCAACATTGAGAAAGACGGACAATCTTGAGAGGGGTCTGCTGACTGAGCAGCAGGAAGCGGTGGTAGGTAGTTCTGGGGGTGGAGACTGCACAAAGAAAGAGCAGGTAGCCAGATGGGTTACAGTTAGACATAGCAAGGGGGGTGGACAGAGAAATAGGGAGGACACTCCTGTGTTTACTAATCCTAACAGATTTGCTACATTAAGTAATGATGTTGGGGATGCTGACACAGGAGGGTCTTTGCTGGAGAGGACTGTTCTCTCTAACAGCCGAGTGAACAGCCCCTCTAGCACGGATGGGATCCAGGACTCAGGCAGACCTAGACAGATGGTGGTGGTAGGGGATTCTATTATTAGGAAGACAGACAGGGTAATCTGTAGCCAAGATCGCCACAATCGTACAGTTTGCTGTCTCCCGGGAGCTCGGGTTCGACATGTGGCTGATCGGGTTGATAGATTGTTGGGAGGGGCTGGGCATGACCCGGCTGTCATGGTACATGTTGGTACTAATGACAAAGTCAGTGGAAAATGGAGGTCCGTTAAGAATGATTTCAGGGACCTAGGATATAAGCTTAAGCAGAGGACCTCTAAGGTAGTATTTTCTGAAATTCTACCTGTGCCACGCGCTACATTAGAAAGGCAACGGGAGATTAGGGAGTTAAATGCGTGGATAAAGACTTGGTGTAAGCAGGAGGGGTTTGGGTTCCTAGAGCACTGGTCAGTCTTTTCCCTTGGGAGCAATCTTTATAGTAGTGATGGATTGCACCTTAGTGGAAGGGGGGCCACGGTGCTGGGTGATAGGATGGTTAGAAGGCTGGAGGAGACTTTAAACTAGAAAGGGGGGGGAGGGAGCTGCAACACAGGCTGGGGAAGATAGTATAATTGAGGGAATGGGATTAGAGAAGGGTCATGGGGGTGGAGAGGGGGAATGGGCTAGTTCAGCTAATAGGGAGTTGCCATTGTTACAGCCTGATAAAAGACAAATACATCTGAAAAAGAATGAAATCTTTAAGAATGGCAAAAAGATAAAATGTATGCATGCAAATGCTCGCAGTCTGGCTGGTAAGATGGGGGAACTAGAAATGATTGCAGTACATGAGCAGTATGATCTGATTGGAGTGTCTGAAACCTGGTTAGATGATACGTATGACTTGGCAGTCAATCTAGAGGGTTATTCACTTTTTAGGAGGGACAGGGTTAATAAAAGGGGAGGAGGGGTATGCCTATATGTAAAGCAGGCCTTAAAACCTAGTTTAAGGGAAGATATAAATGAAGGGTCCAATGAAAAGGTAGAGGCCTTGTGGGTTGAAATACACACTGGGGGCACACATAATAAAAAGATATTGGTGGGGGTTTGCTACAAGCCACCTAATGTTGGGGAGTTGGAGGAAGCCCAGCTTTTACTACAAATGGAAAAGGCTGCTAGGTCAGCAAAGGTAATTATAATGGGAGATTTCAACTACCCTGAAATTGACTGGAGCAATATGACTTCAGGCACAACAAAGGGAAATATTTTTCTAAGTATGATAAATGATAATTTTATGTCCCAACTAGTAGAGGAGCCAACTAGAAAAGAGGCCTTGCTTGACCTAGTGCTCTCAAACGATTCTGACATTGTAAACAGTGTGCAGGTAAGGGAACATTTGGGCAGCAGTGACCATAATATTGTATCCTTTGAAGTTTGTTATGAGAAACCCAATAGCAAGAGTTTAACCAAAACATTCAATTTCAAAAAGGCTAATTTTACAAAGTTAAAAGAAGCTTTAAAGGATATCCAGTGGGATGTAATTTTCAAAGATAAAAATGCACAAGAGTCATGGAATGTATTTAAAATGCTCTTGGGCAAATATACACGTCAATATATACCATTGGGGAATAAGCACAAGAGAAGTAAAGCAAAACCAATGTGGATTAATAATGTGGTTAGCAGGGAAATGAGAAATAAAAAGCAGGCTTTTAAGGTGTTTAAGTCAAATGGGTCAGATGCATCATTTAAAAAATATAAAGAATGTAATAAAATCTGCAAACAAGCAATTACGCTAGCTAAAATAGAAAATGAGCGAAACATTGCAAACGAGAGCAAGAAAAACCCTAAACAATTCTACAAGTATATTAACAACAAAAAAGTTAAGGTTGATATTGGTCCTCTTAGGACTGAAACAGGTGAATTGATTAGTGAGGATAAAGCTATGGCTGAGACCCTAAATACGTTCTTTGCTTCAGTATATACAAAGGAAGCAGAAATGACAAGCTATGGGCAAACAGACAAAACCATGGAATTTCCTCCAACATCTACATGGCTTACTGAGGACAAGGTCCAAAAGAGACTGGAAAGGGTTATAGTGAATAAAGCGCCTGGACCGGACGGTATACACCCAAGGGTACTTAAGGAACTTAGTTCAGTAATAGCAAAACCATTATACTTAATATTTATTGATTCGCTTTCATCAGGCATAGTGCCCTGTGATTGGAGGAAAGCTGATGTAGTTCCATTGTTTAAAAAGGGAGCAAGATCCAAACCAGGAAATTATAGACCTGTGAGCTTGACTTCCATAGTGGGTAAGATACTAGAAGGGTTATTAACTGATAGTATTCAGAACTATGTGAAGACAAACAATATCATTAGTAGGAATCAGCATGGTTTCATGAAGAACAGATCATGTCAGACTAATTTACTTGCATTTTATGAAAGAGTGAGTAGTAATTTGGACAGGGGAATTGCTGTTGATGTAGTATACTTGGATTTTGCAAAAGCCTTTGACACAGTGCCTCACAACAGGTTACTGCATAAATTAAAAGGCTTCGGTTTGGGTGGTGGTATCTGTACATGGATTGAGAACTGGTTAAATGATAGATGGCAGAGAGTTGTTGTAAATGGAACTTTTTCAAATTGGTCTAGGGTTATAAGTGGGGTACCGCAGGGTTCGGTCCTGGGCCCAATGCTTTTTAATTTGTTTATTAATGATCTAGAAGTGGGAATTGAAAGTAGCATCTCAATCTTTGCTGATGACACTAAGCTATGTAAGGAAATACATACAGAGCTCGATGTTTTTTCCCTACAGAAGGATTTAGATAAACTAAGTGAATGGGCAGAAAAGTGGCAGATGTCATTTAATGTAGATAAATGTAAGGTTATGCATTTGGGTTGTAGAAACAAACTTGCTACATATACTCTAAATGGGAAACAACTTGGGAAATCCTCATTAGAGAAAGATTTAGGTGTACTGATAGACAATAGTCTTCACAGCAGTGTGCAGAGTCACTCAGCTGCTGCAAGAGCAAATAGAGTACTAGCCTGCATAAAAAGAGGTGTAGAAGCAAGGGATGCTAATATTATCCTACCTCTGTATAAATCCTTGGTTAGGCCTCATCTAGAATATGGAGTACAATTTTGGGCGCCTGTTCTAAAAAAAGACATTACTGAACTGGAAAAGGTGCAGAGACGTGCAACAAAACTGATAAAGGGATTGGAGGATCTGAGTTACGAAGAGAGACTAGCCAAACTGGGTTTGTTTACATTAGAAAAGAGACGTCTAAGGGGTGATATGATTACCATTTACAAATACATTCAAGGCCAATACAAAGAACTATCCAATGAATTATTTATGCAAAGAGCTGAGCTAAGAACAAGAGGTCATCCATTAAGACTTGAGGAAAGGCGCTTTCTACTAAAACACAGGCAGGGATTCTTTACAGTAAGGGCGGTAAGGCTATGGAATTCTTTGCCTCGGGATGCTGTGCTTGCAGATAATGTAACTGCATTCAAAAAAGCAATGGATGCCTATCTAGCACAGAACAATATTGACAGTTATGACAGATGGCTTCAAAGCAAATAGGATATTGAGCCGGGGAACTATTTGACACACTCACACACACACACACCTACATTGGAAATTGCTCCAGAGGGCTTTTTTGTTGCCTTCCTCTGGATCAACAGGGGTGTTATTGGCATGGGCTGGACTTGATGGACGCATGTCTTTTTTCAGCCTTATCTACTATGTTACTATGTTACTATGTTACTATATTATCAGTATCAGTGGTTCTGTCATGTTCTGTCCTTTTATTTATTTATTTTTACAGTTTTTTTTTATTTCTTGCCTGTTTTTTGTAATTTTTTTTTTTTTGTTGTTGCTGAATCCTTGTTCCCTGCCTTGGTTTTTGCTCAGACATGAGCGTTTATCAAGCGCCAGTTCCTCAGTGGTGGTGCATGATCTAAGCGTTCTTGTGTGTGTTTAGTGGTTTCCAGTCTTCTTCCTGAGTGATCTCATCCTTCCTCCAGTGTGTATTCCGTGTATCAACCTTGGCCTTATTTCCTGACTACTCTTCTGCATTTCAGCTTGGTATCGTGCCTCCGTTGATTGATTTTCTGTTTCTGACACCAGCCATCTTTCCCAACTACTCATCTTCTTGCCATTTATGGACTTTGTTTCCCTCTTGTTGCTGACCCTGCGACATCAACTGTCTGACCATCTGGCTACTACAGTCTTCAGTTAGACTTGTTCAACCCACCCGACTACACCATTCACCAGAGCACTTGGACTTCAACTGCTTTGACCTTCTGTCAGTCCACCTCCTTTTGCACCGTTTGACTTTCAATTGGATTCCATTCCCATAAGTCAAACAGTGAATCCTTTAACTTCCAGTCATACATTTCATTCGGGGGTATGTAATTCCAGTTCATCAGCTCTGCAACCTTCAACTGGTACAGCAGGTAGTTTCTGTGCTCTTTGCCTGCTTGTGCCCAAACAAGTCAGGAAATGTTAAGGTCTAGTGAGGTACTCACCCCTAAGTCTATCCTCTGTTCCCTCTGAAGAAAACAACAAATTAGTCTTCTCTACCATTTTAGCCTATGATCAGAGAGTTATTCCTGTTCCTGCCTTTGCTGACTCTGGGGCTGCAGGCCTCTTTATGAATACCGTCTTTGCTTCTCAGCATGGGATTCTCTCTAAGAAAAGAGATGTGCCTATTCACATTATCACTATAGACTATTCACCCTTGGTCTTTGATCTCATCTCTTGTCCTGCCAACCCATTGTTTCCAGGGTACCCACGGCTCCAGAGGAACAATCCTGCAATTGACTGGTCCGCAGAGTCTCTTCACTTTCCCAGGGACTCTCCTACTACTACTAAGATCTCATTGTCTCAATGGATGTCCTGGTTTCTGACACCCCCTTGATCTCTAAACCATACATTGGCTTTTGCTGATAACTTAAGTACAGTCAGTGCTGAGATGTTACTACCCCATCAGCCATATGATTTTCTTGCATAGGACATAACCTTCTCGAGGCAGGGTCTATCACTTGTTGATTCCAGAGACCAAGGTCTTGAAGGAATATATTCAGGACAACCTTGCTAGATGGTGTATAAGACCATCCACTTCTCCTGCTGTTGCAGGAATATTCTCAGTGAAGAGAAAGAACAGGGTCACCATCCTTGTGTAGACTACAGGAGGTCTCAACAGTATAAAACATATGAATTGCTACCCATTGCCTCTGATTCCAAAGCTGTTGGATAGGTTCAGGGGTGCTCTCTTCTTCGCTAAACCTGACCTTCATGGTGCTTATAACCTGGTCAGGATGAGAGAAGAAGATGAGTGGAAGACTGCTTTTAATTCCAGATTTGGGCATAGTGAATATCTGGTCATGCTGTTCAGCCTTCGTAATGCCCCAGCAGTTTTTCAATGCCTGGTGAATGATGTCTTCAGAGACCTTTTATTATCCTTTGTGGTGGAGTATCTAGATGACATCTTGGTGTTCCCAAGGAGCATCAATGCCATGTTAGATGAATCTTGACCAGTCTCAGACAGACCACCTGCATGTGAAGATACAGAAGTGTGAATCTGAAAAAAATAGTCTATCTTTCCTGGGATATGTTATATCTACTCAAGATCTTGCTATGGACCCAAGTAAACTATCTGCTGGCTCTGATTGGCCTCTGCCCCTCAGTTTCAATGCTATCCAGTGCTTCACTGGCTTTGTCAATTATTTCAACAAATTCATGAAGGTTTTCTCTGCTCTACTGTCCCCCATCATGGCAATGACTTGTAAGGGGGCTGATTCACAGCACTGGGGCATTGAGGCGCCTTTGAGTTTTTGAAGTCTGCCTTTTTTATCTCCCCTCTTGAGATACCCAGATCCACTCTTGAGGCTGACTTGTCTGAGGTAGCTGCTAGAGCTGTTTTGTCACAGCTATCTGCTTCCTCAGGGTTCTCCATTCTTGTTTCTATTTTTCTTGACAGTTTGCATCAGCAGGGAGGAATTATGATAATGGTAACAGAGAGCTACTAGCCATTAAGTTGGCTTTGGAGGAGTGGCAATATCTATGAAGGATCACCCTATGTTGTCAGAATTCTGACTAACCTCAAGAATTTGCAATATTTAGCCTCCGCCAAGTGACTGAATGCCTACCAGCCCAGGCCTATTGGGGTTTATTCTTTTCTCATTTTAATTTTATTATTTCTTACATCCCAGGCACAAAGAACTAGGGATGGGAGACAAATTTCTGCAAATAATGGCACTTCCCTCTTTGCAAATAATTTCCCACAAAAAGTGCAGATTTTCCACTTTTTTGCCTAACTAATTCCATTGAACTCAATGGGAACATTGACTCTACACATAACAAATATTATTTTATTTTCCAAAGGCATAGTATAAAAGGGGCATGAGGGTGCCTGGGTTGGTGGGGTGTGGATAAATTGTCAGGGAATTTTTGGGGGGTTGTTTACTGGGATTGGGGGGAGCTAAAAAAAAAATAATCATAAATACAATTAAAAAAAAACATGAGACATGGTATAAAAAGGGGTCTGAGGAGGGTGCCTATGCTGGTGGACTTGAGGGAATGAATCATTTGAACAGGGAATTTGTTTTGGGGGGATTCTTGACTGGTATTGGGGGGACAGTTAATAAAAAATAAATCAATAAAATAAAATAAGAAATTTGGATGTAAAGTCATAGAGACAAGAACCCACTGGCATAAGCTGCCACTGGAGTGGACTGATACTTGATAGATTATTATGTAGAGAATGTTTTGATAGATTTGTTGTTAGAGGCCCAAGCTCTGAGGAAACATTGATTTGTAGTAATTAGACTTATTAGAGGTGCAAACCCTAAAGAAACATTGATTTGTAGGACTTAAGCTTGTTTGGCACAAACCCTAAGGTAACATTGATTTGTAGGACATTGGCTTGTTAGAACAAACCCGAAAAATTGTTTATTTTTTTTTCTAGGACTATGTCTTTTATTTTTATTTATTCATCTCCAAGGCAGATTCTGAGGAGTACATGATTGATGATATCCTGGACTCCCACCTCTTCTGCGTGGCATGCAGTAGCTGGTCAACTGGAAGGGTAATGGCTCAGAGGAGCAGTGCTCAGATCTATGCTCTCTCTCTAGTTCATCGCTTTTACTGGTCCTTTCCAGCAAACCAGTCTTTGGACTCCCAGATGTAGTCATTTTTGGGGGATAGTGTCACATTCTGTCCTTTTTCTGATCTTTTTTCCCATTCCTTGACTGTTTTTTTGCCATTTTTTTCTGTTTTGCTGGATTCTTGTTCCCTGCCTTGGTTTTGTTCCCTGCCTCTTTTTTCTTTACCTAATAAGGGAAATAGAGAAGTGGTCTTTGTGGAAGGGGAAGTCTGATTTAGTGAGGAAAGGTGATGAGCAGGAGTGAACTGAGTACTCACCAGGCCTAAGAAAACCAAAAAAGGGGTGAGAGCTAAGTAAATCAAAGAGATGATTGAAAAAGTGGACCAATATGGGCATGGCATGGGCTGGATATGATGGATACATGTCTTTTTTCAGCATAATCAAGTATGTTACTATGTAATAGGTAAACAGGTGAGTGAAGGGGGTTGTCGGAGTTTGTGCAGACCCTTGAGAAATAGATTAATTTGATATTGGAAAAGATAGAGAGTTGGTAAGGTAATAGAAGAGCAATGTTGTGCTGAAGGCCTGAGATGTAAAGTTTAATAGGAAATGGGGAACACTTTAGTAATATAAAGGTAAGGATGACTGAGGTTGGAAAAGGAAATGAGGGTTTCGTTTGTGGTATAAAAATCTAGAAAAATGTAAGCCATTCCATATCAGAAAGGCAATTGTTTCACACTTAACCCCTTAAGGACGGACGATCCGCATGCGACTGTCACTTAAGGGCTATGGACCATTTTTTTTTGTCACATCAGGTTCAGGGCTTCCCAAATGGAGTGCAGCCCTGAATTCCATGACAGTCCTAGCACATCATGGGTCCTTAACACAAATCTACCCATGGCTTTCCAGGACTGTCAAGGGTCATCAAGGGGTTAAAACATTTTTTCTGCAACAGAACTCTGCATTAGTCATTTTAAAATGTAAATAAAAAGAAAATCTATCTGGTTCTCTCGAGCAGTAACGGCTATAGTAAAGGAAAAAGAAAAAATGTGCATGCAGGAAATACAGGCAGATTCAGTCAGATGAAGATAGGGAAGTTGACAAAGGGATGCTAAGCACATTATAACGTGTCATATCCCAAGCAGAAGAGAAAATAGCCAAATATGTAATAAAAAAGGTGACAAATCCTTCTTTAGGTGTACTTGTGAACAAATAAAAACTAAAGTAGGCATAACATGATTAAAGTCAGAAATTTGTAGACATGAGAAAGGAATACATACAAATGAAGCAAAAATGACAGGCTGTGGGCAAACAGAGAGAAACATAACTCCCTCCATCATTTACATGGCTTACTGAAGATAAAGTCCAAAACAGACTGGAAAAGTTTATGGTGATTAATGTACCTGGATCTGATGAGATACAGAAAAGGGTACTTGAAGTAATAGCAAGCCCCTTAAACTTAATATTTATTGATTAACAATCTTTAGGTATTTTGTCCTGTGATCAGGGGAAAGCAGATGTATTACCATTATTCAAAAAGGTGCAAAATCTGTATCAGGAAATTGTAGACCATTAAGCTTGACTTCCGTAGTGCTTAAGATATTAGAAGGATTACTGACAGTATTCAGGACTATGTGATGACCAAAAACATTATTAGTAGGAGCCAGCATGGTTATATGAAACATATATTTACTTGCATTTTATAAAAGGGTAAGTAGTGATTTGGACAATAGAGTTGCTGTAGTATACTTGGACTTTGCAAAAGCATTTGATACTCTGCCTCACAGCTAGTTACTGCATACATTAAAAGGCTAGTTAAATGATTAATGGCAGAGAGTTGTTGAAACCCTTTCAAGTTGGCATAAAGTTGTAAGTGGGATACCACATGGTTCAGTCCTTTATTAATGAGCTGGAAGTGGGTATTGTGACGGAGATCCGTACGCCAACTGGGTATTCTCTGCCATCTGGGTCTTCCTTGCCACCATTAGATCACATAGCCCGTCTGTGCATAGCCCAGTCACTTGCCAAGACAGAGTGTAGGGTGAAATAGAACTCACTTTATTCAAGAAAAGCACAGTCTTTTATACAAAACTTCAATCAGATATGAGCATGATCACATCACCAAGAACAATACTCTGCCTAGCCAGCATAATCACATCACCACAAAAAATAGATGTAATCTAGTCAACCATCAATGATGAAGGAGGAAATAAGTAACTGTGAGGGGGTTGAGAATTGTAGTGTCACACTGCTCCTCCATAGTTCCATGGTCAGGGAGTCCTGGTGAGACCCCAGTTGGGTCCACTTAGAGCTGCCTGGTTAGCTCCCCCTACCCCTCCAACTCCAGTCTGTCCGGACAATCCATCTGTGTTGGCGTTTTGTTTCCCTGGACGACACTGGACAGTAAAATTAAAGGGCTGTAAAGCCAGGCTCCATTACAGGAGCTTGACAGTGACTCCAGACACTCGGTTCAGCCAAACCAGGGGATTGTGATCCGTGAGGATGGTGAACGATCGCCCTTAGAGGTAAGGGTGCAGCTTCCGTAGAGCCCATACCAGAGCCAGGCATTCTTTTTTGCTGGCCTCGTAGTCCACCTCCCGGGGTAGAAGTTTGCTTCTGATGTAAGCGACTGGTTGTTCATTACTATCTTCTCTGACCTGGCTTTGCACAGCTCCCAACCCAAACATGGAGGCATCTGAGTGAAAGATAAAACGTTTGGATGAGTCAGGGGATGCTAGGATGGGTGCTTGGCTGAGGGCACACATAAGGCATTGGAAGGCTGTAATTGGGGATAAACTTCCTGCAGTTCCAGTGGTCCCCAGGAAGTCTAACACTTGGGTTCTGGTATGGGGCACCGGCCAGTTAGTGACTGCTTCTGTCTTTGCTGGTTCAGGCCTCTGTTTCCCACAACTCACCCAGTGTCCTAAGTACTGGACCTCTGACATGCCGATGTGGCATTTGCCCGGCTTAACCATGAACCCTGATGCGGTCCAGCACAACCCCTAGATGGTCTAAGTGTTCCTCCCAGGTGGCACTATAGACCGCTATATTGATCAGATAGATGCAGGCATAGTCCTGCAGCCCATCCAGAAGCTGATCTATCATCCTTTGGAAGGTGGCCGATGTATTCTTCATCCTGAAACACTGAACAAACCCAATCAGGGAACCAACAGTTCAAACAACACTTAGCACATAGCACAATGACAGCAATGACAAAGTTAACCCCTGGAATGCCAGGGAAGTACCCTGCAAATGTGCATGACCTACAAATAAGTCCTGAACAACATTAATTCATCAACCCTCTGAGGGACAAGGGATTTACAAATCAAACTCAAACAATCTGTGCGACGATACCCCAGCACAGCCGGGGTTAATACATATCAACATATATGTCCACACAACACAATATGCATACCTGTCTATTGCTAAGCAACGCAAGCCTACTTGTACAACATCCCCAGAAAATGGAGAGCCAAGGTGCACCGGTCAACGTCACACATGCACCTGACAAGTAAACAGCAATTACAACAAACACATTCAAACAACAAGAGCCACACCAGCATACATATACCTGGGCAACACCCCTTCCAACTGGTCCCTCTGTGTCTGATGACAGTGCCAAGACAACAACCCACCACTGTCTTAAAGTGACATCTCACCTTCCTCAAACATGGTGTGTTTACAGTGAGACTACTCAGAGAGAGATTACAAGCATTACGTTTCAATTACAATACCTGCACAGACATCAGTGAAGGAGGTGTCCGAGGGCTAGGGAGCCTCAAAAACCCCCAAGCACACCTGCACATCTTCCTCCAGTTGCAACGCTGATGCCCTGGATGGCGAGTTAGACAGAAGCCTGTCTCCACCTGGACCATCAAGACATGCAGCAGCATCTCAGTTTCCGCTACCAGAGCTCCCACAGCTGCAACATGGACCTGTAGAGAAGTACAGGTAGGATAGAAAATTTCCAAGACCCAGGATATACAACACAAGGGTCATTCTCTTTGGAATGATGGAAGCTGAATTGAGAGACCAGTACAAATTAATGAAAACCCAGATTAGCATGATCATGACACACAAGTAGTATGTCCCCCTTACACAACATCATTCACATAACCAAGTGATCCATGTGTCACAATGTCACTTCTTTTCCACAGGGAATACTGGATATGGGTGCAAACTGTGGCTTCTCACACCAGACCAAAATTCACAAAAGGAAAGAGTCCAAAGTTACCCTGAGGCAGCAGGCCTTGTCTACAGGGTAAATTGTGGAGCCCTCGACAGTTATAAAAATGGAGGTAGTGTGCAGGATTTAAGAGGGATTTAGACATGTTAAGTTTTAAGCTATGATGAGCCATCCATTAATAGATCGCACTAAGGCAATCTGAGACCCGTTGCTGTATTTCATGGGATATAGAGGGTGCGGAGAAATATATTTGTGTATCATCTGCATAGAAATGGTAGTTGAACCCAAAGGATTTTATCAGTTGCCCCAGGGAGAGTATATACAGAGAAAAGAGAAGTGGTCCCAGAACAGAGCCTTGGGGTACATCTACTGAGAGGGTGATCAGAGGGGAGGAGGTATCAGCGTATGTCACAGTGAAAGACCGTTGAAAGAGATAGGATAGAAGCCAGGAATTTTCCAGGCCACAGATGCAAAGTGACTTGAGAACCTGGGAGAGAATGGTATGGTCGATTATGCTGAATGCTGCTGCTAGGTCTAGGAGGATAAGAAGAGAGAAATGGCCATTGGTTTTTGCAATGTGGAGATCATTTGTCATTTTGATAAGGGCAGTTTCTGTAAAGAAAGTGGGTCGAAAGCCAGACTGCAGCTGGTCCAGAGTGTTATGGGGAAAGTAAGTAGACGAGAGTAGGCTAGGCGCTTAAGGAACTTAGAGGCAAAGGGCAAGAGTGATAAAAAATTATATGTTTCACGCCACAGGATGACTGAGATACACATAAATTTCCAGCCTTGAAATTGCCTGTATGAACATCATAATGACATAGCTGTCAGGATAATGATCACATGCCACTGTCATTCCAAGAACTTATTTAATTGAGGCTATGAAGTCAACTAGCATCTGGACTTCCATTCGGTATTGATGTGACATTGTAACTTCAAAGATATCAACTATCCCCCTGTGAAAACCCATACACCCAATTGCCTATGTCCAACATATTCCTGAGAGTTAGAGGGGTAACCAAAGCATTGACATTCCATGTGTGGTATTAGAGGTATTATGAAAACAACAGATTTGCGATGCCTAATGTAGCTGTATAGGGATGGATTTACTGTGTCAGTGTGCTGGCTACTGCATCAGAGTACCTAATTGGGAGGGAGGTTGGCAGGTCCAGCGTGTGTGTGTGTATATATGTGTGTGCAGCACAATGCCAAGACACAGCAACAGCTTCTGCTTCATGTTTTTTTATTCATATACTAAGTTAAGTATCGAAACATATCTTAAAGATGGGAAAACTTCTGGCTATAACAGTATATCAACACTGTCAATGTAAAATTAAACTCGCCCAATAAACTTTGTGGTGCAGGTCAGGTACACTCCCCACAGCCCCAGCCAAGAGCTCAGACAAATGAGACAACACTGGAAGGGAGCACATACAATGACCCTTTTAACATGTGTTCATGAAAAAAGCTCTTTATTATACAAAATTTAAAAACATAAGGACAAGCCTTATTAGGTCAACAGATCACTCTTGACAGCAACAGAAAAAAGAACGTTTATCGTCTATTATCACTTATTCATATGACTGCTGGCTACTGCATCGGAGTAACTAATTGGTATGGTAGGTTGTCAGGCTCAGCATATATGTGTGTGTGTGTGTGTGTGTGTGTGTGTGTGTGTATGTGCAGCACAATGTCAAGGCAAAGCAACAGGTTCTGCTTTATGGTTTTTTTCATATACTAAGTTAAGTATTGTTACAATTTCCCATTAACATATTCATATGGCTGGTTAGCATCCCCTCAATCTTAACCCTATGAGTTCCAGATGGGTATACAACCCATTGTGAATCAATGGGTTGCATACCCCCTCTGGAATGCAATAGGTTAATTGGATAATGATGGTCTATCCTTTGTGTACCAGACAGTTATGCACTGCAGTGTCAACTCCTGTCATTCCTTCCCACAGGCATCCATGGCATGACCCATTGTCATGTCCCTCGCCATCCTTGCCAGTAGCTCTACTGGCTTCAGGACGGCTGGGCGCATGCGCGCGTCCTCGCGCATGCGCAGTAGCAAGGTCTGACGTCGGTCGTCGCACCGACGTCATTCACTGGGCGCCTGGCGTCCATTTAAAACTGGCGGCAACCGGGACTCGGCGCTCAGTTGTCGCTTGAGTCCCGGGCGGTCTACTTGCCGCAGTTTCGCCTCCCAGCTCTTCCTGCTTCCAGTCTGCGTTTAGGCTCTGCATACTTCAGCCCAGCCTTCTCCTGCAATCCTCCAGTCCAGCCAGCTTTCTCCTGGGGTCTTCCAGCCAGCCTTCTCCTGGGGTCCACCAGCCAGTCTTCACCTGGGGTCCTCCTGCCAGCCTTCACCTGTGGTTCTCCAGCCAGCTCTCTCCTGTGGTCCTCCAGCCCAGTCTGCTTCTTTTGTTCCTCCAGCCAGCCTTCTCCTGGGGTCCTCCTATCCAACCTGCATCTTCTGCCAAGCTGCCACTCTACAGACCTTCCTCTTGGACCTTGTATTGGATCTCAGGTACTGACCTCTGGCTTGCTACACTGGACTTGCATTATCTCAGCCTGCCCTGACCTCTGGCTTGTTACACTGGACTTGCATTATCTCAGCCTGCCCTGACCTCTGGCTTGTTACACTGGACTTGCTTTATCTCAGCCTGACCTGACCTCTGGCTTGTTCTACTGGACTTGCATTATCTAAATAAAGCTACCCTTGGCCTATCTACTGTTTCCCTGCATTCTGGGTTCCTTATTCGCTTATCTTAGATTATATAGCTTCCTGCTAATCTCTGGGTGGCTCCTCCCACCCAGAGATAGGCTTCAGTAAGCTTACATCCTTACACCCATCGTGGAAGACAGGAATGTCCAAGTTACCCTGGTAAAATGCTGACTGCACTTCCATTTAGTGCTCCTCTTGCTGCTCTTAGTACCACTGTCTGTTAATACCATATGGCAAAATGTGACGTCGCTGACATGAGCAATATGGTGGGACTTGATGAGGGCACCTCTGTTCCTACTATGGATGGGAGAAAATTTTTGCCGCAACCTGAAATCGGCAAAAAATGGCACATTCCATTTGGTAAAAAATTTCTCTTGAAAAGTGCTGATTTTCCGATTTTGGGGTTGGGGTTATTTATAGAGATGTTGAAGTCCCCCAAGATAAGAGGGGGGATGTCAGAGTACATAAGATGAGGGAGCCAAGAAGCAAAACAACAGGGGGGAGAAAAGACAAAGTGTATGAGCTTCCAAGGTAGGAAAGGAGAGAGAGGAAACAGATGGGATTGTGTGAAATGTGTAGTTAGATAATAGCAGGATGCCTACTCCACCCCCTGTCTGTTAGTGGGTCTATGAGTATAGGTGAATTGTAGGAAACCACATGAAAATGCAGCTGTGTCTGATGATGTAAGCCAGATTTCAATGAAGGCAAGGAGGTTTAGAGAGTTTATGATAAACAGATCATGAATAGATGTTAGTTTATTGCACATAGGGTGGGCATTCCAGATACTGAAATAAAAAGGAGGGGAGGAGGTTAGGTGATACTGTACAGTTATTAAGTTACAGGTGTTCAATGTGTGAGAGCAAATTGTTGTAGAAGAGGGAAGAGAAGGTGCCTGGATTAGGTGAGATATCACCTGCAGCAAGTAGAATGAGAAGCATGAGGAACAGAAGGTGGGAGTCAGACTTACAGCAGTTGGACATGTTTGCACGGGTAGAAGGAGATAGTGGCTATAGGGAACAGGGGAATGGAAGCAGAGAAGTGGTAAGGGAAGAAGTGAAGGTGCAATGTGAATGGAGTTACAGTTAATGTGGACACAGGAAGAGTAGGGTTTGATGCAGGTAAGTATTTTTATGAAAAAACAAAGATCCAAAATAGGGCATGGTGAGGTTTATGCGTGGAACAGTAGAATCTGTACAACAGTCAGTTTGTGTTCAAATTGAGTACTGATGAGTTGGCTGTTCAAGGGTCATTCCAAGACAGTAACAGCTATGAAAGGTGTAGGTGCCAGAGAGGGTGAAGAGATGCAGTTGCAGGACTACCAGTTATCTGGTGAAGGCAGGAATCTGTGCAGGCTGAAGCAGCTGAAATATAGCAAGGTTACAGTAAATAATAATCTGAAGATGTTAAGTAGAGCATGCAAATTGCAATAGTTAATAGGGGTTGTAGCAGAAACCCTGGACGCTGTGCTGTCCTGGGCCATTGTGCCCTTGATGTGGCTACAAGATGGGTAGCCGGTTCTGTGGATGAAGGTAACTGGCTGGATTACTTGAATGCAGGTCTCCTGATGTCAGTATCACGGTGCCCATGATTGCTGGCTTTTGCTGTCAGTCAGGTGTGTGAACTCTCCATTGGCCGCCTGTCTATTGCCCGCCCAGTATTGCCTATATAGACTGGGCTGAGGTACCCTTTGGTTGCCCTTTCGTGGTGTCTCTATGTCAGTAGTCACCTGCCTTTGTAACTGTATTGCAGGGCCTTTTTAGCTCTGTTTACCAGTGTCAGTGTGTCGTCCAGACACCAGTGTCACTCCTGCGTTGTTCCTGCCTCCGTTCCTGATCCGGTTGGGCTGACGTTCCTGCTTCCATTCCTGATCCGGTGTTACCGTTGTTCCAGCTCCCGTTCCTGACCTGGCTTGGTTGTCTCTGCTGTTCCAGTGTCCTGGCCTGGCCTGTGTGTCGTTCCTGCTCCTGGATCCTGACTGTCATCCTTCATTCGACCCTGGTCACCCAGGCGACATTCTGACTACTAGTTTTCTCCATATCACCGGTTGCTAGCTGCCTCCATTTCTAGCACCAGTAGGGTTTCTGTGTTGCCCAGTACGCGGTACTGGTTTACTCCATATTCACCGGGTGCTAGCTGCCTCCTTTACTGCACCGGTAGGGAGTTCCCATTGCCCAGTACGTGGTACTGGTTTTCTCCATTTCACCGGTTGCTGCTGCCTCCATTACTGTACCGGTAGGGTGTTCCCGTTGTCCAGTATGCGGTACTGGTTTACTCCATTCACCGGTTGCTGCTGCCTCCATTATTGCACCGGTAGGGCGTTCCTATTGTCTAGTACGCGGTACTGGTTTACTCCATATCACCGGTTGCTGCTGCCTCCATTATTGCACCGGTAGGGCGTTCCTGTTGTCCAGTACGTGGTACTGGTTTACTCCATATCACCGGTTGCTAAGCTGCCTCCATCATTGCACCGGTAGGGCGTTCCTGTTGTCCAGTACGTGGTACTGGTTTACTCCATATCACCAGTTGCTAAGCTGCCTCCTTTACTGCACCGGTAGGGAGTTCCTGTTGTTCAGTACGCAGTACTGGTTTACTCAGACACCGGTTGCCAGCTGTCTCCATTTACAGCACCGGTTGGGCCTCCCTGGTTGTCCTATGCGTGATATTGATTTGCTCCACTGTACCATCTTATGCTGATGCATCCAACCTTACATCACTAGTGGAGCTGTCCTTCAGTCATTTAGGCTGCCTTGCCCGGTATATTGGCAAGGCCGGTAGAGCCTTACTCAGATTGTCGTGCCATCCTCCAGGCTGCCTTGCCCAGTATATTGGCAAGGCCGGTAGAGCCTACCATACTGTATCTTGTAAAAGCTACTGTTTGAACCTATTTTATGCATGTCGTATATATGTATGTTCAGGACCCGTGAGGGTTCTTATTAAACTTTTCAATAAAGTTTGATTTTTATCTTACTCTGTGTCTGAAAGTCAAAACAAACCGTAACAGTCAGCTACAAGATGGTTAGTTGGTCTCTTAGCTGGATGAAGCAGGTTGGATCACTAGAACATAGCTCTCCTGAATGGGGGATCAAAGGGGACCCTTTAAACAATTCAGGAATAAAACACAGGACACAGTTCTAGTCCAAAACGACTACTGACTTTATTCAGGGGATAGAGGGCATTTTATACATAACTGACATACAATGATACAATGGTAGGGTGGGCTGAGAACACAAAGGGACAATACAGACAGTTAACAGTGAGAAAATACTTTGGGAGTGGGACACAATAGAACAATGCTTGGGGAACAATTGGGAGTTCACATGGGACAACGGAAGGGCAAACATGGGCATAAAAGAGATCTTTCACAGTAAAGCAGTTTTACATAATTTAATCTTTCTGCTCCAAATCCTGGCCAATAGGATTCGGAGTGACAAGATACAGAGACCAATCCTGGTCGAGTATGTCAACAGATGCCTGGACAGGGAGGACCAATCCCCAGCTTGCCTACCTGTCCCCAGCAAAACCTATGCCAAACTCTTGCATACATTACATGGCCGGCGACCCATCAGCAACCTTCCTACTTTTGAAAGGAAGGTGGTGTTTGTCCTTAGTCTTGCCTCGAGTTTCTTTCTCTTGTTAAAGTCAGTCTCTTTTCTGTACTGGTTCCTAGGCCTGAAAAGTCTTCCAAGTAACAGCCTAGGGTCCGTTACATCAGTTCCCACAGGTAAATGAGTTAGTATCTTTGTTCATTGTAATATTAATAATATACACTGACAACTGAATTTAAAGTTGAAATAATGTGCATGAGTTTTAAAGTCATGTATTGTGCATTAAGATTTTATTCTTATCATGCCTGAAGTAGAACCCTAGGCCTCTATTCAACTGTCCCCATTAAAACAGACGGTAGATCAAAAATGGCTACAATCTGTACACCTACTGTGTCACAATTGGTATTCAATTGCCCTACCATCTGATACCATAATAAACATTAGTTCAAAGAATCTAACTTTTGGCCAAATGTCCATTGTGTGTTTTAAGTTCAGAAAACCCACGCTAAGTAGTGTGAGTATGGGAACATCAAAGAAAAAGGGCTAACAATTGGTGCTTGACACACTGTGAAGCGATGAGTGGGAACTCAATACACAGTCACCCTCCCAAACACTAACCCTACTCTACCCAGTGAAATGCAACAATATTAGCCCTATCACTAGCCTAACACCCGGAGCGGGGTTTTCAGCACACTGCTCAGCTAATGTCTGTCTTATTCTGTCATCTTCTATCTTGCTTCTTCTTCTATCTTTCATCTTCTGTCTTTTTATCTTCTTTGCATCACAGATGTACCTGTATGCTCCATTAAATTATGAATTCAAGATATGCAGTCGTAAACTCTTTGAATGCCAGGCACACTTTTCAAATGCTTTAAGGGACTCTGCTCCCACAAAATCATTGTGCAGATTTTTATCCATTAGTGTGTCCCTTAGTGTATCTTAAGGCTAATGTATTGAATTGAATGGCATATTTCAGAGCTTTGTAATGTGTTATTATGGGTGCAACCGTAAGCAAAATTTTGCTCCCAAAGTTCTTTTTATTTTTTACTGCTGTATTTTTCATAGCACTGGTAACTGAATTGCTTACCATGCTTGAAGAAATGTTGTTTGAGTATTTCTTTGGCATCAGAGGTGATTGTATCAAGCCCTGAATGGCCAATTGAAATTAAAGAGGTTGTTTTTTTTTTTTTTGTTCACTCTGGGGCAGCTAGTTTGTTCAGAATTACACCTTTCTTTTGTACATAGTGCAATTATTTAGTTATAGTTGTTTAATCTATAAACCTTTTTCAGTTCCTAATTTAAGAACATAATACAATTATTTATTCATGTTATTAATTAGACTAAAACACCCAAAAGAAATAATTATCTTTGGAATACAGTACATTTAAATCTTAATTCGTGTGCATTCATACTACTGTCAAAATCTTACTAAATGTGCTTAATTATTGCTTCAGACTTTAAAAATGTGAAATACCATTTTCCCCTTTTACTACTCATATCTGTTATCAATCAAACTTTACCATTAGCTGGAAAGTAAATGCCTGGCGTTTTGCCACCTAGAAGATCCAGTTCTGCGGTTTCTATTAACTCAAACCACAGTATTCGTAAATGCCAAGGTTTTGCCATAGCTCAAGGTCAAAGCAGGGAAATTATAATTTTTGACAAGCAGCAAAGATTGTTTTGCATTCAGATTATTTCAAGCAGTTAATATTAATATTAATAATAATAATGTAAGTCAATGTAGTGCTTGAAGCAATATTTCTAATCTGTGACTGAAACCTAAGGCGCATTTTCAAATTTTCAGACTTGCTTATATTTTGGAGAACAAATATTTGTCTAAATTGTTGCATGAAATGTGTTTTTCTATTACTTCTTTTATTGTCACATATTATTAACTCCTTGGATGCTTTGTAATGCACTGAAGAAATCTGTAGTATCCAGAGTTAACTAAAACTGTGCAAAACTTCGGACAAATATATTTAAAGCATTCACCATAGGGGGGATTTACTAATGCTATTTGTGCTAAAATGATTGCTAGAATCGTTTTATTGGTGCTGCTCCTGTCTATCGCCTATTTACTAACTTTTTCATGCCAAAACCAATCTCCTTACTACAATTTGCAACAAAGAGAGGGCATTTTTGAGGTCTTTCTGTTTTCTTGCTTCCTGCTTTGTCCAAAACAAAGAATTTGGAGTAAGTTTATTGCAATTCCCTGCTATAGGGGAGGCTTTTTGGGTTTGCCCACGTTACAATTCTTAATGACAGTAGAATGTGTGCTCTAGTAGTGCTGGGCAAAAAGTGAGAAAAATTTCAAACATGACTTTTCGCGTAAAACGGCTGATTTTTTGCTTTTTTCCTCAAAGTTTTCTCTTTTTCTCAAATACAAAATTTTTCACCTATTCCAACACATTATTCTCTGATTCCAACACATTTTTTGCATATTTTAACACATTTTTTATCTATTCACACATTTTCTCCTATTCTAACACATTTTTTTCCTATTCTAACACGTTTCACCTATTCCAACACATTTTTCCTATGTTTAATATGGTGCAAAATTTCCCAGCACAATATTTCTTCTTCTGAGGATTGTAGTGGAGAAATAAGTAGCTGGAAGTCAAAGTTGTGAGTCCTACAGCAACATATACCTTGAAAAATGAGTTAGCATGCAGAGTGCCTTTGCCCACAACACTTACGTCCTGTTTAAGTGACACTATCACATATTCATGATGATGTCAAGTGATAAAAAAAACATAAAGTACAGTCTACAATGTGGCAGATGTGTATGGTAGTGGTGGTGGGGGACTGGCGTGGTGTGATTGGCGGGACATTGACAAACTGCATCCACTCCGGGAGGAATGAGATCATCATCATTCATTTCACATGCTGCAGCAATGATTGCTACAGTCAGTTTTTGCACTAACACTTTATTCCCATGCCCCTGCACTTCTTCCATCTTTCCCCCTCCCACTTGTGCATTTGCTAGACATTACTTAACTACTGTGTGTGTTTTTACTCTCTACAATACACAACTGATGAAGTGTGATGTCTTGCCTTGGCCCTCAACAAAATTCTCAATGTCGTCTGCTGTCTATCAAGTCTGCCTCAGTCACAGAGCTCCCAGTCAGCTGTCTGATATATTTATTTTTTAATTTTTTTTTTAAGTTGTCCACCATATCTTATCAAACTTAGTCCCCAAAATATATATATAATTAAAAAACAAAATCAACAACTTCTTTCCCCAGGCTTCCCCAGCACAGAGACAATAAAAGTAAAATCAGCAAGCAATTTAGACCCCAGCTGCCTGTGTCTTGCCAGTTAGTCACACCAAATTTTGGGGTATTTGGGGTTAACCTCCTGCCTCGCTTCTTCTCCCCATTGTGCCCCCAGACTCCCCTGCTATAGAGAACAAATGTCCTACCTAAGTAACTCCCTAAAACTAAGCTTTAACGCCCCTTTATTTGTCTATCTTCTTTAGCTCAAAAACATGCTGCTCTCTCCTCTCACAAACACAGAATGGCATGCTGTGAGAGCCTGACAGCCTTTTATATTGCTGTAGAAAAGTTTTGTGTGGTGGAGAAAGATTTTTCTATCTACTGATTTCAATGCAATGAGCTAGGCGAAAAAAGCAGGAAAAATGGGAAAATTTTTTGCCAAGTGGAAAGTGCCGTTTTTCACCAATTTCAATTTGAGGTGAACATTTTTGCCCATCCCTATGCTATAGTATGAACTAAAGAGATCATTTGCTCTAGCACAGAACTCAAAGTGCATTTTGGACTAAAATATTTGTGCAGAAAATGAGCTGCGCTGACAGATTTGTAAATTCCAACCTATATATATCTAAAGTTTGTGACAGTAGAGCACTCGCTTAATTAAAGGTACAACTTGCCTAGGTGCCAGTCTTAGTATGCATGTATATACAAAGCGAAGAAAACCGCACTCACAGGACTTCTGGTGGAGAAAAAAGTGCTGATTCAAATAAATCAGCACCTTTTCTCATCCAGAAGTCCTGTGAGTGTGGTTTTCTTCACTTTGTACCTATATATCTATTTATGAAAAGAAAATTACTTTGTTGACATTGATAGCATTACATATAACATGTAATGTAGACAATTAAATATAGATCAGTTTCATACAATGTTATATCTATATAAGTGATTCTATACTGGATTTAACAATCTGTTAATAACTGCAAAATAAAATGCGTGCATGCTAAGAACAGGAACTACTGTATGTTATATGTTTGTACTTTGTAAGGCCCTGTTTACACAGGCAGAACCAAAGCAGTGATGCTTCATTTCCGATGTTGCCTTTTGTGAACACACAATGTCCAGCATATTGCATAGTTACTGCAGTCACACAGTAATTCAATCTGTGGGGAGCTGGGGTAATATACAGTAAGGAGTGTAAGGGGCTAGGATGGTGATATAGTAGTGAATTTGTATCAATGAAATGTTCACAGTGTGCACTGAGATGTCCTTGTCATATCCCTGTGAATCCAACAATCCATGGCAATTTGTCAACACCACCATGAATCTGCCATGCCTTCAACAGGTTTACAATTTTGCTCTAATTCGACAATGGCCCATTTGCATATGGAAATGCAGGTTGATTTGCCATTTCTTATTTATGTGGGTGTGTTTATTTGTGAATATGGCTCTTGACCACATGCACTAAGCTCCAACAGCAGAGTTTGGTTTTGGAGTTCAAAATCCTAACATCGCTGTCCTGATGTTGGTAATGTTGGGATCATTTTGTAACTCACTAGTTTGCTCTCTGCTAAAGAGCAGAAACAGTAGTTGCCTTCCTTTAACCACCTATTAACCCCCTCTTTATCCCAGCTCCCTTCCCCCATATCCCCTTTTTTTATCCCCAATGCCTCCTTTCTCATGGATGGATGACAATGAAGGCTTGGTGAGGCTTAGCCTCCCGAAACCTAATTGCTTGCTGTCATGTATAATTAGCATCGACATACAGGTTTGTCCTTTATTTGCCCCACTCCACCCCTTGACATTTCATAGGTTTTAAAGTGTCCAATACTTAACCTTTTGTTAACATCCTTGATCCTAGAGAGGTGTCTGTTGGCGAGCTCTCCAGCAGTTAAAGAGTTAAATATAGTAATGTGCTATGTACATTTAAATCACTGAGCATGGTACAAGGAAGCCAATTCTCCCTTTGTTAATAGCTCACAATAGTGTGTCCACATCTAGTAATATTACTCAAAATGGTATCCTATCCCATGATGCTGTGGTAAGCTGAATTGTATGGCCCAATAATATGCATAATGCATTCTCTGTTTGATGATTTTTATTTCTTTGTAATATATTACCTATCCATGATTCATGATAAAGGAAGTTTAATCTTTGGCTACATATTATGAATAACGCTACTTTGTCTGATAACCACAACATAATAGGGGTATTCATAAGTGAAGACTGCAGTATTCACTGTATTTTGTAATAAAAATGGTATGTGTATTTTGGTAGCTGGATTATGCTCTGGCAAAACTTAAATCCCTCTTTTTCACTATATAAATAAAGGTTTTGTTTTAATATTTTTATATCTGATATTTTACTAGCTCTCCTCTAAGAGACAAAATCGAATGCTGGTTTTTCAGGGTTATCTTTCCTTTCTTCAACCTTCTGTTTCTGCAAGGGTCTGTGATATTGCTACTGCTGGCATTAACTCACATCAGCTCATCTCACCACACAGTGTCTGGTAAGGTGAGCAGATGTAACTGGCTAGCATCCATCCACATTGCCAGTTTGCACAGTGTGTCTGGCGATGTGAGCAAAAGTGAAAGAAAGTCAGTAGTGCAGCTTGGAAATTCCACCTGGCTTTTCCATTTATGCCTGCTCCATTATTCAGTAGAAGCTGATTCCGATTGCTTGACCCAACACCACTCACAGAGCTCCAAAAGCTATGGCAAGGCTGTTTGGTATTCAGATAGAGGGAGATATAGCCCTGGTCATTTTTTCTGTGTCCAGAATATTAACAATTTCAGTTGTTAGTCAGAGGTCAGTGGATCATGTATTGTCAAGCATTTAAAGACAACCCCTTCTGAATGAAAAAGCTGGCATAACTGAAAAGGGTGGAGGAGAGAATTTTAAATACAGATTAGTATCAAACCAGACACTTTTAGGGAGAGTGAATAGAATAAGTTTCAGTTTTGAGGTGGAAAAAGGACCCAGTGTGAGAAATGAAGAAGATTTGTGAGGCAGTTCTCCTATCATTATGTCTGGTAAGGGTGCAATGTTGTTTGTGGTGTTAAAGTCAGAGCGGGGGAGTGGAAAGAATGTGGTCAGACTACAGGGTTGTCAAACCATTGCAAATGTGTAAGGGAGAGCATCCCTTACAAATCAACAGCAGTTTGACAATCCTGCATGCTAATGACTAAATTCAACCCCCATCTGCATGCATACTTAATTCTTAGTGCAAAAAGAGGGAAATTACTTCAGCGCTGTAAAATAAATTCACTTTCTCAATATAAGGCTAAAGTAAAATAGAAAATAGGTTCAGCCCTGGGTTAAATCTGATACACAAAGAAACTAAAAATAGAACAAAAAGGTTACCTTGGTGATCCTATAGTGTAACAACCTCAATGTCCAATTTATTTCTTATAAATGTCCCAATTCTATATCGGACTTGCTTCCAGAAGTATCCCAACTCCAATCGAGCATGTAAAACAAAGTTCAAGAGAGACAGGAACCAATCATCAAATTCAAATAAAGAGGAAATAATATCCACTCACGTTTCAATATCTTTACTTTCGTGGTCCTTTTGATCTACTCTGGATCCAGGTAGCTGTCAACTCTGTAAATTGCGATCTGTGTCTTTGTATTCTTCTCCAGAGTCGGTTCCAATATGGATATGGTAATCACTTTCTCTCAAAGAGGTATATGTGTATTAATATACAGAATACTAATGACCCTTGACCTCCTCCACACTTACATATAAGAATCCAGTAATCTGTATGTCTGGCAGTCTCCCAGTGTCTTAGAGGCAATCCTGATGGCTTATACCATCAATTATGGGGTTAATCAATATGTGCTTAATTCAAAATAATATTTGTTCACAATTCACAGTACAAAATTGATGTCCAAAAAACAGGTAAATTGTAAAATCAAATCAAATAAAAACATCTAAATCTTTATATCCTTTCTATCCCTGAACACAATGAACGTTAAGTCCGTGGCCAGCGTCCTGTCAGACAGATAGGGCAGGCTTATGGCCAATTGTATTTCACTTTAGCCTTATTGTCGCAGAATGCCCAAAAATGATACAAGAAACAGATACGGTATTAGAACACCATCTTTATTAAATATACACAAGTAAAATGAAATAGCAAAAGCAGACAGAGCCCTCAGAGTGGGAGCAGACCCAGAACAGAGCAAGAGATTCCTACTAGAAATAGGAGAATGCTCCTGAGGGTCTCCAAATGTAGGTTGCCGAGGACTGCACCAGTACCGGGGATAAGACCCAGACAAATACAAGACAGGAACAGGTAGTGAGTACTGGAGGTTATGACCCAGCCAATACAGAACAGGAACAGGTAGCGAGTAACGGGGTTATGACCCAGCCATTAACTAGTACCAGACTGACAATGCCAGAAGGCAAAATTTGTATACTAGGCCGGAGCCACAGGTCAGTACAAGACCACACTTAGCCAGGGGCCACACATGGAGAGGATAGTCAGACAGAGCCACAGGTCAGTACCAGAGTGGGTAGTCATACTTAAGCCAAGGGTCAGGACACTGGAGTCAATGGAAGCCAAGCAAGGGTCAAAACAGACAGACACAAGACAAGAAGCTACTGCACTGGAACACCATGTAAGGGTGACTGATCGAGGTGTCCAAGCAGTTTATATACAGAATAGTCAGTAGGGAGGAGGAGCACACAACAAGCCCCTACAACTTTAAGAGCTGCTCGTGACATCACTGGGGTTTACCCAGATGATGCGCGCCCGCTCTACATGCTGATGCGGAAGCACCCCTACTGCAGACACAGAGTGACAGCTGCGAGAACTGGGAGGCTACCGGCCTCATGGAACCATCTGCACCAGTAAGTCCCCTCGAATAGAAGTGGCCAGTTCGTCCGACACCAGCTGAAAGGCACATTCTGACACATATTGAGAAAATGCATTTTGATTTACAGCACTGATGTAATTCCCATCTTTTTTTCTGTTTTGTGATTCATACACCCAACTTTAGCTTGCTGTTCATTTATTTTGTGCACAATTATTATGGATATCTTTAATACCTGGAGACATAGAGATATAGATCTAGTCTCCATCTTTGAAGAAGAACAGGAAAGCATTGTAGAAGAGGATGTAGATCTTAGTCTAACCTTCCGCAATCTAGAAAAATTAATGGTGAAAGAACTGAAAATCTGGTGGGACACTGGAGAACTGCTCTATGTCATTAATGAATTTAATTGTTGAACATCATTGGAGAAAATTGGAAGACATTAACTTACAAGTTGTTTATATTTATTGTGACCTGCCAGTTGTGCCTATCTTTCATATGGTGCCACAGGTGCATAAGATGCTTGTCGACCCTCCGGGCAGGCCCATTGTTTCTGGGATTGGTTCTCTAAATGAGGGCCTGTCCGAATATATCGACAAGCTCTTGTTTCCTATGGTTATAGAATTACCCTCATATCTACAAGATACAAGGGATGTACTGAGAGTTTTTGATGGTTTCCAGTGGAAAAGTACCTACCTGTGGGTTACACTAGATGTTGTAACCCTTTATTCATCCATTATTCATCAACATGGTCTTAGAGCTCTTGATTATTGGCTGGTAACCTTTGACAGCTTTCCACGAGTGCAGCAGCTTTTTCTTTTGGACTGTGTAGATTATCTGTTAACCCACAATTTCTTCACCTTCGATAGGGCCTTTTTCCTCCAGAGGCGTGGCACCTCTATGGTGGCGCACTTTGCGCCCTCATATGCTTACCTCTTTATGGGGTGGTGGGAGAGGTGCCACATTGTTTTGGGGGAGGGGTCCAATCAGGGTTGTATAAAGAAATATTTTAGGTATGTGGATGACATACTGATGGTATGGGATGGTCCTGAAGAGGATTTGTTGCACTATGTGGTGTCTTTGAACGATAACCGGTATAATCACAATTTACTTTGAATTTTCACAGGTATGGTATACACTTTTTGGATCTTAGGTTATCTGTAGAAGAAGATGGTAGGGTTAATACTACAATTTTTTATAAGCCTAATGCCGGCAATGCTCTCCTGCATGCTGCCTCTAATAATCCGAGGAGTTTAATTAGGAATCTGCCTGTGGGGCAGTTTTTGCGGATTAAACGCAACCGCTCCACGGGAGATGATTTTGAATTACATGTTAATATCTTGAAGAATAAGTTGATTGATAGGGGCTACTCCACGTGTGATGTGAAGCGTACATACAGGAGAACATTGGACACCCTTAGGGAGAATTTATCGAGAATTGGTAAACGTAGGAGTAGGAACCCTAAAAATCAGGGAAGAGACCCCCATATTCCTTGTTTTGTAACTAGTTACAGCAATAATGCATATCAAATTAAGAACATATTGAAAAGACATTGGATAGTTGTGTGTCAGGATGAGAGATTGAAACATCTATCACAGAGCTCTCCTATGGTTGTGTCTAAGAAGGGTAGGAGCATTGCGAATATAGTTTCCCCTAGCATGTTTCTATCAAAAAAATCTGTGGAGTGGTTATCAACTAAGGGCATGTTCGGATGTGCCCATAAAAAATGCATTTGTTGTGCATATGTTGTAAAGTCAGAAGAATTTAAATCTACAGTAACCAAAAAATTATATCGGGTTAAAAGTTTTATTACTTGTAATTCGAAGAACGTTGTGTATTTGGTGACGTGTAAATGTCGAAAGCAGTAAGTGGGGTGTACTGCTCGTCCCTTGAAGTTTAGAATTAGAGAACATTTGAATTCTATTACTAAGATAGACGGTTGATCTCAGGTTGCTAACCATATCATAAGAGAACATGACACAGGTAGTACATTTTTTTCCTTTCAGGGAATTGAGAAATGTGTGCACCCGTTAAGAGTTGGTGATGGGGTGGTAAGATTAAACAAGAGGGAAGTTTTCTGGATTTTTGAATTGAGAACTAGGATACCTAGTGGTCTCAATGTAGAATGGGATGTTAATTGCTATACAGGATAAATTGATGTTTTGCCATCCTTTCCCTTCGTTTTGGGTGTTTCACATTTCTAAAATATATAGTGTGTGTATCACACTTTTTTGTCTTGTTTGCTTATGAAACATCATTTGATGGATTTGTCATTAGAAATGTTTTTTTGTTTTTAGTTATGGCGTCATATTTGGGATTTATGCTATCTACTATGATATGTTTTTTTAATGTTATTGTATAATGTTATGTTTTGGATTAGGGTTCGCGTTTTCCTCTGCACTGCCGGGCAGGCATGCTATCTGATGTTTTGGTTGTTTGTCTCCTCGGCAGTGCATGGGTTAATGCACTTCCTTTATTCTCCTTCCCTTCCTTTCTCCTCTTTCTCCATTTTTCTTTCTCTTCTCTTCCCTTTTCTCCTCCCTTTCCTAATGTAATGAGGAGTGTATAGAAGGTTGTTTGGAAGGAGGTGATCCTATCCTCTGATGAAGGAGACCTGTGTGTCTCTGAAACACGTTAGGAATGGACTAATGTGATTGTATGTAAGTCCTGTAAGTTGATCACTTTTTTATGCTGTGTGCCTTAAGAAATAAAGAACCAAAGTTTTATTCATATCCTCCTTCTCATCCGTTTGTTTGTATGGGATGTCAGTATGCTTAGAAGGCATTAAATATAGTAGCATTATTTGTGCTTGTAGATCTTAGTCTAACCTTCCGCAATCTAGAAAAAATAATGGTGAAAGAACTGAAAATCTGGTGGGACATGGTTACTAAAGAAAAATATATACAATTAGAAATAGTGCCAAGGTGGTTTGCGATTAACAAAACATCCAACCTTCGATTACCCATCAGATGAATTTAAGTTTAAGTGGAACAAGACACTGGACAACTGCTCTATGTCATTAATGAATTTAATTGTTGAACATCATAGGAGAAAATTGGATGACATTAACTTACAAGTTGAGAAAATCCAGAAAACTCTGAACCTTTTAAAGAATTGGAAGGAGGAATCATCCAGTGAAACTGGGGTTAAATTTAAATCTACAGAGGAAGATATCATAAACTAAAGAGAGATATGAAGGATTATAAATATAATAATGAGAGGAATTGGTCCAAATATGTGAATCAAACTCATAAAAATAACTCAATTGAAAATAAAGAACTATCTCATGATAGGGTGATTCCCTAGCATAAGGAGTAATGATGAATTAACCACATCCCCAATAGAAAATAATATAGAAAAAGATAATGAGCAGATTATAAGGAGGGAAAGTACTAGGAGAAATAAATATCATAATAAGGATAAAAACAGATATTATACACAATTTAAAAATAACTATGGAAATAGTGGATTGTGTAGAAATCATGGTTATATAAGAACCCAGTCCTCGTATAATAGATATACACCATTACAATATGAAGAATCCTGTGGCCCTTTCTGTAACTCCCCTTTTTTTTATATCAGAGGAGGGAAAGAAACCAACAATACACAAACAGAAGTCTAAATTGGAGAGGAGAAGAATAGATACAAGGGAAAGAAGAGGGGAAAGAGAGGGGGCAGAAAGGTACGGGCAAAGATAAATAATGCTCCAGAAATTAAAATATTTAAAGCAGAACTTTCAGATAATAGCCAGTCACCATGCCTTCATTAAGTGCATGGTGACTAGCTTGAAAATAGATGTCTTACCATAAAAAAATACATGTGTCTTAAGGAATCCGTTCCGTTTTGGGACTGACGGGCAGGTTAGTGCGGTCTGTGAGCCTGTGCTGTCAGCCCCTTCTGGTGACCATATGGTGCAAAGCAGTCTACTCTATGGAGACTGGGACCGATGGCGCATGCGCACAGACAAGATGTCTGCACTCTAGCCTCATTTCTGGTCTCCAAACGTTAACAGTAGGCTAGAGGAGGAAGACTAGAGAAACCCAGACAGAGGCGAAACAACTAGCTCGCCATCACCTTCTTCTTCTATGGTAACTACATCTTCTGCCAATCCACCTTCTTCATCATTGTCTCCCACACCAAATGATATCCACTCTGTAGATGTTAGGATGTGTTAGTTCAAATCCACCCATTACACACTGTGTGGTGCACTGATCACACATGGCAGTGTGGTGTGGTGGAAGCAGGGCATCAACTGGCTACTGAGGACTTTCCATCCCGCAGAATATGTTAAGCTGGCAATAGGGAGGGTTCATCATTACTATTAGTCTGGCAGCAAGTTGTCATGTGTCCTTAATGGGTTCTGGAACAAGGGGTATACCGACAGCAGCAGTACTTGGTTTCTGGTGTCATGGTGTTTGGATAGAGTTGTGCCAGGTGTTATTTACCACACACACTGTGCACATTGCAGTTGCTGATGAGAGACACAGTTCTTGCTCTCAAGGGAAAAAAGTATATTCTAGTAAGAATACACCCATGATTTTGGAGGAAGGGCAGGTGGTGAAGAATTATTATTAATCATCCAGCTGCTTAAACAACTCAGCAGCAACAGCAGCAGCAAGAACAGCAGTCGCAAATTCCACAACTATATCAGGGAATTTGACAATGGCCAGTAGCCACTGGCCAACACAACATGACCTGCGAGCAGTTTGTTTTTTTTATCAGGGCTTGCTCTTTGAAAAAAACAAAAAACAAAAAAACAAAAATAAAAACAAAAAAAAAAGCATAGGACTACAAAAATACACAATTTTGTCCTAAGTCCTCTAAATCAATGTTTCCTAAGGGCTTGAGCTACTAACAAAAAATCTTACAAATCATACTCTACAAAATACTCTGTCATGTCAAAAATCCATCTACCCCAGTGGCAGCTTATGTCAGGGGGTTCCTGTTTCTATCACATTACATACAAATTTTTATTTTTATTTATTTTTTTTTTACTTACCAATACAGAAAGAAACCCCCCAAAAACATATTCCCCGTTCAACTGATTCTTTCCCCCGACTTCACCCACCAACACAGGCACCCTCCTCAGATCCCTTACCATGTCTTATGGATTTTTAGGATTTATTTATTATTGCCACCAAATCCCAGTAAACAAACCCTCCTAAAAAACATTCCCTGTTCAACTGATTCTTTCCCCATACACCACCAACACATGCACCCTCATGCCCCTTTTTTACTATGCCTTTGGGAAATAAAATTATATTTGCTATATGTTGTGCGTAAATTCAATGTTCCCATTGATTTCAATGGAATGTGCTAGGCGAAAAAAGAGGACATCACTTTTCGAGGGAAATTTTTTGCCAAGCAGGAAGTGCCATTTTTCGCCAATTTTATTTAGAGGCGAAAATTATCTCCCATACCTAGAAGGGAGGACAATGAGGGTTATCCACTAAGGTGTGATAAAGAGTTAATAAGGTATAATTTACTTCTCCAGTGATATAATTTCTCCAGTTCCTTTATAATTTAATGGAGCCTATGCACTGATATCTACGGGTGGGCGAAACTTGTCGCCGTGTTCCCGTGGGAAATTTAGCAAAAATCACATTGTTATCCGCTTTTTGGTGGGAAATTCTGCTTTAAAACTAATGCTTAAAATTTTTGCATCATTCGCCCATTGGCCAAAATTTTTCGCCATTTTTTCAATGACTAGAAAGTTTCCACCCATTGATTTACGTTGTTTTCGCACTTCCGCTATAAAATGGTGACATTTTCTCTGAAGGCAGACACAATAGAAGCAGCTACAGAGCGAGATAGACGGACTGCTATCACTATGGGCAAGGTGAAAAATAATCAATGGAGGAGCTGGAAGGACCCTTATGTGTCCACTGAGTCTGAGGAGGAGGAGGAAGTGACTAGCAGTACTGAACCAATGCTGTCCAGTCCCCCTAAATCACCCCAAGGGATCTTGGGGAATTTAATAGGAAGGGAGGGAGAAAAGGGAATGGGAAGGAATAGAGAAAAGGGAAGGAAGGGAGAAGAGGAAATGGGAAGGGAGGAAGAAAATGGTAGTACTAGTGAGAGCAGGACAGGTCAGCTGCCTGTGCCTGCTGCAAGATGTGCTGCCCCTGCTGCCAGTGCCACCACTGTGTACCTGCTGCCAGTGCTGAACCTGCTGCCACTAATATTTTGGCTGCTGCTATTGTTCCTTGTAGTACTCGTGGGGAAGGAGAAAATTATGCCAAGTGTGACAGAGGGGGACCCTCTGTCACATTGCTCGTCACCTCCTCTAATCAGCAGTGAGATGTCTGGAATAGAGCAGCATCATGTAGGCACTAGTGGTGGTGGTGGTGTTGGAGCAGCTGGGGCGGAAGAGAAATTGATGCCCTTTTTATCAGAAAGTGAGAAGGAATGGGAGACAGGGATGAGGATGGGCATCACCACCAACACTAGCAATCAGCTTTTGGAATTTGCAGAAATTGCAACTGGTCTAATTCATGCTGCTGCTGCTGAGATGAAAGGGCAGCAGGTTGCTGAGGATAAGGCTAGTGTGCCACAGACCACCGTGGACACAGTGGGAATGGGGTCAACAAGTAATGCGGGACTAGGACAGGTTCCACTTGCCAGTACCAGCAATACTCCTGGTCCTAGTTGCAGTGCTAAATCTGAGGCAGTAGCAGCAAAATTATAAGCTGCCACAAAAAGTAAAAGGGAATGTGGAGGATAAGAAGAAAGAGGCCATTCTTCTCCACCTGTTTCCTATCCCTCCCCCCAGAATTCATGGGTGTGGGACTATTATTCTCTTCCGGCAGGCACAGTGCAGTCATCATCAACAACGGTACAGTGCAAAATTTGTGACAAGTTAGTGAGAAGGGGAAAGGAGGGAACACACCTTGGCACAACCTCCCTGACAACACACATGAAACGCAGATACCATAACATTTATGTCAAACATGTTAAAGCCAAACACCCATTACAGAACTCTAGGACTGTTGTTACTGTACCCCCTGACTCTCCAGAAAGGTGGAGATCAAAGAGGAGGAAGAATAAAGATACCCAGAAAGACACTGGAAGTTACATGATAAGCAAAACAACTAGCTCACCTTCAACATCACCTTCTTCCTCTAGGGTAGCAAGTACATCTCCTGCCAATCCTCCTCGTTCATCGTTACCTCCCCCGCCAAATGATAGCCACTCTTTTCATGTTAGGATATGGCAGTTCGTCTCTAACCATTGCGCATTGTGTGGTGCACTGTCCACACATGCTAGTGTGGTGGAGGAGAAATGAAATCAGGGCATCAAGCGGCATCTGAGGAGATTCCATCCCGCAGAATATGCTAAGATGGAGGCAGGGAGGGTTCATTATTACTATTAAACTGTCAGCAAGTTGTCATGTGTCCTTAACGGTGTCTGGACAAGGGGTACAGTGACAGCGGTAGTACTTGGTTTCGGGTGTCATGGTGTTTGGATACAGTTGTGCCCCCAGATGTTATTTACCACACACATACTGTGCACATTGCAGTTGCTGAGGAGACCCACTGATCCTGCTCTCAAAGGAAAAAATATATTCTAATAACAACACACTCATGATGATTTTGGAGGAGGGGCAGGTAGAGAAGATTTAATGGCCAACTTGTTCTTTTCTCCACAAATACTGGGGGCTACTTATTCTGCTACTACTGCCTAAGCAGCATCACTGGAGCCATTCGTGGCAAATGGAACCTTCATCATCCATCTTACATGTTACTGCTATTGTTGATCCCATTCCATTTCAGTTTCCTAATCGTCCTGCTGCTTAAACAACTCAGCAGTAGCAGTACGAACAGCAGTTACAACTCAGGACTCAAATGGACATTTGACAGTGGCCACTGGCCAACATGACCTGCTGGCATTAGGCCAGTAGGGCATTTTTATTTTTGTTTCAAGGCTTGTGTTTAAAATAAATAAATAAAAACTAGTCCTACAAAAAATAAACAATTTTTGGGGGGGTTGTTTCTAACAAGCCTAAGTCCTACAAATCAATGTTTTCTTAGGGCTTGTGCCAAACAAGCTTAGGTCCTACAAATAATTGTTTCTTCAGGACTTGGGCCTCTATTAAGTCTAAGTCCTACAAAGGCCTCTAACAACAAATCAAACAAATCATCCTCTACAAAATACTCTATCAAGTCAAGTATCAGTCCACCCCGCTGGAACTGGAGGGAGGAGATCACTGGAGAAGTTATCTCCACTTTATCACCTCTTCACCACATCTTAGTGAATCTCCCCCATCATCTCCTTGCATCAATACATTTCAAGTCCACATTTGCATATCTGTCTCCCATTCTTTCTTGCTTTCTGCTAAAAAGGTCCTTATTGTTTGTTCCACCCCAGCTGCTCCACCATCACCCTCATTCCCACCACCATCAGTCCCTGCAGCTGCTGCTTCAGGAGAACTGCACTGGTTGGAGATGATGACAAATGTGACAGAGGTCAAAAAGGCAGACTGGCAGCACTAGCAGCAGGCACAGGTAGCTCATGTGTGGGGATTCTAGTATTGCTAGCCAGTTCTACCTTCTTCAGCATAATATCTCAGAGGCACAGTTCCGGGGAAAGGAGAATCACGGGGTCAAGGGGATGTTGTGGGCTTCCTTGACAGCTAGTCTAGCTGCTCTACATCATCATTTCCCCTTCCACCTCAGCAGAAGGATCAACAACAGTCACACTAATCCCACCACCAGCTTCTTCATCATAATTCTCATCATTACCTATATCTTCACCCCCTACCTCACCTCCAACACACTCTAGATGCTGTGTGGTAATAGTGAGACTGCTTGCAGATGGCAAGTGTGACTTAGGTTCCCCTACTCTTCTGCTGTCATACTTGTCATCATCTTCTACTCCTCCTCCTCCTGAGTATCAGAATGCATACTGGAAGCAGTAGTAGCAGGCACAGACAGCTGACCTGTGCTGCTCTCACTACTACCCAGTTTTGCCTTGCATACAAATTTCCCCCAGTTCCCAGGGGATGATGTAGGGGGATTGAGCATTATTTGGTTTGGGGAATTAGGGCTCCCAAACCCTGCCATGCTGGTGGTGGTCACTTCCTCCTCCTCCTTCTGACTCACTGGAGCATTACGGTCCTTCCAGCTCCTCCTTTTCTTTTTTAGATGTCTGCTCATACTATTAGCCAACAGTCTGAACCTCTACTGCCCGTATTTCACTCACTAAATCATTAGAAAATTGCCTATCATCTTCTTTATCTTTTAGCTGCTTCTTTTTCTGTTTCACTTCCTGGAAATATCACATTTTTGGAGCGAAAATTTGGAAACATTTCTATACTACTAACACACCCATGATTTTAGAGGAGGGGCAGGTGGAGAAGAATTATTAGCCAACTTCTTACTTTCTTCACATATACCTGAAGTGGTGGGGGCTAGTTATGGTGCTACTACCTCAGCTGCATCACTGGAGCTAGTCGTGGCAAGTGGAACCTTCATGATCCATCACACATTTTAATGCTGTTGTTGATCCCATTCCCTTTGCGCTCTTTATTTATTCTGCTGCGTAAACAAATTAGCAGCAGCAAGAACAGCAGTAACACATTCCACGTCTACAACAGGGCATTTGACAATGGCCAGTGGCCACTGGCCAATATGACATGACCTGCTGGGGTTTGTTTCTAGCAAGACTAAGTCCTACAAATCAATGTTTCCTTAGGACTTGTGCCAAACAAGTCTAATTCTTACAAATCAATGTTTCCTCAGGGATTGGGCCTCTAACAACAAATCTTACAAATCATCCTCTACAAAATACTCTGTCATGTCAAGTATCAGTTCACTCCAGTGGCAGATTACGTCAGGGGGCCCTTGCCTCTATCACATTACATACAAATGTATTATTTTATTATGTATATTTTTTATTATCTATCCCTCAATATCAGTCAACCCCCCCAAAAAAAAACATATTCCCTGTTCAACTGATTCTTTCCCCACACTCTACCCACCAACACAGGCACCCTCCTCAGGCCCCTATAGTTTGAGAGATATCCTCCTCTAAAATTCCTCTTCTCCTGATGTCAGCTGTAAAGCTGACAGAAGGAGTTCCGTGTTGGCTGACATAAGGAGGCTCTTCAGCAGAGACACAATAGCGCAATTTAAAAAGAATTACTTCTTTGGAACAGTCTAAAAAGTGTGCTTGCAAACCAGGCACACTTTGTAGACCGTTCCAAAGAAGTATTTCTTTTTAAATCTTGCTATTGTGGCTCTGCTGAAGAGACGCTTGTCGGTCCCTGAACCAGGAACTCCTGCTGTCAGGTTACAGCTGACATCAGAAGAAAGGGAGGTAGAGGGGAACGTTAATGGAGGATATCTCTCAAACCATAGCAGTGTGAGAGATAGGATATGTGGCATTTAACTTATTTTTTTAATCTCTACAAAACTCTAAACATTTTTTATGGGACATTATTGTCCCTTTAATGATTTGTATAATATATAATTACGTAACTTCCTATTTTGCCTTTACCTTATTTTAATGGACAAAGAGGTGATAGGTTGACATTCACTTGATCAGCACTCAAAGAGTTAAATATGTGCATTTTGTTTCAGCGGACATAGCTCACTGACGGTTGGGAGAAATCATGTAACCAATCTTGCACGATTGATGAGGGCAAGATTCTGATCTCGCCATTTTCATGGTCGTGACATTTTGAACGATCTATTTGTGTTGGTCACCAAATAGAAGGGGACATTTCAATAGAATACCAATTTGGGGCCAATCAGATGCCTCCCTGATGGTATAGTGTAATGGATAGTATCTGCCTGTACTTCTAAGCCTTGAGTAGACCATTAATTCTGATCAAATCCCCAACTCCATATGCAGAAATGCAACCTCAAACCTGCAAGGAACCTCTACCATGCTTCACTGTTGCTTGCAGACACTCATTCTTGTACCGCTCTTCAGCCCTTCGGTGAACAAACTGCCTTCTGCTACAGCTAAATATTTCAAATTTTGACTTATCAGTCCAGAGCACCTGCTGCTATTGTTCTGCACCCCAGTTCTGTGTTTTTGTCCATAGTTGAGTCTCTTGGCCTTGTTTCCACATCAGAGGGATAGCTTTTTGTCTGCAAATCTTCCATGGAGACCTCTTCTAACCAGACTTCACTGGACAGTAGATGGGTGTATCAGGGTTCCAATGTTTCCTGTCAATTCTGAGCTGATGGCACTGCTGGACATCTTCTGATTCTGAAGGGAAGTAAGCATGATGTATCTTTCATCTGTTGCACTGTTTGGCTGACCACTGAGTCTATGGTCCCAAAGTTGACGTTTCTTTGTGATTCTACAAAAGAGCTTGGACAGCACATCTGGAAACCCCTGTCTGCCTTGAAAATTTCTGCTTGGAGAGATCTTGCTGATGCAGTATAGCTACCATGCATCTTGCTGCTGTGCTCAGTCTTGCCATGGTGCATGACTTTTGACACTAAACTGTCTTCAGCTTGTTTGATGAGTTTGGCTTTTCCTCACCCAGTTATATTCCTCCTACACAGCTGTTTCAGTTTCAGTTAATGATAGTTTTTCATCCTAAATTGAGGAATATAAACTATTAATGTGTCTATTTTTGAAAGCATTCTTAGTTAACAGCATCCTATTTAAGAATTCGCTAAATTGTTTGTCAGAACCCGACATATGCAGTAGAGATGGCTGCATGCGCTGCAGTCATGCGCACTACACACTGCCCGCTCTGTGGCTGATAACGGAGCGGGGCTCCGAATTCAGACCGCAGTCCTCAAATACAGTCTGAATTCGGAGCGCCCTGCTCTGTATCAGTCGTGGTGCGGGCAGTCTCTACTGTGCATGACTGCACCGCTGCCATTGCTGGGTGGCACTGTGGCCCGTGTACACGGGCTCTTCAACTAGTATATATATATATATATATATATATATATATATATAAAATCACGAAAAGACGAGCACTCACAGGTCTTAACAACATTATATTTTAATTAACTGTCCAACGTTTCGGTCCAGTGAGGACCTTTCCCATGTAAGCCCATGTAATGCTTTGCATGCCATAGGGGTGCATGAGGCATTGCATACCCCCGGCATTCAATTAGTAAATCAATTGGAATTTCTGATTTGTACCCTATAAAGCAGAAGGTTTACTCTTTGGCTTTTTGAATTGCCCCTTACGTAGCTCTCTCTTACACATAAAAAAGCTGGAGTACTAAGCGGGTGTAATTCTGGAATAAACCAAGTGCACCATAGGGAACATATACAAATGTCAACATTTCCCAGTGATTTAACAGCTGTTAACCCCTTGTATGCTAGAGAGGTGTCCAGAGCTGGAATAATTCTGGACTAAACCAAGTGCACTACAGACATATGCAAATCTCCACAATTCCCATTGAGTTAAAACTTTTGGTGTCATATGGGTGCGGAACACATTGATAAATAGGGCTTTTAACCCCTTGAATGTTAGAGAGGTCTCCATCATCTTGTGCCTCCCCAGCATTAAGGACTTTTAAACCAAGGTGAGTTCCAGAGAGGTGTCCAACGCATTGCAACACAATGTGCTGGATATGTCTGTTCCACTCAAAAGGTTAATGCATGTTATAAATCCACATACAATAGATGTCAAACACAAGTATAACACAGAGCGCATGCTACATATACATAGATAATTACAGATAAAGGATTGCCTCTTCCTTTAAATGAAAAGCATTCCTCCAAAAGTATTACTAAAGTCACATTTCTATTATGATCCAGATCCCACTGTTTTTTCCTTCACAAATATAGAGTATATTCATATTAGAAACAAACAGATCCTCACCATCACATTTACTTCTAGTTATACCTACAATTTGGAGAAGTTAGAGCACATAAATTTCACAGAAACTGCTCCATCACTTTGCCAAAAAGAGAGAAATAGATTAAGTTTACAGTTCTCAGGTTAGCAAAAAAATAAAACAAACAAAAAACATCCAATTTCTTCCTAAGAGCAGGCTTTCTAAGATCACAGCCACACCCTCTGTTCAGTCTTAGCCCGACTTAACTACAAATAGAGGGCAGGTCACTGAAGGAGATCCACTGCATGAGCGGAGGAGGCCAGTCATTTGAAGAGGAGCAAGAACATGCTCCCTCAGCTTCAAAATTGTTCCATTTTTTATATTGCTTGGAATGGCTCAGCCTCCCTAGCCTTCACTATTCTCTGAAGTGCTAGTAGTTACACAATGTAATGGAGGGGTAGGCAATCTGAGACTCTCCAGCTGCTGCCAGACAACAGCACCTATCAGTAAGTTGTAGTCTGGCAAAACCTGGAGAGCCCCATGTTGCCTTCCCACTCTAATATGAGTGGCCAGGGGGAAATAATAATATTTTTTTTAATGTTGAGAATTATGTCTCCCCCCCAATCTTTACACCAGCTATGCCCCTACTCCACCCATTTCTCTCCCACCACAATAGTTTCACTGCCAAATCTCACCTACCACTACTGATTTCTATTGATTCCGCTGCTTCTCCTTGGTGGAGATGAATGCAGAGATGGTCACTGAAGGCACAGTTCATTCTTACCGCAGGCAGACTCAGCATGCAGCTTCACTCAGGTACCTGCTAGCCCCCCCCCCCCTCATTCCCACTAATCCTTCTAAGACTGCTCTCACTCCTGCTAATACAGCACGTGTCTGAGTGAGGGGGGTGGAGCATATGACTGAAAAGCCTGAACTCTTATGCTCCTGATGGGCTTCTCTCTCTCTTTCTCTCTCTCTCTCTCTATATATATTCTAGTGTAAGGGCCCTTGTACACAGGCCTACCAGTGCCTGTGTTCTGGGCAGTCTCTACTGTGCATGACTGCATTGGGCGTTCGGGCAGTCTCTACTGCACATGACTGCTTCAGATGTCTGGGCAGTCTCTACTGAGCATGACTGCATCGGATGTCTGGGCAGTCTCTACTGTGCATGACTGCATCGGATGTTTGGGCAGTTTCTACTGCGCATGACTGCGTTGGATGTTTGGGCAGTCTTTACTGTGCATCACTGCATCGGATGTTTGGGCAGTCTCTACTGCGCATGACTGCATCGGATGTTTGGGCGGTTTCTACTGCGCATGACTGCGTTGGATGTTTAGGTAGTCTTTACTGTGCATCACTGCATCGGATGTTTGGGCAGTCTCTATTGTGCATGACTGCCTCAGATGTTTGGGCAGTCTTTACTGCGCATGACTGCCTCGGATGTTTGGGCAGTCTCTATTGCGCTTACACATTCTTGGATCAGACAAACATACATTTGGCCTTTTATATTATAGGATACATATATAGATAGATATATAGATATAGATAGATATAGATATATCTATATATCTATCTATGGAACATGTGTATCAAGCACTCACAGGACTTGCAAAGAAAGTTTAAATAGTGATTTATTCAATCAACGTTTAGGCCAGGTAATGCTGGCCTTCCTCAGGATTGCCTGGCCAAAACATTGATTGAATAAATCACTATTTAAACTTTCTTTGCAAGTCCTGTGAGCGCTTGATACACATGTTCCATATACCAATTCAGTCTAATCGATGCACCCAGGCATATTTGATCTTGAAAAGTGAGAGTGCTTCCACCCTTCGTTGTATCTATCTATCTATCTATCTATCTATCTATAAAACATAATTTTCTCACTCCCAGTAATTTGCTTTTTATTGATGTGTTTAAAGCATTTATTTCAGCGGCACTCCCTAGTATATCTTTTTATCAATACTTGGAGTTATATCACTCTCTATGGATTGATGTATGTCTAGAGATGATCTTCAGAGCAAACAAGTGGACTAGTTTTTTCCATGTATCAATTTGTTTTCAGTTTTTAGATTTCTTCCTCTGTTATTGTATATTTTTGGATTGTACACTTTAAAATTTGAATTGTGATTTTGATATCCTCACCCTTTTTCATTTGCAAGTATATAAAGGCAGATACCAAGCACTCAAGATAATGAATACCTAGTACCTGTATGCAAGCAATTTTAGTCAAAATATACATGTTCAGAAACAGAAAAAACTCACACAACCTCTGTGGTTTACTCCATGTAATGCAAATGAACGTTTTGGTCTTCACCAGGATAATAATGACTGAACATTTAGAAAGAATAGTAAAAAGAAAAGAGTTTGATATAATGAATATGTAACTCCTTGGATGCTAAAGATGTTTCCAACATCCAAGCTGTTAATTCTGAAATGGTCTTTTTCTCCCTACTTCTATTATTTATTGGTTGCCATTAATTATGTCTTTTTTTCTGCAGTACCTTCCTAATGTAATTCAATTTACTATATATTTCTAAAGTCATTAATATTGTTTAGCACAAATATTTTATAATTCACTAATCTTGACAAAAAGGCAATGCCTTAGAAATAAAATATGCATGAAGAGTAATGGTTTCCTATTAATAACGTATTAGGTCAGACCACACTGTTTGTTGTATGTCTTACAGCTCATTTTTATTTTTTGTTTCCCAAACTCATAACTTATTTGACATTTTTTTTTAATTGTTGACAGTCTTACAAACTGTCAAACAACATTTGATTTTTTCACTATAGCATATATATTGATCTGATTTTTTGAACATGTTTTGAACGTTTTGGATTACATTGGTGACCTTGCTCTATCTTTTGTTTACATTCAGTTTGCATATTCCAGTCGGAAGTGAGATACCTTTGACCCGTTTGGGTCAAATATAGATCAATATGTATATCTTTTTAGATTTCACTGATTTTGATGTATAGTCTGGTTTGATACACATTTATAATGGATGCACACATTATTTATGTTTCACTATATTCTATTTTTATGTTCTTATACAAGTTGTTTTCTGATTAGATCAATGTCGGTAACAAACAGCGCTAACTTTTGGCACTATTTTTTAGATAAGCTATTTAAGGGTTGGTTTTGTCTGTTTATGGTGTAATCTTGATAAAGGCAATTGAGGGTGGCCGAAACGTTGATTTAATAAACACCTGTGTGATTTGACTGAACCATGGACTTCTGAGCGTGCTTCTCCTGTTCTCTGCTTTTATATATATATAAATATATATATATATATATATATATATATATATATATATATATATATATATACACCACATATTTTATTTTCAAAGTATAGACAAAATTAGTTGAAATTTAATGGGAGACTATATTCCAATCATAAGTAGGGGATGCACTAATTTTGTGTTACATTGATTTATGATAAACTAGGATTGCACAAATAACTGAGACACAAAGTTTGCGCTCAGAACCCTAACGATCGTTTCACCTTTCAACTTTTTTAAATGGTCACTGAAAGGTGAAACGATCGTTAGAGTTCTGAGTGCAAACTTTGTGTCTCAGTTATTTGTGCAATCCTAGTTTATCATAAATCAATGTAACACAAAATACTTTCTTTTCTTCTTATTTTTTGGCCTATATGGATCATCCGTCCCTCTCCGTATCAGGCTCAAATTGTCTAGACAGGGCATCAGCCCTAACGTTCTTGGAACCCGCCAAATATGATACAATGAAAGTAAATCGGGAAAGAAACAAAGCCCATCTGGCCTGGCGAGAGGACAATCTTTTAGCCTCTGACAGATATGTCAGGTTTTTGTGATCAGTGAGAATCAATACTGGACTTTTGGTGCCCTCCAATAAACGATGCCATTCTTTCAGGGCAAGAATGATGGCCAGTAGTTCTCTGTCACCTATCTCATAGTGACTTTGGGCAACTGACACCTTCTTAGAGAAAAACCCACATGGTCTGAGAGTGCTCCCTGTCACTGGTCATTGAGAAAGTACTGCCCCAACCCCAATCTCTGAGGCATCAACCTCCAGCGTAAACGGAAGAGATGGGTTGGGGGTAGGATAGCACTGGAGCAGCTGCAAAAGCGGATTTCAGTGTCTCAAAGGCATGTTCTGCTGCCTCAGACCATTGGGAAGGATTGGCGCCCTTGTGTGTAAGGTCAGACAATGGTTTAACAATCGTGGAAAAGTTTTTAATAAACTTTCTGTAATAATTAGCGAACCCCAGGAATCGCTGGATCGCTTTTAATCCTTTGGGCCGTGGCCATTGCAAAACTGCAGCGAGTTTCTCCTGATCCATAGCAATACCTTCCTTGGCAATTACCAACCCCAAAAAGGGCACACTGGATCTATGAAACTCGCATTTTTCCATTTTACAATATAGATTATTTTTTCGTAAGCGGAGCAACACTTCTGACACATCCTTGATATGTTGTGACAAATTATCAGAGTGAATAAGTATATCGTCCAGGTAGACAACAACACAGGACTGCAGCATATCCCTGAGGATATCATTAATCAGTTCTTGGAACACCGCAGGTGCATTACAGAGGCCAAACGGCATAACTAGGTATTCATAGTGCCCGGATCTAGTGTTAAAAGCCGTTTTCCACTCATCACCAGCTCTAATCCGAATCGGGTTATAGGCCGCACGTAGGTCCAGTTTCATAAAGATGGAGGAACCTTTTAACCTGTCAAATAATTCGGTGATGAGTGGTATCGGATATGCATTCTTAGTCATCAACTTATTTAGGCCACAGTAATCGATACACGGTCTAAACTCTCCATTCTTCTTTTTCACGAAAAAGAACCAGCACCAGCCGGCGAGGTGGATTTCCAGATGATCCCTCTTTTGAGGGCATCCCCAATATATTCCTCCATAGCCTGGTTCTCATCGCATGACAATGGATACGTACGTCACCTAGGGGGTACCACCCCCGGGGCAAATCAATAGCACAATCATAAGACCTGTGCTGAGGCAGGGTGCCAGCCTCTCCGTTGCTGAAAACATCACTGAATTGTTGGTATTCAACTGGCAATGAGGGAGAGGCACACAGAATCTTAACCGGGTGAGACACACAATGCTCCATACAATATTGGGACCAGGACAAAATCTCACAATTCTGCCAATCAAACTTCAAGCTTCAACCAAGGAAATCCCAGAATAGACTGCATGGTGAGGAACTGCTATTCTTCCTTATGAAGAGCCCCAATAGTCATAGGTAGTGGTATAGTTTCAAAAGTAATCTGGGCTGGTTCTAGTGGTCTGCCATCAATGGCTTCAATGGCAAGAGGCGATTCCCTTTCAACCAGCGGAATCTTGTGCCATTCAGCAAAGGCACTATCCATAAAATAACCGTCCGTGCCGGAACCAATCAGGGCCAGAACCTCCACTGAGCGATCTGCCCATGAGAGTACCACCTGGATGGTGGGTTTCTGTATGATCGAATCTGGGGATTTTTGAACACCACCTAGGACCTGTCCCCCAAGGTACCCTAGGTGCATTTGTTTCCCGGACGTACAGGACAGGTTCTTAACACGTGCCCAGTTTTACCACAGTATAAGCATAACCCCTGACTCCTGCGGTGTGCTTGTTCCTCCTTAGTTAACCTGGTATCACGATGCCCGTGATTCGTGCTGCTCTGTGTCTGTCACTTGCTGAGTATTCGTGATTGGCTGTCTGTCATTAGCCCTCCTCACACAGCCTTTTTAAACCCAGGTTGAGCACTTCCAGGTTGCCCTTTCGTGGTGTTTCTGACTCCACTCTGCCTGACCTGCTTGTCAGATCTCTGGGCCTGTTTCCAGTGTTCCTGTATGCTACATTCCGGTGTTCCAGTGTTCCAGTGTTCCTGTGGGTTAAAGTTCCGGTGCTCCAGTGTTCCTGTACGTTAATGTTCCGGTGCTTCAGCGTTCCAGTGTTCCTGTATGCTAACGTTCCGGTGTTCCAGTGTTCCAGTGTTCCTGTGTGCCTGTATTCTGGGGTTCCTGTGCTCCAGCACCGTGCGGGTTAACCTGTATGAGTTCCTGAGTCTCTTCGGCGACATTGTTCTCCTCGCTATTGCATACACATTGTTGGTTCCAGTGTGCGGACGCTGGTTTACTCCACTAAACCTGGTTGCAATATACATTGTTGGTTCCAGCGTGTGGATGCTGGTTTAATCCACTAAACCTGGTTGCGATACACATTGTAGGTTCCGGCGTGCAGACGCTGGTTTACTCCACTAACTGGTTGCGAGGTACATTGATGGTTCCAGCGTGCGGACGCTGGTTTACTCCACTAAACCTGGTTGCGATATACATTGTTGGTCCCATCTTGCGGACGCTGGTTTACTCCACTAAACTGGTTGCAAGATACTTTGTTGGTTCCAGCGTGCGGACGCTGGTTTGCTCCATTAAACCTGGTTGCGATATACATTGTTGGTCCCAGTGTGCGGACGCTGGTTTACTCCACTAGACTGGTTGCGAGATACTTTGTTGGCTCCAGCGTTCGGACGGTGGTTTGCTCCACTAAACCTGGTTGCGATATACATTGTTGGTCCCAGAGTGCAGAAGTTGGTTTACTCCACTAGACTGGTTGCGAGATACTTTGTTGGCTCCAGCGTGCGGACGCTGGTTTGCTCCACTAAACCTGGTTGTGATATACATTATTGGTTCCAGTGTGCGGACGCTGGTTTACTCCACTAAACCTGGTTGCAATATACATTGTTGGTTCCAGCTTGCGGATGCTGGTTTAATCCACTAAACCTGGTTGCGATACACATTGTAGGTTCCGGCGTGCGTACGCTGGTTTACTCCACTAACTGGTTGCGAGGTACATTGATGGTTCCAGCGTGCGGACGCTGGTTTACTCCACTAAACCTGGTTGCGATATACATTGTTGGTCCCATCGTGCGGACGCTGGTTTACTCCACTAAACTGGTTGCAAGATACTTTGTTGGTTCCAGCGTGCGGACGCTGGTTTGCTCCATTAAACCTGGTTGCAATATACATTGTTGGTCCCAGTGTGCGGACGCTGGTTTACTCCACTAGACTGGTTGCGAGATACTTTGTTGGCTCCAGCGTGCGGACGCTGGTTTGCTCCACTAAACCTGGTTGCGATATACATTGTTGGTCCCAGAGTGCAGACGCTGGTTTACTCCACTAGACTGGTTGCGAGATATTTTGTTGGCTCCAGCGTGCGGACGCTGGTTTGCTCCACTAAACCTGGTTGTGATATACATTATTGGTTCCAGTGTGCGGACGCTGGTTTGCTCCACTAAACCTGGTTGCGATATACATTGTTGGTTCCAGCGTACGGTCGCTGGTTTGCTCCATTAAACCTGGTGGCGCTATTTACCATTAGTCCCAATGTGCGGACGTTGGTTTGCTCCAGAACATCCAGTACTGTGGTCAGTCGCTGTCCACTTCCTTGCAGTTGTCTGATTATCCCTGGCAATAGACTTCTGCTGATTTAGACCTCTATACTTATGCTCTCTGCTGTCTTAGTCACCTGACAGCTGATCTACTTGCTCAGGCTGCCCTGCCCGGTATTGGTGAGGCCGGTAGAACCTTGACGATACCATCCTGTAGGTTGCCTCACCCGGTATTGGCAGGGCCGGTAGAGCCTACTACAGTATTCCTTTGGGCTGCCCTGCCTGGTATTGGTAAGGCCGGTAGATCCTTGTAATTCACCATCTTTAAGGTTGCCTTACCCGGTATTGGCAGGGCCGGTAGAGCCTACATTCAGCATTCCATTGGGCTGCCTTGCCCGGTATTGGTAAGGCCGGTAGAACCGGTATTCGTCATCTCACGGTTGCCTTACCCGGTATAGGCAAGGCCGGTAGAGCCTGTCATTAAAACTGTCACTTGGGTTGCCTTGCCCGGTATTTAGGCAAGGCCGGTAGAACCTACTGTGTGTTCTATTACTGTTGTATTGTTATGTATGTTTACCCTACGGGGACTGCCTTTAACTTTTAATAAAGTTAAGTTATTTTACCAAACCTTAAGTCTGAGAGTCTTCAAAAACCGTGACACCTGGTAAAACCTAACTGCATAGGTTCACAGGATTCTCGTACATGGTCATTAGGTTTAGGCAACGAGGGAGGGGTGGGTGGGCAAAATGAACTGCTGAACTCACTGTTTTTTGACTGTAACCTACGGTCTTTAGCCATAAGTGTCTCACGGATCCGAGTGTCAATTAGAATTGCATAATCAATATATTCATCCAGATCATTAGGCAATTCTCTAGCTGCGGTCTCATCTTTAATGTGGTCGCCCAGACCTTAAGCAAAGGCTGCCACCAATGCCTCATTATTTCAACCTACCTCTGCTGCTAGTGTGCGGAATTCTATGGCGTAGTCGCCCACTAAACACTTGCCCTGTTGTATCTCCGTTAGACGTTTAGCAGCAGAGGCGGTTCTACCAGGGATCTCGAACACGCTCCGAAATGTTTGCACAAATTCCCTGAAATTATTTGTGCAAGGTTTGGCACTCTCCTATAAGGGACTGGCCCATGCCAGGGCTCTACTGGTCAGTAAGGATATCATAAACCCAACTTTGCTGCGATCATTAGGAAAGGCATGAGATGTTAATTCTAGAAATATCTCAAGTTGGTTGATAAACCCTCTGCACAGACTGGGTTCGCCATCATATCTGAGTGGCAATGGTGCGGAAGCGCTTAACCTTTTGACCGCAGCCACAGAAGTAATGGTCGCATTTTCCGGTGTCGAAACTGGGGAGACCACCAGGCTCGGGACAGGCTTGTCAGTGTACGCTCGAGAATGGTTTGTATAGACAATGCCAACTGATCCAGGCGCTGCTCATGTACATCCATCCTCCATAGGATGTTCTGTGCATTACTCTCACTCTTATTGTCTGAGGTCATGGCCCTTTCGTACTGTCACGGTTTGTTTTGACTCACAGACACAGAGTTAAGATAAAAACACAGCTTTCTTGAAAAGATAATAAGAACCCTCACAGGTCCTGAACATCACACATATGTTACAGACACACGACAGGTTCAAGTAGTATAGCATACAATGATACAATGTATAGACACTACCGGCCTTACCAAAATACCGGGTAAGGCAGCCTAGAGGATGGCACAATGGGACCGAGGAGGCTCTACCGGCCTTGCCAATATACTGGGCAAGGCAGCCTAGAGGATAGCACAATAGGACTGAGGAGGCTGTACCGGCCTTGCCAATATACCGGGAAAGGCAGCCTAGAAGATGGCACAAAGGACTTAGGGAGCTCTACCGGCCTTGCCAATATACCGGGCAAGGCAGCCCAGAACCTGGCACAATGGAACTGAGGAGGCTCTACCGGCCTTACCAATATACCGGGTAAGGCAGCCTATGACAGAAGTGAAACGGTGTAGCGGAGGCCCTACCGGTGCTATAGCGGAGGCAGCAAGCAACCGGTGTAGGAGTGGAGCAAACCAGTACCACATACTGGACAAACACGGAGGCCCTACCGGTGCTATCACGGAGGCAGCACTAGCTACCAGTGTTAGAGTGGAGCTAACCAGTACCACGTACTGGACAAACACGGAGGCCCTACCGGTGCTAAAACGGAGGTAGCACTAGCAACCGGTGTAGAGTGGAGCAAACCAGTATCACATACTGGACAAACACGGAGGCCCTACCGGTGCTATAATGGAGGCAGCACTAGCAAACAGTGTTAGAGTGGAGCAAACCAGTACCACGTACTGGACAAACACGGAGGCCCTACCGGTGCTATAATGGAGGCAGCACTAGCAACCGGTGATAAGAGTAGAGCAAACCAGTACACTGACAGCCAGTGCAATCTCGGAGGCCAGAAGCCTGAAATCAGTGGTGCCAACCAAGGAAGGCACCGGAAGTCAGAATGTTGCTGAGGTGACCAGAATCAAGCGGAATGCAGCCAAGTCGGGATCCAGGAACAGGAACGTCAGCCAGGCCTGGTCAGGATACCGGAGAAGAAAGTCAGCCAAACCGGGTCGGATACGAAAGCAGGAATGTCAGCCTGGCTGGAGCGGTATGCAGGAACGACTCTGGAGAGTAGACAGGCTATCCAGGTCGGTACACAGGCGCAGGAACAGGAGAGAAGTCAGGCAGGCCAAAGAGGTACACAGGAATCCATAGGCAGGAGTAGCACTGGCATAGAAACACCACAAAAGGGCAGTGAAAGGGTGCAGGACCCCAGTCTATATAGGCAATACTGGGCAGACTAATCACAGGCAACCAATGGAAAGCACCCATAGCTAACTGACAAGAAAAGCCAGCAATCACAGGCACTGTGATAGATATGCATAAGGCTGTCCTTAACAGTGTCTAGGGGTTACTTGTTCATTCTTATGGTGGTTGATGGATTCTATAAAATGTCTCATTTCATGCCCCTTTCTGGCCTCCCCTCAGCCCAGGAGTTGGCAGTTGTCTTTGCTAAAGAGGTGTTCCGGTTGCATGGGGTACCAAGAGTTCTGGTGTCCGACTGTGGGAGCCAATTTGTATCCAGATTTTGGAGAGCATTCTGTAACCAGATGGGCATTCAACTGTCCTTTTCTTCTGCCTACCATCCCCAGACCAATGGAGCCACTGAGCGTGCCAGTCAAGGATTGGAACAGTTCCTGTGCTGTTTTGTTTCCGATCATCATGATAATTGGGCAGACCTGTTGCCTTGGGCAGAGTTCACCAGGAACTGTGCGGTTAATTCATCGTCCGGGAGCTCCCCGTTTCTCATCAACTACGGGTTCCAATCATGTTTGCTACCAGACTCATTCCAGTCACAACAGATTCCAGCACTGCACGAGCACATCGAGCAACTACGCTCAACTTGGCACAGGTTCAGAGGGCCCTCAGTCAGTCATTCCAGCGTCATCAGCGCCACGCTAACCGTAGACGGCTGCCAGCGGTCTCCTTTCAGGTTGGGGACAGGGTATGGCTCTCCTCCAGAAACCTTAATTTGCAAGTTCCATCTAATAAGTTGTCTCCCCGGTTCATTGGTCCCTTCAGGGTGATCTGTAAAATTAACCCTGTTTCGTATGCCTTGTTTCTCCCAACGTCTATGCATATTCACAATGTGTTCCATGTATCCTTGCTGAAACCTCTGGTATGCAACCGCTATACTACCACTCCTGTGGTTCCTGGTCCGGTGGAGGTTCAGGGTCAGGAGGAGACGAGGTCCAAAGCATAATTGATTCACGCAGATTTAGAGGAAAATTGCAATATTTGGTCCATTGGAAGTGCTATGGCCCTGAGGAACGTTCCTGGGTTGATCAGAATGACCTTCATGCTCCTAGATTACTGTGCAATTTTCACTCTAAATGTCCTCATAAACCAGGTCCCTCTTCCAGGAGAGGGGGTCTTTGAGAGAGGGGTACGATCATGGTGCCCGTGCTCCCCTTGCTACTTTCTGTCAATCTACACTGTGCTTTGCTCCCATTGGCTATTCTGTGTTTGTCCCGCCCAGTATGGCCTTTATATACTGGGCTCTGGCACCCCTCTGGTGCCCTTTCGTGGTGTTCCTGTACCAGTTCTTGTTTCTGCTCAGTGATTCCCAGTGTACCGACTTGTCCTGCCTGACTACTCTACATCTTGTCTCGTGCCTGTGTACCGACCTGGATTTCATGACCATTCTTCTGCGTCTGCTCCTGTGTACTGACCCGGCTTGGCTGACGTTCCTGCTCCTGTGTACCACCCCGGATTGGCTGACGTTCCTGCTCCTGTGTACCGACCCGGCTTGGCTGACATTCCTTCTCCGTGATTTGGCCCGCCTTGGTTGACGTTCCTGCTCTGGCTGCCTCTGTGTCGCCTTGGCGACATTCCTATCCATCAGGCATTTTGAGATGCTTCCGGTTGGTTACGACCTCAGGGTGAGTTGCTCAGTTTGCCCAGTCAGCCCGGTCATGGCAGTGTTCAGTTGTGTCTCCGTTACTGCTCCTGCAGAGTGCAAGTGGCCTAGTCTCCATTACTGCTACGGTAGTGTGCCATTGGCCTTGTTCCGTTACTGCTCCTGCAGAGCGCAAGTGGCCTAGACTCCGTTACTGCTACGGCAGTGTACCATTGGCCTTGTCTCCGTTACTGTTCCTGCAGAGTGCAAGTGGTCTGTCTCCATTACTGCTATGGCAGTGTGCTATTGGCCTTGTCATCATTACTGCTCCAGGAGAGCACAAGTGGTCTAGTCTCTGTTACTGCTATGGCAGTGTACCATTGGCCTTGTCTCCGTTACTGTTCCTGCAGAGTGCAAGTGGCCTGTCTCCGTTACTGCTACGGCAGTGTGCCATTGGCCTTGTCTCCATTACTGCTCCTGCAGAGTGCAAGTGGCCTGTCTCCGTTACTGCTATGGCAGTGTGCCATTTGCCTTGTCTCCGTTACTGCTCCTGCAGAGTGCAAGTGGTCTAGCTCCGTTACTGCTATAGCAGTGTGCCATTGGTCTTGCCTCCGTTACTGCTCCAGAAGTGTGCAAGTGGCCTGGTCTCTGTTACTGCTACGTCAGTGTCATATGTTGCTCTGTTACTCTGGCAGTTCACGTTTGTTCTGCTAACCTGTTTCTGGAGTTACGTATCCTTAAGCTCTCTATATTGAGTGAGCTCCATCACAGACCTCTCTTTACATGGGACTGTTTACACTCATTGAAGACCATTAACCCATGCAGTACCTTTCTCCTGGGAATTCATTGTATTCTGCCTGACCTGTGTCAGTATATGTTTTTATGGACTCTATGGTTATACTGGACCTGTGTAGGCATATGTATATGTAACCTGTCATGTGTCTGTATTATTCTGCTTAAATACTACAGGACCTATGAGGGTTATTATATTACTGTGATTTCAATAAAACTGTGTTTTATCCTAAACCACGTTGTCTGTGTGTCAAACAAACCATTACATTTATCCTGCATAATTTAGTGTCATCTGCAAATGTTGATATTTTGCTTTCTATATTTATTTCCAGGCCATTTATAAACATGTTAACAAGCAGCAGACCTAATGCTGAACCCTGAGACACTCCACTATCCACTTTAACTGTTAGAGAATTGTCCATTTACAACCACACACTGTTCCCTATCCTTCAACCAGTTTTGAATCCAATTGCAAAGGTTATCCCCTAGGACCAATTTTCTTATTTTATAGCCCAGCCTTTTCTGGGGCACTGCCTTTTCAAAATCAAGATATACTACATCAACTACCTTACCATTATCTAACTTAATTCCTCATAGAAGCTGAAAAGATTAGTTTGACATGATCTGTTCCTCATAAAACCATGTTGATTCCTGCTAATTATCTTATTTTTGTGTTGCAATCCTGAATATAGTACCTTATTATCCCTTCTAGCAGTTTTTCTACTACAGAGGTCAAACTCACAGGTCTATAATTCCCAGGTTCTGTTTTAGTTCCCTTCTTAAATAGAGGCACTACATTGGCTCTTCTCCAATCTTGTGGCACAGAACCTATGGTGAGAGAATCTTTAAAGAGTAAATATAGGGGTCTTGCTTACATTGCACTCAGTTTCTGAAGAACCCTTGGATGTTTACCATCAGGACCCGGTGCTTTGTCAGTCTTAATTTTGTTCAGTCTTCACATTACATATTCTTGAGTTTACCCAGTATCTGATAATTGTATTGCTTTATTTGTTACTTGTTGAGGCTCTTCTACCATTCCATATTCTCATGTATATACTGATGCAAAGAAAGTGTTTAGAACGTCAGCCTTTTCCTTATCCTCTCTAATCAACTCACCTATCTCATTTTTGAAAGGTCCAGTGCACACCCTCTTAATTCTCTTGTAACCTAAATTTGAATTCTGACCATTATTCCTCAGTATTATTGCCTTTAAATAATGTATCCCATTCAAGTTCTTAACAATTTGAAGTTAACTTTTTTAAAATTAAGAGTTTCGTCGAACCCACACCGTTTTGCTTTGCCAGACTGCCCCTGACCCCCTGAAAGGGGGTTCTTTTATATTTATTTTTATGTGGCTGATTCCTGAAAAATTCTACACTTAGAGGAGATTGCGCTGTTTCTTCTTTGTGTTTGTTAAGCACTATATAATGACCACAATTAACCCCTTAAGGACCTGATGATGTGCTATGACCGTCACGGTCCTTATACCCTTAAGGACCGGTGACGGTCATAGTACTTCACGTACTTTTTACTTACATTGCTCTCCCGGGAGTGCTGTAAGTAAAAACGGGGCCTAAAATTGACTGCTCCAAGACTGGAGAGATCTCTCTTAGGCCCCAAAGTGTTGCGCCAGTATGCATAAGTCACGTGTACCGGCGTGTCTGCAAGGATCAAAGCTGTCCTTAAGGGAAGGTAACTTCCCTGGACCACTGGTCCTTAAGGAGTTAATGAAATAGTAAAATAATTTTCTATGTGCCCTGTTGAACAATGCAACATTATGAACAATGCAACATTTGTAATTTGCCATTTTTAATGCACCCTTTTGAACAATGCAACATTTTTAATGCTCTCTTTTGATTCATGCCCAATAGTGTGCAACAATTCAAAAGTGAACCTCCATCATTAACTTGCGTAAGCCAGGAACATTTCCCCTATAACATGCACAGGAAATGCATTTTCCTCTCACCTTCTTAGTATATACAGCAAGCTATTCATTCCAATATGGAATGTGCAGTACATTCTGGTACTCAAAGGGTTGATAAATACTCTATATGCTGTTTGGAAGATTTTGGCAGATATTATATATATATATATATATATATATATATATATATATATATATGTGAGTTGGGAAGCCCTCTCACCTCAGTCTATATATCTGCCTGGGTGCTCAGATTCTCTGGGAAAGTGTAGATAAAAATAAAGGACGAGTCAGCACCCACAGGGCTTTTCAAATAGAAAATCTTTTACTTGAAGTGTCAAGGTTTCAATGTCATACACACATTTTCATCAGGATCAAGTGTAAGTCCCATCACCCACTCCCTCTATATATACATAATTTAAATCAAAAAGCATCTAAAAACACTTGTAAAATGTCATTCATGAAGTCAGTATGTGTTTCTCTACCTGATTATCATCAAGTGACCTTAGATCCAAGGAAATCCCACCAAGTTCATTGTAAAGTTCTTTTCAGTTCATATGTACAACAGAGACCTCTAGTGTTCAAGTGACATATCTTTTCCAAAGAGATTACTATTGAAACATATTGTGAATCAAACAATGTTCATGTAGCAACTCGGGATGCACAAGGGAAATCCCTGGTTATAGTGGATCTGCAATCTAGTGGACTCCTGTCACAAGAAGATGTTACTAAGTAACCTCTTACAGTTGGTCACCAGAGATCTCTCGCATATAGCACAATGCAAAGAGGATAGTCTGTGTGATATTGTAACTTGTAGTGTAGACATTGCAGGACACCAGCACATTGCAATGTATATACTGAACACAGCTAACTGCATTGAACTTGTAAATAAGGGCTTGTGAATCAGTGCATGTAGAGCGTGGGCAAGCATATCGGGCAAAACCTAGGAATAAAAGTCACACTGAACCATAACTGAACAAATAAATGCTGAAATGTTGACACTTCAAATAAAAGATTTTCTTTTTGATAAGCCCTGTGAGTTCTGACTTTTCCTTCATTTATGTATGGGGTTGGATGGGGGTTGGATGGGGACAAAGTGGGAGGGTTTGTATTCTTCTTTTTTATGGGATTAGATAGAGTTAAGTGGCACTTTTCTGACTGGGCACTCACTTTTCTAACTTGGCGTTTTTATGTTAGACAAGCTTAAGATACTTTCTTGGAATGTTAGGGGCTTAAATGATCCCATTAAACGTAATCTGATCCTTACTCATGTCAAAAAACAACACCCCAACATCATCATGCTTCAGGAGACTCATTTATATGCTGGAAAAATTATGGCACTAAAACGCCCATGGGTGGGGTATCACTACCAATCAAAATTCTCTACACACGCTAGGGAAGTTTCTATATTGATATGTAAATCAATACCATTTGCATTTGTAGACAGACACGTAGACCCCTATGGGAAATATATTTTTTGTCCTGTAAAATTCAGGGACATCTTTTTTTGATTATAAATATATATTTACCTCCTCCATTTGAACCCAGCGTCTTGAGGGAAGCATTAACCTATGTGTCTATCCGCTCTGACTATGTAGTAATATGTTCAGGTGACTTCAACATGACCATGAACGATAAACTGGGCAGAAAGGGGGGTCTGGGGGAAGACAACAAACTCTCCAGGGCTAGATTTTGGGCGCTTATTGAGGACATGGGCTTGGTGGATGCGTGGAGGACCTTACACCCTCAAGTTCAGGAATACTCTTGTCACTCTACCATTCACAGGTCTCTCTCTCATATAGACTACACCTTTCTCACTCCATCGGGGTTATGTCGACTGACAGATTGTAATTTTCTGCCCAGGGTTGCCTCTGACCACTCTCCCCTCATTACCATAATTTCTCTAGACGGCTCTCATAGATCGCACAGATGGCACCTATACCCTATATGGTTGGATAGGGAGTATATTGTTGATCGACACGCCAGAGATCTACACGTCTATTTTGAGGAAAACCTACACTCTGTTTCTGTGGTGATGGCTTGGGACGCAGCTAAGGCTGTGGCTAAGGGTACCCTTACTGCGCACATAGCGAACTATAAAAAACATAAACGGGAGGAGATTCGAGATCTAGAGGATTCCCTTCATGAGACTGAGGCCCAATTTGTGGCATTAAATACTCCTAGCAGTTATGGCGACTTTCACATAACATTAAGATGTCTGACCTTAACTTAAACCGAATGTGTTATAAAAAACAAACATTATTTGAACATGGAGACACGGCAGGGAAACTATTAGCTCATTTGATGGAATTTACTAATTTCTACAAATCCTTGTATTTCTCCAGATCCTCTCATGATACAGATGGGATGCGGGGCTATTTGCGGTTTTGTCCTCTGCCGACTCTGGAGGTGGAGGATCGGAGACGGTTAGACTCTCCAATATTGCTGGGGGAGGTGGTGGAGGTGATTAAACAGCTTCCACATAGGAAGTCTCCTGGGGATGATGGGCTCCCGGTCGAGTGGTATGTACAGTTTACTGATATTCTTGCTCCTCACTTGCTCCACACATTCTACTTGGCTTTGGAGGCCCGGATGCTTCCACCATCCCTCAACTTAGCTAATATCATTGTTCTTCCGAAGCCGTGCAAGGATCCCAAGAAATGTGACTCGTATCGCCCTATCTGTCTGATCAACACTGATGCCAAAATTTTAGCTAAAATCCTAGCCACTAGGCTCAACTCTGTTATATCTAAACTCATCCACCCTGATCAATCTGGATTTATGCTGGGAAAGTCCACATTTCATAACTTTAGGAGACTATTAGGGCATATATACACTGTGGACAGAAATCTAGTCTGTGCCTCGCTTGACGCTACAAAAGCATTTGACTCAGTGGAGTGGGACTAATTATGGTGTGTCCTGGATCACATTGGTTTTGGGCCTGGCTTTATTCAGTGGATCAAACTATTATATGCTGCTCCCCAGGCAAAGATTTTACTTGGTGGTGGTGATTGTGACTTGTTTCCTCTGGGAAAGGGTACAAGGCAGGGGTGTTCCTTATCCCCTGGATTGTTTGCTTTAGCTATGGAACCCTTCGCAGTTAGACTTTGTGGACACCAACATGTAATCTGTTTTCTGGTTGGGGGTGTTGAGGAGAAACTTGCACTATATGCAGATGATGTTCTACTGTTCTTGGGGAACGGTGGGAGGTCCCTGCCACGGGTGCTAGAACTGGTGGATGAGTTTGGCTCCCTTTCTGGGCTGTCCATTAACTGGGCAAAATCATCTATTTTACCCTTACATTCGTCATTAGATCTGTCGGAGATTAATACAGGACAATTACGGATGGTAACAATGACAAAATACCTGGGCATTAATATTTCTGCATCGACCGATACATTTCTCAGAGATAACTTGGATCACGTGATCAATATATTTCAGATGAAAGCTAGAGCCTGGATGACATTGCCACTTAATGTTCTGGGTAGTGCTAACTTGATAAAAATGGTGTTTTTGCAGAAATTTTTATATATATTTCAGGGATCCCTAGTTCCTATCCCCATGAGATATTTTAAACTAATTGATCAAATCATGTCCACCCTGTTATGGGCTGGGGGCAGGGTGAGAATCAGATTGTCCTCTCTTAAACAGTCGGTACAGAACGGTGGCATTGCCCTCCTGGATTTCCACAAGTACTACCTAGCAGTCCAGGGTCAATTTGCCTTGGCTTATGCCATGACAGACTTGACTCATCGGTTTCCTGCTCTTGATGAACCATTTATTCTTCCAGGTTATGAGACTCTGCATTTTCTTCTTCTGGGTGAGCATATTAGCTTTTTGCCTTTCCCACTAAACCTTTGTGTAATATATGGTCATCCATTAAACATGTCTCCAATTATTCATCAATTGAGCCTGACACGCCTCTTTGGGGTACTACTGGTTCCTCACATTTGTCTGCTTTGGACTTTGGGTCCAGCTGGGCCAAATTTGGTATTACGACATTTGTTCATTTATACTGTGATAATGTTTTAATGTCCGTTGAACAGATACATTTGGTCTACAACATCCCTAATTCCTACTTCTACTCTTATTTACGTTTGCCTCATGCGCTCTCTTCCTTTGGGGCACTCGTTCCCCATGAGTGGAATCATTCACTCTGATTGTCAAGCTGCTTAAATCTAAATTTCATAAATTACTATAATTTATCTACAAGTGGCTTGCTGACATGCCATATGCTTACAACTCCACTCTTAGACAGAAATGGGAGGAAGATTTGGGGTGATGGCGGATGGGGAGTGGTCGGAGGCTCTGTCTAGCCCCAAAGCAATTTCTGTTAATGCCAAACACAAATTGATTCAACTCATGTTTTTACATAGAACTTATTACACGCCTACCAGACTGGCTAGGATGGGGACCCAAACAACAGAGTTGTACCTAAAATGTAAACAAGAACAGAGGACTTTCTTTTATTTACTATGGGTCTGCCCACGGGTCCAAATATTATGGAGCCGAATAGTAAATAACTTGTCGTCCATCCTTCTAATTCTTATACCGCTATTGCCCAAACTGTGTATCTTCTCGATCGCTCCAGACAGTCTACTTACACCCCTTCAGACCAAATCGATCAGGGAACTACTGATAATGGCTAGGAAAATTATAGCGCTACTATAGTGCTACAGTGGATGTCAAACGACACTCCTTCGTGCAACGCTTGGGTTCAACTGGTCACTCAAAACATTCCACACTATCATTTGGTACATATTCACAGAGGCTCTTCCCAACGATTCACCAAAATTTGGGATCCATGGTTATTAAATGTCTAGACTTATCTCACATCACTTTTCCTTATTTCTTCAACAAATAATTTATGGCACTTAAAGCTAATGCACTAGATAGGGGGAGGGGTGCTCAGTCGGGGGATGGGTTAGTTGTAGCTTAGGGATTTTTTTTATTTGTTTTGGTTTTGTTTTGTTTTTTCCCTCTTTTGAGGATTTGTTAAATTTTTGGGTCATCTTTTTTTCATTTTTTTAAGGGTTAAATTGATAAAATCGTAAGGAAGTTGGACCTGATATTGTAATGTATAAATACTGTGATAATTTAATTGTATTGTATATTATCTACTGTTGTCACCTTTGTACAATACTGCTGTTCATGTGATGCCTTCTTCCTTATCAATAAAAACAGTTTAAAAAAAAACCATTAGAGCCACCAGTTGGGGAATCTTTATTTGTCAGCTAAGTTCAGGAGTATTTTAATGCCTACCTGTTTCATGAAGTCTCACCATAGGTACCTAAGAGTCCCAGTTTTAGAGAAAGGAACTAGTATAATTCTGTGGCCAGCTGAAAATGTCCCAAAGTACCACTTTGAGACCCAAATCCCTCTGTCCTATTTTTCCTCCCTGATGTCACTTTTTTAGGGAATCAGACTGTGTGGTGTGTATTAGATTTCTCCACAGCAATACATCTTTTCATTAATGTTTGTTTAAACTTCAGTATATGTGTTTATTAATTAGTCTGTGTAAATAAAATACTTTCTGCTTGCTCTAAATCATTTATTTATTTACAAAAAGAGGTGTCAGTAAGTCATGAAATAAACTAAAATTGTTGGTAATGCCCTGTCCACCAACCACGCCCCCAATAACAAAAGGGTCCTTCTTTGACAATTGAAATGTTGGGAGGTATACAGGTGGTCATGAGGTGGAAGGCTATTCTGGGTGATGTTACAATCCTGCTGAGGGCTTGAGGGATTCTTAAAAATGCTCTGGCTATGGTGAAGTTAGTTTTCATCAGAACTTGTTCCATCTCTTGCGTTCTAATTATATGCTTAAATGTCTTTGCTAATGCAGCATTTAGTAATAAAGTCACATAAACAAATAATTAAATACTCTTATGAAAGTGTAGAAGGGCTCTTGCATCATAGAGCTTGCTTAAAGGAAAAGTAATGCCTCCTAAGAATAACCCCCACTTACCTTACTATTGCCAGAACATCCTAATGACCTCTGTGAATTTTGCCCTTGTGTCTTAATCCAAGCGATTAATTAAATTAGTCCTGGATATTATATCTACGAAAGTGAATATGCCAGTTGCTAGGAAAACCACAGGACACAAACTCTGACATGATCACCGGTCACATGGGGAGGATTTCCCCAATCCTGGCCACTCCTACCTGGAAGTTCGGGGTGGAGTGGAAGCAGGAGAGCATATTGTTCACCTGTGTTGATCTCCCAGAGCTATAAGAAGATGGCTGATGTGCCCTCCAATGAGGTCTGATGAGAAAGCTTTTTTTTTTAAATTGATTTTATTAACTCTGCTTGTGCCATAGGGAAGTCAATATCTTGCTTTGTACACCCCAGAACCAAACACACTGTATGGTTCCACAAATACCCACAATTCATATCCCTCTGTCCCTCTTTCCCACACTGGTGTCTTTTTAGAGATTAGACTGTGTGTTGTGTGTGTGTGTGTGTGTGTGTGTAAGTTTATCACATTGATCCACAGCAAAAAAAGTCAATTTTTTAATATAAATATCAGTATATGTGTTTATAAATTAGTCTGTGTCATAGGAGTAGGCTGGCAGGCATGTGACAGGAAGTGGGAGGGGCTTAACAGTGCTGGGCTTTTCAGCTGGGGATTGATTCACCACCTCAGAGTGTGTGCCTGTATTCTTCAGCAATAAAACAACTGCTACTTTACCCACTGGTGTGCCTCATTCATGACATGGTGTCAGAAGTACTTACCTACACATCCTATCAACAAGTTTTGTCACTATGGCCAAATTCCAGCCACCTGAACCCTTTGATTTCTTAAAGCCTGCAGGAAGGCACCAGAGATTCTCATGTTTTCACATCACTTCCAAGCTGGATAAGGAGAGTGTTGAGGTACAGGTACTCCCTCCTGTATTCCATAGGGAAGGATGTAGAGCCCATCTATAATGCATTCACATTCAGGGATGGGGAAGAGCATGACTTTGATGCAGTCATGGACAAGCTGACCACCCACTTTGTCCCACAGAGGAATGTAATACATAAAAGGTCTGCTTTCAGTTTAAGATTGACACTGGAGCAGATATCTCCATTATGTCTGAAAGTACATTTAAGAGACTACTGCACCACACCATCTTGGAATCCACGCAAATTTGCGTCCACAGCCCAGGTGGGTGGACTGCATTGGTAGGTTCCTTGCCCTCAGCATCTACAAGACAATGCATTTCACCTTTTGGATCTATGTGATATGAGGGCAGTGTGCCAACAACCTCTTAGGCCATACTGCAGCCTGTAGAGTAGGCCTTGTCTCCAGAATTAGTGAGATAAAGAACGACATGCTTGGGGAGATAGGCCTCCTGAACTGTGAACCGGTCGAATTCAGCTGAGACCTGATGCTGTACCATACAGTCTGTCCACACCTCGCAGAGTACCATTTCCTAACCTGCCCAAAGTGGAGGAGGAACTGAAGTGCATTCAGAGTCTGAGCATAATCGAGGAGGTGAAAGAAGCCACTGATTGGTGCACACCCATGGTGCCAGTGACTAAGAAAAATATGAAAATTCTTATCTGTGTGGACTTAAAGTGGCTGAATGAAGCTGTGAAACGGGAACGTTAGATCCTGCCTACCCTTGAGGATATCACCCCCAAGCTGGCGGGAACGCAGTTGTTTTCTACACTGGATGCCTCCAGTGGATTTTGGCAGATCCTGTTAGATCTAGGCAGCTGAAAGTTGACGACCTTCATCACCCCCGTTGGGAGTTTCTGCTTCCCCCACCTTCCCTTTGGCATTTCCTCCACTCCTGAGATTTTCCAGCAGGAGATGAACGAGCTGTTAAAGGATCATGAGGGCACAGTTGTGGTCATGGATGACATCCTGGTCTATGTGTCTATTACCGAAGAACATGGCCATCCTTTACAAGCATTGCTGCAGACTGTAGGATAGTCGGGATTCAAGCTGAACAAGGATAAATGCTGCTTCAAAAGTTCTGAACCGCAGTACTTTGGACATATCAGCAGCAGCCAGGGGATAAGGCGATACACCCAAATCAAGAAGGAGTGTCTGGTAGGGTTGTGGGCCTGCAAGCAATTTGAGCGATACCTACTGGGCCGGTAGTGTTTCTGTCTGGAAACAGATCCCAAGCCCCCAGTGCCCTTGATTAAATCCTTCAACTTGGGTAAAGCCCTGCTACGGTGCCAACAACTGCTTATGCAGCTTCTGAGATTCAACATTAAGGCCCTGCATATGCCTGGGAATAGACTTGTAGTGGCTGACACTCTGTCAAGACTTCCCCTGGAGATGGGAACCTCCTCAGATTCCGAGCATGAGGTCTCTCTGTTTGTGGACTCAATACAAAGCAAGAAACTTTATGCCACACTGTTCTTCAGGACACTATCCAGTTCATAAGGCAAGGCTGGCCATCATACCCCTCAGTGTGTGTTCCCTGAGTAGATACTACATGGAACAGGCCCATTTTTATGAAGTGGATGGTGTGGTCCTCTTCCAGGACAGGATTGTCATCCCAGCCAGTTTGAGGCAGGAGGTGTTGCAGCAGTTACACAACGGTCACCAGAGTATGACCAACTGCCGGGAAAGAGTCTCCCTGTCAGTCTGGTGGCCCAGTATTAAAGGGATAGTAATACTTAAAATGTAAAAAAAAAATATGTTGTAGGGTTTATCCCCCTGAGTAAAACAAGAGTACTCCCACTGCTGAAAGGTGTTTAATTCAAAAGTTATTAATTTTCAAAGTTGAATTTTTTAGGTGCAATATCACAGTGGCCTGAAATTGTACAGTGTCGCTGTTGCTACACGATCCTATGGACAGCTCTGGTCCCGGGACCATAAATCTCCATAGGATGGTGTAGCAACAGCGCCACTGTACAATTTCAGGCCACTGTGATATTGCACCTACATTTTAAGTATTACTATCCTTTTAATGCAGACATTGCAGAACTGATCCTCAAGTGTGCCTTTTGCCAGGAGAACCACCATACTAAGAAGAAAGAGCCCTTGATAACCACCCCATTGCCCGGGGGTCCATGGCAAAGGATTGCTGCTGACTAGTGTTGAGCGAGCATGCTCGGCCGATGCTCGGATCGGCTCGAGCATCGCTCTGCTCGGCACATGGCGGTACTCGTACGAGTACCGCATGTGCTCGCCCGCCATGTTCGGGTCTCCTCCCCGCACGTTTTGCGGCTGCTGCGCAGCCAATAAACGTGCAGGGAGGCTCTGACATCAGTGTAATGCCAGCAGCCATGTTGGCTGCTGGCATTACACTGATTGGCTGGCCAGAACCCGTGGTCGGGTGCTGTATAGCACCTGACCAGCGAGTTCGGCTCAGTCTTAGCCAGGGAGAGCTGAGGATAGGAAGGGAGTCAGTGTAGGGAGGAAAAAAAGCAAAATTTTAGGACTACTGTGTGTGGGGGCAGCAGGTTATTTTGTGTGGGGGGAAAAAAAAAAAAAAAAAATATATATTCTGTTTAGTGTGCAAAGTTGCAGATTAGAGCACATTCTGTTTAGTGTGCACAGTTGCAGATTAGAGCACATTCTGTTTAGTGTGCAAAGTTGCAGATTAGAGCACATTCTGTTTAGTGTGCAAAGTTGCAGATTAGAGCACATTCTGTTAAGTCTTCAAACTAAAATATCAAAGTCACATATTCCATTCAGTGTGCGTCGCCGCAGTTTAGCAGCACATTCTGTGTACTGTGCAGAGTTGCAGAATAGGAAGAAATACTGTTAAGTCTTCAAACTAAAATATCAAAGTCACATATTCCATTCAGTGTGCTTCGCCGCAGTTTAGCAGCACATTCTGTGTACTGTGCAGAGTTGCAGAATAGGAAGAAATACTGTTAAGTCTTCAAACTAAAATATCAAAGTCACATATTCCATTCAGTGTGCTTCGCCGCAGTGTAGCAGCACATTCTGTGTACTGTGCAGAGTTGCAGAATAGGAAGAAATACTGTTAAGTCTTCAAACTAAAATATCAAAGTCACATATTCCATTCAGTGTGCTTCGCCGCAGTGTAGCAGCACATTCTGTGTACTGTGCAGAGTTGCAGAATAGGAAGAAATACTGTTAAGTCTTCAAACTAAAATATCAAAGTCACATATTCCATTCAGTGTGCGTCACCGCAGTTTAGCAGCCTATTCTGTGTACTCTGCACAGTTGCAGAATAGGAAGAAATACTGTTAAGTTTTCAAACTCAAATATTAAAGTCACATATTCCATTCTGTGTGTGTCACTGCAGTTTAGCAGCCTATTCTGTGTACTCTGCACAGTTGCAGAATAGGAAGAAATACTGTTAAGTTTTCAAACTCAAATATTAAAGTCACATATTCCATTCTGTGTTCGTCACCGCAGTTTAGCAGCCTATTCTGTGTACTCTGCACAGTTGCAGAATAGGAAGAAATACTGTTAAGTTTTCAAACTCAAATATTAAAGTCACATATTACATTCTGTGTTCGTCACCGCAGTTTAGCAGCCTATTCTGTGTACTCTGCACAGTTGCAGAATAGGAAGAAATACTGTTAAGTTTTCAAACTCAAATATTAAAGTCACATATTCCATTCTGTGTGTGTCACCGCAGTTTAGCAGCCTATTCTGTGTACTCTGCACAGTTGCAGAATAGGAAGAAATACTGTTAAGTTTTCAAACTCAAATATTAAAGTCACATATTCCATTCTGTGTTCGTCACCGCAGTTTAGCAGCCTATTCTGTGTACTCTGCACAGTTGCAGAATAGGAAGAAATACTGTTAAGTTTTCAAACTCAAATATTAAAGTCACATATTCCATTCTGTGTTCGTCACCGCAGTTTAGCAGCCTATTCTGTGTACTCTGCACAGTTGCAGAATAGGAAGAAATACTGTTAAGTTTTCAAACTCAAATATTAAAGTCACATATTCCATTCTGTGTGTGTCACCGCAGTTTAGCAGCCTATTCTGTGTACTCTGCACAGTTGCAGAATAGGAAGAAATACTGTTAAGTTTTCAAACTCAAATATTAAAGTCACATATTCCATTCTGTGTTCGTCACCGCAGTTTAGCAGCCTATTCTGTGTACTCTGCACAGTTGCAGAATAGGAAGAAATACTGTTAAGTTTTCAAACTCAAATATTAAAGTCACATATTCCATTCTGTGTTCGTCACCGCAGTTTAGCAGCCTATTCTGTGTACTCTGCACAGTTGCAGAATAGGAAGAAATACTGTTAAGTTTTCAAACTCAAATATTAAAGTCACATATTCCATTCTGTGTGTGTCACCGCAGTTTAGCAGCCTATTCTGTGTACTCTGCACAGTTGCAGAATAGGAAGAAATACTGTTAAGTTTTCAAACTCAAATATTAAAGTCACATATTCCATTCTGTGTTCGTCACCGCAGTTTAGCAGCCTATTCTGTGTACTCTGCACAGTTGCAGAATAGGAAGAAATACTGTTAAGTTTTCAAACTCAAATTTTAAAGTCACATATTCCATTCTGTGTTCGTCACCGCAGTTTAGCAGCCTATTCTGTGTACTTTGCACAGTTGCAGAATAGGAAGAAATACTGTTAACTTTTCAAACTCAAATATCAAAGTCACATATTCTGTGTAAGATGAAGAAGGCGGGTAAAAAGGGATGGGGAAGTGGACGTGATCCTGATAGTTCAGGGCGCGGGTCAGGACGCGGAGAAACTGTGCCTGGTGCCAGAGCACAAGAAAGAAAGACATCCACCATACCTAGCTTCATGTCTCATTTCACAGGGCGTCACAGGACATCACTCTCGAGGTCCGACCACTGCGAACAGGTGGTCGGTTGGATGTCAGCTGATACTGCTTCCAGTCGGTTAAGCACCACCCTGTCTTCCACCAAGTCCACTCTCAGTAGCCAAGAGTCTGGTCAACATAATCCTCACTCTGATCATCCTTCCTCCCACCATACACGGTCTGGTCAAAGAAGTGATCCCACACTGGGATATAGTGAGGAGCTCGTCTCATCACCAATCCTTCATTTGACCCTCTCTCCAAGCACGCTTGCAGAGGAACATGACATCTTGTGCCCTGATTCACAACCTCTAGAGGCTACCCAATCACAAGAAGATGACAGATGTGAACGGCATTTAAGGTCAAAGGAAGTAGTGGATGATGATGATGATGATGAGACACAGTTGCCATTAAATCAACCACTATTTCCGTCTCAAGACCTTGTTGAGGAGAATGTTATACAGTTGTCAATGACTGAGTATGTGGTGGGATCAAGACATGAGGAGGATGATCAGAGTGAGGAAGTGGAGGAGGACTTGGTGGACGATGAGGTGACTGACCCCACCTGGGAAGGTGTAGAGCCGAGCGATGACAGCAGTCCTGAGGGTGAGCCATCTGCAGCACCGCAACAGGCTGGAAGAGGCAGTGGTGTGGCTACAGAAAGAAGGCGGACCGCACCAAACCGGCCCGCAAATGTTCCACGGAGCACCCCCTTGCGTAAATCTACCTTGCCAAAGGGTAGGTGTTCCGCGGTATGGCGTTTTTTTAAGGAAAGTGCGGACGACAAAAGAATTGTAGTTTGCAACCTGTGCCACACCAGAATGAGCCGAGGCATGAACACTAGAAACCTCACCACCACCAGCATGATCCGACACATGGCATCCAAGCACCGTAATAAGTGGGAGGAACGCCTGGATCGCCCATCTGTGTCTGCACACCACTGCCTCCTCTTCCCCTGTTTTCGGTGCCGGCCAATCGCCTGTCGAAGGCGCAGGCCCGCATACCTCCCGCCCTGCACCTGTACCATCTGAAGCACCATCAGCGACCACATTCACTTCCCTGTCCCAGCACAGCGTCCAAATGTCGTTACCCCAGGCATTTGAGCGCAAGAGAAAATACCCAGCCACCCACCCACAGGCCATAGCACTAACCTCACACCTTTCCAAATTACTGGCCATCGAAATGCTGCCATTTAGGCTTGTGGACACTGAGTCCTTCCGCAGCCTGATGGCAGCAGCTGTCCCTCGGTACGCGGTCCCCAGCCGCCACTACTTTTCCCGGTGTGCCATCCCCGCATTACACCACCATGTGTCCCGTAACATCACCCGTGCCCTGACCAACGCAGTTACTGGGAAGGTCCACTTAACGACTGACACATGGACAAGTGCTTGTGGCCAGGGACGCTACATTTCCCTGACGGCACACTGGGTGAATGTCGTGGAGGCTGGGAGCGACTCGGACCCTGGGATGGCACGGGTGCTACCCACGCCGAAGATTGCGGGCCCTACCTCCATCAGGGTTTCCACCAGCACCTACATTATTGGCTCCTCCTCCTCCGTTTCCACCTCCGAATTCTCTACACGCAGCGCCACTCCCCCATCAGCCAGTAGCTGGAAGCAGTGTAGCACTGCAGTGGGGAAGCGTCAACAGGCCGTGCTGAAGCTGATCTGCCTTGGGGACAAACAGCACACGGCCTCAGAGCTGTTGCAGGGGATTAGTCACCAGACCGAGCAGTGGCTCTCGCCACTCAACCTGCAACCAGGCATGGTTGTGTGTGATAATGGGCGTAACTTGGTGGCGGCTTTGGAGCTCGGCAAGCTCACACACGTACCATGCCTAGCGCATGTATTTAATTTAGTGGTTCAGCGATTTCTAAAAACCTACCCCAATGTGCATGATCTCTTGACCAAGGTGCGCCGCGTGTGTGCACATTTCCGTAAGTCATCTACAGCTTCGGCCGGCCTGTTGAAGCTGCAGCAGCGCTTACAATTGCCAGCTCACCGGCTGCTGTGTGACGTGAGCACGCGCTGGAACTCCACCTTCCACATGTTGGCCCGGCTTTGTGAGCAGCAGAGGGCAGTAGTGGAGTACCAGCTGTTACACGGTCGTCGCCTCTCCGTTCAACTTCCTGTAATCAGAAGTGAGGAGTGGGAATGGATGTCAGACCTCTGCGAGGTTTTACGCAATTTTGAGGAATCGACACAGATGGTGAGCGGCGATAACGCTATTATCAGTGTAACCATCCCACTTCTGTGTCTACTGAAACGCTCGCTGCTCACAATTAAAACCGACGCTTTGCATGTGGAAGAGGTGGAAATGGGGGAGGAAGAGCTTACACAAGGTGATAGCCAGAGCACCCTCACTTCGTCTTCTCAGCGACAATTGGAGGAGGCGGAGGAGGAGGAGGAGGAGGAGGAGGAAGACACGGTTGCCTCCGCTACAGAGGGTAGCCATGGAACTTTAGTTCCATCTCTTCAGCGTGGGTGGGCAGAAGAGGAGGAAGAGGATGAGGATATTGAGAGTCATCCTCCTGGTGAGGACAGCGAAATTTTGACTGTTGGTACTCTGGCACACATGGCTGACTTTATGTTAGGCTGCCTTTCCCGTGACCCACGCTTTGTACGCATTTTAGACAACACGGATTACTGGGTGTTCACCCTTCTGGACCCCCGCTACAAAGAGAATTTCTCATCTCTCATTCCTCCGGTGGAGAGGACAAGCAAAATGGTGCAATACCAGAAGGTTCTTGTTGAAAAATTGCTCCAAAATTTTCCAACTGACAACGCTGGCGGCAGAGTACGTGCTACCTTGGCCAACCGAGAAGGGGAGAAAAGGGGAGCACACAGCAGTTCCGACAAAGGCAGGGCAACACTCTCCAAGGCGTGGGACACCTTCATGACACCCCGCCAGCACCCTCACCCTGATGCGCAGCCTAGTGTCACAAGGAGGGAAAAGTTTTGGAAGATGGTGAAGGAGTACGTAGCAGACCGTGTCAGCGTCCTCAATGATCCCTCTGTGCCTTACAACTACTGGGTGTCCAAGCTGGACACGTGGTATGAACTGGCACTCTACGCCTTGGAGGTGCTGGCCTGCCCTGCCGCCAGCGTTCTGTCTGAGCGGGTATTTAGTGCTGCTGGTGGCATCATAACAGATAAGCGTATCCGCCTTTCCACCGACAATGCTGATAGGTTGACACTTATAAAAATGAACAAGGCCTGGATTTCCCCTGACTTCTCCACTCCACTGGAGGAAAGCCCCGGGGGAACATAAACTCACTTTATATATGTTATTTACAATGATGGGAATACTCTGTATTCCCATTCACCCCTTCCACCCAAAAAACGGGTATATGGTTGACTCTTAATCTTCTCATCCTCCTCCTCCTCTTCCATATGCCCTGGGATATAATTTTTATATAGGGCCAGCTCACCAGCGGGCCCTGTGATATAATTTTTATATAGAGCCAGCTCACCAGCGGGCCCTGTTTGACAATTTTTATATAGGTCAGCTCACCAGCGGGCCTTCTCATATAATGTTTTATTGGGTCAGCTCTCTAGCGGGCCCTCTCATATAATGTTTTATAGCGTCAGCTCACTAGCGGGCCTTCGCATATAATGTTTTATAGCGTCAGCTCACTAGCGGGCCTTCGCATATAATGTTTAGGATGGTCAGCTCTGCAGCAGACCCTCACCCATAATGTTTTAGATGGTCAGCTCAGCGCACGTTTCCCTCTTAATCATGGCCTCAGTTCAATCAAATCAAGGAAATTTTTGGGAGAATTTGCCTCTGCGCACGTTTCCCTCTTAATCATGGCCTCACTTCAGAAAATCAAGGAAATTTTTGGGAAAATTTGCCTCTGCGCACGTTTCCCTCTTAATCATGGCCTCAGTTCAGAAAAATCAAGGAAATTTTTGGGAGAATTTGCCTCTGAGCACGTTTCCCTCTTAATCATGGCCTCACTTCAGAAAATCAAGGAAATTTTTGGGATAATTTGCCGATGATATACAAGTAAATATACAGCAAATATTGTTTGGTAACAATTTTTCGCCTAAAGTCGTTTTTATTTTCCTTTTTGTGTGTTTTACGGTCAGTCTGTAAAAATGGCGTACTACGGGCGAAAGATCGTTCCCAGCAGCGATGTTGGAGTCCAAGATGCATCCAGACATCCTCCCTATGCTGTCCCTGAACCATTTCTGTGGTGTTTCCATCCTTTTCTGCCCTTTTCCTATGGACCAGGCACCCTCCCCTCATCAGAGCAGGGGGTGCCTGGTGTAATGCTCGAGTCCTCCCATTGACTTCAATGGGGCTCGGGTGCTCGGCCGAGCACTCGAGCCTCAGGGGGTGCTCGGTCAGAGCACCCGAACACCTGAGCATTGGGGTGCTCGCTCATCACTACTGCTGACCTATGTGAGTTTGGCAGAGATTCCTGGTAGTGGTGGAATACTACTCGAGGTATATTGAAATAGCACCCCTCAACTCTATGACCAGTCTCTATGTTATCTCTCACCTGAAAAGCATATTTGCTAGGCAGAGCATTCCCATGGAGTTCATAAATGATAATGACATGCAGTTTGGTTCTGAGGAGTTTAAAAAGTTCAGTAAGGAACATGACTTCATGCACACCATGTCCAGCCCCCACTAACTGCAGTCTAATGGAGAAGCTGAGAGGGCAGTCCAGACAGCAACATTTATTATGAAGCAGCAGGATCCGTATCGGGTTCTGATGGCTTACAGGGATAGCCTACTACACACTACTATGCACCACTGTCCTTCAATGGAGAACCGGATGGGAAACACTGTACTGATTCCCCAGTGGCAGATAGTGTGATACCTCCTGTTTCACAAATGGAGAGTTATGTTGTGCCTTCTGGTCCCAGGTCTCCGCTGCTCCCAACGATATTCGGATGGCTTCTAGTGGCAGTATGGTGAAACCTCCAATCCATTACAGAGCCAATGACTGCCTATTACTTGTTAGTGCAGCGACATGAAGAATAGGCAGAATAATCCCAAAGTCACTGCTAGGGTAGTCTACCCCGATGCTCAAGTCAGGAACGCTTTGTGTTTGATATTGCTACTTGTTTTTTATTGTTCTAACTAGTGTAAAAGCTTGTGTACACAGGCCAAGGTCTGGGTAATATTAACCCTTTGAGTGCAAGATGGGTATGCAAAGCATTGCTTTGCAATGGGTTGCATACCCCTCTGGCACTTAAAGGGTTAAGAGGCTGCTACCTCACTGCTTCACATAATGCAGTCTTGCATCGCCTCACTCATGCGATGCAACCATGCACAGTAGAGACTGCACGAACGAGGGAAGTCTCTACTGCGCATGACTGTATCATGACAAACACCCTAGCAAATTATTATACAGGATTGTTATACCATTATGTACTGTTTATTGTTCTTATTTCTTTGGGGGGGGATGTCATAGGAGTAGGCTGGCAGGCATGTGACAGGAAGTGGGAGGGGCTTAACAGTGCCTCAGAGTGTGTTCCTGTATTCTTTATCAATAAATCAACTGGTGTACCTCATTCGTGACAAGTCTTTGCAAACAAAACACTTCGGTACTAGGGTTGGGCGAAACTTGTCGCCTTGTTCCAGTGTGAAATTTTGTGAAAACCACGTTGTTATCCTCTTTTTGCAGGAAAATCCACTTTAAAACTAGAGGTTAAAATTTAGGCATCTTTCACCCATTGGAAAAATTTTTCATCATTTTTTCAATGGATATAAAGTTTCCCCCCATAGATTTATGTTGTTTTCGCACTTCCGCTATAAAAAGGTGACATTTTCGCTGAAGGCAGATACAAAAGAAGCAGCTACAGAGCGAGATAGACGTGCTGTGCTGTTCTCTTGTGATATTTTGCAAAATGTGAGGCAGGACAGGCTCATAGTGACTGCTATCACTATGAGCAGGGTAATAAATAGTCAGTGGAGGAGCTGGAGGGACCCTTATGTTTTCACTGAGTTTGAGGAGGAGAAAGTGACTAGCAGTACTGAACCAATGCTGTCCAGTCCCCCTAAATGACCCCAAGGGATCTTGGGGAATTTAATGGGAAGGGAGGGAAAAAAGGGAATGGGAAGGAAGGGTGAAAAGGGAATGGGAAGGGAGGGAGAAAAGGGTAGTACTAGTGAAAGCAGGACAGGTCAGCTGCCTGTGCCTGCTGCAAGATGTGCTGCCCCTGCTGCCAGTGCCACCATTGCTGTACCTGCAGCCACTAGTGTTGTACCTGCTGCCAGATGTGCTGCCACTAGTGTTGTACCTGCTGCCAGTGCTGAACCTGCTGCCACCAATAATTTGCATACTGCTAGTCTTTCTTGTAGTACTTGGGGGGAAGGAGAAAATTATGCCAAGTGTGACAGCAGGGGACCCTTTGTTACATTGCTTGTCACCTCCTCCAAGCATCAGTGAGATGTCTGGAATAGAGCAGCAGCACATAGGGACTAGTGGGGGTGGTGATGATGATGCTGGAGAAGCTGGGGTGGTAGAGACATTGATGGTCTGTTTAGCAGAAACTGAGAAGGAATGGGAGACAGGGATGAGGCTGGGCACCACCACCACCACTAGCAATCAGCTTTTGGAATTTTGGAAATTGTAAGTGCTCTAATTTCTGCTGCTGCTGAGATGAAAGGGTAGCAGGATGCTGAGGAGCAGACTAGTCTGCCACAGACCACCCTGGACACAGTGAGAATGGGGTCAACAAGTAATGTGGGACTAGGACAGGTTCCACTTGCCAGCACCAGCAATACTTCTGGTCTTAGTTGCAGTGCTAAATCTGAGGCAGTAGCAGCAACATTATCCTCTGCCACAAAAAGTGAAGGGGAATGTGGAGGAGAAGAAGAAAGAAGCCATTCTTCTCCACCTGTTCCCTATCCCTCCCCCCAGAAGTCATAGGTGTGGGACTATTATTCTCTTCTGGCAGGCACAGTTTAGTCATCAACAATGGTACAGTGCAACATTTGTGACAAATTAGTGAGAATGGGAAAAGGAGGGAACACACTTTGGCACAACCTCCCTGATAACACACACGAAACACAGACACCATGACATTTATGTCAAACACATTAAAGCCAAACACCCATTACAGAAATTTAGCACCGCTGTTACTGTACCCCCTGACTCTCCAGATAGACACTGGAAGTTCCATGACGAGCAAAACAACTAGCTCACCATCAACATCACCTTCCTCCTCTAGGGTAACAAGTATATCTCCTACCAATCCACCTCGTTCATCGTTACCTCCCCCACCAAATGTTAACCGCTCTGTTAATGTTAGGATATGGCAGTTCATCTCTACTCATTGCACACTGTGTGGTGCACTGACCACACATGCCAGTGTGGTGGAGGAAAACCGATACCAGGTCATCAGGTGGCATCTGAGGAGATTCCATCCTGCAGAAAATGCTAGGATTCTGGCAGGGAGGGTTCATCATTACTATTAAACTGTCTGCAAGTTGTCATATGTCCTTAGCGGGGTCTGGACAAGGGGTATAGTGACAGCGGCAGTACTTGTATTTGGGTGTCATGGTGTTTGGACACAGTTGTGCTCCAAGATGTTATTTACCACACACACACTGTGCACATTGCAGTTGCTGATGGAAGCCACAGTTCCTGTTCTCAAGGGAAAAATATATATTCTAATAACAACGCACCCATGGTTTTGGAGGAGGGGCAGGTGGAGAAGAGTTAATGGCCAACTTGTTTTTTTTTCCACATATACTGGGGGGTACTTATTCTTCTGCTACTGCCTCAGGCGCATCACTGGAGCCAGTAGTGGCAAGTGGAACCTTCATCATCCATCCTCCATGTTACTGCTATTGTTGATCCCATTCCCTTTCAGCTGCCTAATCATCCTGCTGCTTAAACAACTCAGCAGCAGTAGTACAAACAGCAGTTGCAACTCAGGACTCAAGAGGACATTTGATAATGGCCAATGGCTACTGTCCAACATGACCTACTGGCACTAGGCCAATAGGGCATTTTATTTTTTTCTCAGGGCTTGTGCTTTGAAAAATAAAAAATAAATAAATTTAAACAAACATAGTCCTCCAAAAAATAAACAATTTTTGTGGGGTTTGTTTCTATCAAGCCTAAGTCCTACAAATCAATGTTTCCTTAGGGCTTGTGCTAAACAAGCTTAAGTCCTACAAATCAATGTTTCCTCAGGACTTCTAACAACAAATCTAACAAATAATCTTCTATGAAAAACTCTATCAAGTCAAGTATTAGTCCACCCCAGTGACAGCTTATGTCAAGGGGTACCTGTCTCTCTAACTTTAAATACAAATTTCTTATTTTATTTTTTTATTAACTGTCCCCCCAACAGCAGTCAAGAAACCCCCCAAAACAAATTCCCTGTTCAAATGATTCATTCATTCACCAACACAGGCACCTTCCTCTGACCCCTTTATACCATGTCTTATGGTTTTTATTATATTTTATTTAGGATTTCTTTTTTATTAAGTGCCCCCCAATCCCAGTAAACAACCCCCAAAAAATCATCCCCTGTTCAACTGATTCTTTCCCCACACCCCACCAACACAGGCACCCTCATGCCCCTTTTCTACTATGCCTTTGGGATATTTATTTTAAGTTGTGTGAAACTTCAATGTTCCCATTGATTTCAATGGAATGAGCTAGGCAGAAAAAGCAGGAAAAAGGTGGGAAATCAGCACTTTTTTCGCCAAGTGGAAAGTGCCATTTCTCACCGATTTCAGTTTGAGATAGAAATTTTTGCCCATCCCTATTTGGTACTAAATACATTTTTTAATCCTTTGAATGTCAGAGGGATGTGCAATGTATTGCCTTCTGAATTTAGATTCTATAAATATCTTTCAATAGGTCATGAAGTAACCTAAACATATTTGGTAATGCCCTGCCCACCAGCCAAGCCCCCATCAACATCACTGAAAACTAAAGTGGCCCTGTTAAGCTATTTTTTGGCAGGTATGACACATACACTGCCCCAACCCCCCATAGTCCACTGGTAATCACCTTCCCACATACGATCTGATCCCCCAGCCTGTTTTCACTGTCCACTGACCCCATTTATAGGGATCTGTCACTATAAGACATGTTTAGTTTGTTTTACAGATAACTAAAATCTACATTTAATAGCCTTTTTCTGTAAAATAAATAGTTTTTGAGAAATAAACATTTATGGTTTGCTAGAGCAGTGTGGCACTTTATGCTAATTATCTGTACATTATGGTCGTTAGCTGAGTTCTAAACCAAACTTACAACTCACTGTGCTATTAGAAATCAGCTCAGAGTATGAGTTCTGGCTGAATTAATTCATATTACAGTGTGTAGTAATATTTGCTCAACACGGAAACTAATTAACATTAATTTATACACCATGCCACCAACAAATAATAATTTCTTAAAAACAGTTTTTATCATAAACAAATGCCTTGCAAAATACATATACAGTTTTCAATTCCCTTTTAAATGAACTATTTTTCTATGACAGATCCACTTTAAATTACGAAAATGAGCATTTATGAGAGCTACTTAAAGGGATAGTAATGTTTAATGAAAAATATATAGTGTGCTGTTCATCCTGATGAGTAAAACAAGGGTACACCACACTACTGAGAGGTATTTTATTACAATGTTATTGCTACTCCAAATTCCAGTTTTTGAGAGCGGTACTTTTGTGAACTGACATTTCAATGGGGACTGTCGCTACATCAGTCTATGGATAGTTCTGGTGAGTTGACATTGAACTTCTACAGTCTGCTGTAGCATCAATTCTATTTTCAAATGTCACACCATGCAAAAAATTAAAAGTGTGAGCTACAATAACTTTGGAATAAAAAAATCTCTTCGCAGTGAGAATTCCTTAGATTTACTCAGTAGAATAAGCCCTGCTATTTATATTTGCAGTATTATTTTTACTATCTTGTTACCAATTTTGAATAAAATAAAACAGAATGTATATAAACGACTGTAATGACTGAAAAAATTATTGAAATCTATAAAAAAATTAGAAAAAAATGAGAACTATAAAAATACAAGTAAAATCCAAAACATCAATATTAATATTGTTTCACTTTGTTGTTAAAGTTGAAATTGCAGAATCTCTGAATTTTGTGAAATTTTTTGTCATCTAATTCTTTCTTTCTACTGCCATATAATTGTTAGACAAGTTGGCAATATTATGGAAAGTTTCTTAGCATTTCACTAGACTATGCATTCAATCCCATGTGCTGTAATAATTCCTTCAATATTCAAAAAACAAAAATATAGGAGTTAAAACCAATTTATTAGTTCTATGCTTGCACAGCTTAATTTATAAGCTGATTACACCAACAATGGTCCTATCTACTCCTTGTGTGCCAAGGGAGTGCTGGGCATTTGTGAAGTGTGTGGCTGTTTCATAGTGTTCCTTCCCTTTGCTCCTTTCTTAATGTTATGTGAAAACAAGGCTTAGAGGATAGTGGCACAATGTTACTGTGTTATCCTTCTCATGCTATGGAGGGGGCAATCTAGGCTTGTTTGCATTCAATTCTTAACAAAGACAGAGAGTGTGTGTGTGCACCGGTATGCACCAAAAAGGAGACAAAGTAAAATGTAACAAACTGCTCTGGCAGATTTTTACATTATTCAGTGAGACAGTCAGCTTAGTAGGAACGGGAGATAATTTTCACCTCAAACTGAAATCATTGAATAATGACACTTCCCGATTGGTGAATAATTTCCCACGAAAAGTGCAGTTTTTCTGTTTTTTGTTGCCTAGCTCATTCCACTGAAATCAATGGGAACATTGAATTTACACACAACACATATCAAATGTTATTTTGTATAAAAGGAGTATGAGGGTACCTGTGTTGGTGGAGTGTGGGGAAAGAATCAGGGAATTTTTTTTGGGGGAGGATTTGTTTACTGGGATTGGGGCGTAGTTAATAATAAAATAAATACTAAGTACAATTTAAAAAAAACATAAGTCATGGTATAAAGAGGGTCTGAGGTGGGTGCCTGTGTAAGTGGGTGGAGTCTGGAGAAAAAATAAGTTGAACTAGGTATTTGTTTTTGGGGTTTCATGACTGGGATTGGGGAGCTAGTTAATAAAAAATAAAATAAAATAAGAAATTTGCATATAACTGATAGAGACAGGTACCCCCTAATGTAGACTGAGGAAACTTTGATTTGTAGGACTTAGACTTGTCTGGCACAATCTCTATGGGTAACAGGACTTAGTCTTGTTTGGCACAAGCCTATGTAAACATTGGTTTGTAGGGCTTCGCTTGTTTGGCACAAGCCCAAAGGAAACATTGATTTGTAGGACTTAGGCTTGTTAGAAACAAGCCCCCTCAAAAATTGTCTATTTTTCTGTAGTACTATGGGTTTTTATTTTTTTAATGCACAAGACCTGAGGGAAAAAATACCCCACTGGCCTAGTGCCAGGAAGTCATGTCGTGTTAGCCAGTGACCACTGGCCATTGTCAATTGCACTTATATAGTTGCAGAATTTGTGACTGCTGTTCTTTCTGCTGCTGCTGCTGAGTTGTTTAAGCAGCAGGGTGATTAGGCATCTCAAAGGGAATGGGATCAACAACAGCAGTAACATGGGCCATGTATGATGAAGGTTCCACTTGCCACAACTAGCTCGAGTGGTACACCTGGGGCACTAGCAGCACCATAACTAGCCCCCACCACTTCAGGTATATGTGGAGAAAAGAAGAATGTGGACAATAATGCTTCTCCACCTGCCCCTCCTCCAAAATCATGGGTGTGTTGAGAATAGAAATGTTTCCCTTGAGAGCAGGAACTGTGCCTGTCACATCAGCAACTGCAATCTGCACAGTGTAAATAAGGGAAGGACTGGAAAGTGGAACAATGGGTACATCTTCACTTATATGAAACACCTGGCACAACTCTATCCACACACCATGACATCTAGGGTGCCCAGTGTGAAATTCCTCCACCAGAAACCAAGTACTGTGACTGTCACTTTGCCCCTTGTTCACACCCCACGAAGGACGCATGACAGCTTGCTGACAGTTTAATAGAAATGATGAACCCTCCCTGCAGCCAGCTTAGCATATTCTGTGGGAAGGAACCTCCTCAAATGCCGCTTGATACCCTGCTTGTGATTCTCCTCCACCACATTGCCATGTGTGGTCAGTACACCCCATAGTGTGTAATGGTTAGACTGCCACATCCTAACATCTGCAGAATGGTGTTTGTGTTTCATGTGTATTACCAGGGCGGATGTGCCAAGGTGTGTTTCTTTCATTACCCTTCTCACTGACCTGTCACAAATTGTGCACAGTACCGTTGTTGATGACTGCACTGTGCCAGACCTGCCCCAAGAGAAAAATAGTCCCATACCCATGACTTCAGTGGAGAGGGAAAAGGGGGAGGAGAATTGTCTCTTAATTCTTCTCCTCCACATTCCCTTCAATGGCTGGGGCAGAGGATGATGATGCTGCTGTTGCTACTACTGCCTCAGAATCAGCACTACAGCTAGGACCAGGAGTATTGCTGCTGCTGGCACGTGGAACCTGTCCTAGTCCTGCATCACTTGTTGACCCCATTCCCACTGTGCCCATGTTGGTCTGTGGATCACTAGCCTGCTCCTCAGCATCTTGCTGCCCTTGCAACTCAGGAGCAGCAGGAATTAGAGAAGTTGCAAACTCAGCAAATTCCAAAAGCTCACTGCTGGTGGTGGTGGTAATGCCCATACTCATCCCTGTTTCCCATTCCTTCTCAGTTTGGCCTAAAACATTGATCAATGTCTCTTCCATCCCAGCTTCTCCACCATCTTCATCACCATCACCACCAGCAGTCCCTCCATGCTGCTGCTGCTGCTCTATTATAGACATCTCACTGGTTGGAGGAAGTGATGAGAAATGTGACAGAGGTTCCCTAAATTTCACACTTACCATTTCTTGGTGACCTGAAGAAGGCAGACTGGAAGCACTAGTAGCAGGCACAGGTATCTGATCTGAGCTTCTTGTTGTGGTGGTATTATTGCTGCTAGATAACAATTCTACCTTCTTCAGGATCATGTTCCATCTGGACAATGCCAAGAGGGGAAGATGACTCCCAGGGTCAGGGGAATGGTGTGGGCTCCCTTGACTGCTAATCTGGACTCTCTGCATTGCTTCCCCTATGACTCCTCTAAAGCTAGTCCCACCAGCTGCTTCACCATCAATGTTACTACCACTAACAACAACCACATCAGTTTCAGACCCTGAGTCTTCCTCCTCTCAATCACTAGTAATATGATGATCATCCCCTCTTTCACTCATAACACTAACATGCTGCTGGACCTTCTTACTATTAGTACTAGTAGTGGGACTGCTTGGGGATGGCAATTGTGGTTTAGGGTCCCCTGCTGTCACATTTGGCATCATCTTCTCCTTCTCTCCCTCCTGAGAATTACAAAACACACATGCAGCAGCTTCAACACTGGCAGCAAGTTCAGCACTAGCAGCAAGAACAGTACTCGTGGCAGCAAGGGAAACACTGGCTGCAGCAGGGGCAGCACTGGCAGCAGGCACAGCACTGGTGGCAGCAGACACAACACGTCTGGCAGCAGGCACAGGCAGCTGACCTGTTTTGCTGTCACTACTACCCTCTTCTTCCTCCGTTGAAATTAATTTCCCCAAGATCCCTAGGGGAGATTTAGTGGGACTTGCCAGCATTGGCTCTGTAGTGGTCACTTCCTCCTCCTACTCAGACTCACTGGACACATAAGGGTTCTTCCATCTCCTCCTCTTCCATCTCCGTGTTCATAGTGAAAGCAATCACTATGATACTCTTCTGCCTCAAGTTTGCTACCAACAGCAGAACAGCACTTCACTTCTCTCTCACTCTGTAGCTCCTTCTCTTGTGTTTCACTTTATTTAAAATGGCACGTTTATACAGCAAAAAGGCAAAAAACACATTAATCAATGGGTGAAAACTTTCTAGCCATTGACGAAATGGTGAAGAAGTTTTGCCAATGGGCGAAAACTGCAAAGATTTTAATTGCTTTATGTAAAGCAGACACAACTTGGTTTTCGTGGATTTTTTGCCGTAACACAATGGTACCTTTTGCCCACCCTTACAGCTTAGCTTATTTTTTTTTATTTTTTTAAATTGTATTTTTATTATCAGATCACTCCATACATATACAACAAAAGAGGTACATGGAATAACTGTCAGATACAGTAAAATTATGCAAGCACGTAAAACAGTAAAAAGAATAGATACATATGAGCAAAATGTACAGAGCCGATCTGAGGATTTTTATAATGAATTAACCCAAACTCCAAATAACCAATCTAAACTAAACTATAACCCCCATTCACAGTTCCTCTCTCCCCCGAGCCCGCAGCACCCCCCAACCCCACCCACCCGCCAACAAATCCTCAAAGACCCAATAGAAACAGGATTCACACACAAACGGTACACAGCAAATACATATCGCCACCATTCAAACAATAAACAAATATAATTGCAATCAATCAGCTCCAATAGGTTGCACACCGTCAGGATTATCAGCAGCATCCGCCCTAGATGCCCACCAAGCCCGCCAACACTCATATCCTATCAAACCTAGCTGGAGTACCTTGATGTAAGTAAACCAATTTATAATGTGAAAAGCACTGTGAAACTAGATTTATCCACGCTTTACAATTGGGAGCCCTGTTTGACATCCAGTGCAGAGCCACCACCTTCCTCGCCATCACCAGGAGCTCACTCAAGAGAGTCCTATCGGTTGCATCCTCAATCTCATTGGGAAAAATAGACAGCAGACATATCTTTGGGGTCACAGGAACAGGTCTTCCCAATACCAAGGCTACAACGCGCACCACATCACTCCAAAACCCCCTGACTCCAGGGCATTCCCAAATCATATGCAAGTAAGTACCTTGAACAGTATTACACCGAAGACAATGATCAGATCCAGAACCTCTCATTTTGAACAGTCTGACTGGTGTGTAATAAATTCTATGCAAAATGTTCAGCTGAATCATTTGATGTCTAGTCGACGTAGCCACTAGGGCTGGTCCCGCCTTAGCGAGTTCCCACTCCCATTCCTCCAGCGGACCCACATCCTTTTCCCATTTAGTCCTGGAAGGAAACTCCTGACGCCCTATATGAGAATCTAGCCACTGATAAATGAAAGAAAGGGGTCTCTGCGGTTCTAAGGCCATCAACCTAGTAAGAAGCGGAAAAGTAGAGACTGTCGGAACACGATCACCCCACTGGGCTCACAGAGCATGCCTAATACATAAATACGAATAAAAAAGATTATGTGGTATATGATATTCCTCATGTAATTGTTCAAAAGATTTCAATTGATTATTCCGATATAATTGTCCAAGAGAATCAACCCCAAACCTAGCCCACAAAGGGCCACAGCTTAGCTTATTTAGTTACCATGTTTACTAAGAGCAATATGGCTTATGTATGAAAGTATCCATGTGCATTTAACATTAAAAACGTCATCCATCTGTATTTGCAGAAATGGGGGTGAAAGGAATTGTAGTCTTCAATAGTTGGAGATCTATACTGACTACCATTTACTTAGAGCATAGGTTCATCTTAAATTATCTGGGAATGACATACAATTTTTACAAGTTATGATTGCTGGTTTATGCTATTTGACCTCATTGTCTTTACAAACTAAGTTTTGCAGCAGGAGCTACTGCTACATGTCTGTTATTGTACTTTATAGCTCTTCTTATTGCTACCTTTCAAACTTTGCGCTTCTGTATGAAAGTGCTTAAGTATAATAAATTGCACTGTGATATAAGAAGGAAATCTGTAAATTTGCTGTACAATTAATTAGTGTATATCAGATTCCAGTTTAATTGATTTTATCCCAAGAGTCATTAGAGTGAAAAATAACATTATTGATACCAAGCAGCTCACTATGGATTCCCATATAAACTGTATCACATTAATGTTTTTCTCTTTTCTGTCTCAGAAATCATTTTAAGATAGTATTACATCTGCCACTTGATGGCGGCATTGCACTGTTCAGAAACAGCAGACCACACAAAGTTTTACTCTGCATCATTTTCAATTTAGAAGTCTTTTCACAAAGCAAGTTAGATTATTATGATAGATTCAGTCTCTTGGAACTTCTATGTGAACAGGCAAAGTTGTAGATGTTTTAGCTAATATAAAATGACTTCAAAATCCTACTGTAATAAAACACAAAACTCTAAAGGACAGTTGAATCAAGGAACTAAGAAACAACTTGGGTCAAAAGAGCAACAAAATCCTGTGAATTTCAAAGCAGATTTTTTTTTGTTTATGTATCAGTCAGTGGAGTGAATTGTGATACTTAGTTATTAGTGTGCGAGTGTGTTTTTCACAGAATTAATAACTTAGTTCTGGCAGTGGCAGGCACATATGCATGTGGTTTTATGAATGGATCATATTAGAAAGCACTATGTAGAAAGTCATGCACGCACGTATGAGTTATTTTCTAGCCTAGGCTATGAAAGTTGATGCTATGTAAGCAAATATGATCAATCAGGTTTGATCATAACAGACATAAGCACTGTAAAGTGGTGGGCCATCAGGGTTATGGTGCCACCAATATTTGACCCACTCAGAGCCAATGTTACCTCTAAGCTAGGATGAACCATCTGTACATCTCCAGTTGTTTTTAAAATGTAAGTCCCAACATTATCAGCCAGCCAACGGTCACAGTTTCCCTCTCTTGGCCTAAGCTAATGTATGATCACTGATTGTACAATTATGAATTCAGTTAAAAAGCAAATGTACTTTTGTTTAAGTCAGTAATACATTTCTCACTCAAAGGTTAGTGTTTTGTGAACATTAAAACTGTCCTCCCTTTGTTCTATGCAAATAACATCACATTTACTGTATAATGTAATTGTATGCAAAGTTATAGTTTGCAAAAATGTAACCCTAATTTTTTTAGCTTTTGTTTGTTTGATAGAGAACATTAATTTTTACTTTAAATGTTTTTACCACATTTACCACCATACTAATTTTAAACTTTTAACTTTTGAGATAAGGGAGTTAGACTCCATAGTGAGCAAACATCTTATTCTAGAGCTCCACTCAAGACTTTTACGATATAGCACCATCTCCCTGAAACTGGACAAACAACGTGGAATCCCTGATTTCTGCAACTCAAGTAAGTCACCTGGAGCCCTTGTCTGCCCTCCTGTGACCCTACTTCTGACCATGCAAAAGTTGGGGATTCTGGGTCCATGGCAGCAAGCAGATCAACAGCCTATAGTTATCCATGGTGCCAAATCAAGGCATAATGTAGCTGATCTCGCAATTCTGGAGGAGAGGCTGTTGAGGAGAAACCAGAAGGTACACCGATAATCCTAATCCCTCAGCTCCACTCTTAATGCTACTGACCCGCTGTGCAGATAGGTGAACATTTAACTTACCCCACCACTGTCTTGTTCACCAGACAACTGAACTGGAGCTTACTGTCTTAAAGCTGTCCCACAATTCTCTCAGGTACGGCCTATCTATTTTTGGAAATTTGTGATAAGCAAGTGATTTGGAGTGCAAGGTTCGGAGGAAGGAGGGGAGAAGAACTGATGTATAATAGGATACTGACCTGGCATATACACTGAGTCCTCAAGTGCCATCACATATAGCACTTAACCTCACTTGTACTTCAAGCAATCCCCCTTTGTAGATCTATGGCACACTGGACTTCTCATCACTGCTCAATAAGTATACATGGACTGCATCTTTAAGGTGTATCTTTTGGCTTTGTTTTCTCAGTGGGGGCCTCCAGTGATTCGGACTGCTTTATGCCCCTATAAAGCTGTGTTCTGACATATTTTTCTTGAGCAGACCACCTGACCAAAATGTTCTGATCTCAGTACTGGGAGCATATTTCTCTACTACTGTAGGTTACACCGCTCGCTTGACTTTTATCTTTGGTAGCCATTAGGGGTAGGTGAAAGACAAAATTGTTCACCATTTTTTCGATGGCTAGAATGTTTCCACCCATTTATTTATGTGGTTTTCGCCTTTTTCCTATGAAAACATGACATATTTGCGGAAGTCAAACACAATTGAAGCAGTTACAGAGAGAGCTCGACGTGCTGTGCTGTTCTGCTGTGATCTTTTTGGAAAAATTGAAGAAGGAGAGGCTGATAGTGACTGCTATCACTATGAGCAGGTTTAACACAAATAAAATGAGGAACTGGAAGGACCCTTATGTGTCCACTGAGTCTGAGGAGGAGGAGGAAGTGAGCACAACTGAAATAATGCTGTCCAGTCCCCCTAAATCACCACTATGGATCTTGGGGAATTTAATGGGAAGGGAAGGAGAAAAGGGTAGTACTAGTGAAAGCAGGGCAGGTCAGCTGCCTGCGCCTGCTGATAGATGTGCTGCCCCTGCTGCCACTAGTGCTGTGTCTGCTGTCAGACATGCTGCCCATGCTTCCACCAGTGCTGTCCCTGCTGCCACCACTATTGTGCCTGCTATCAGACCTGCTGCCCCTGCTGCAAACAGTGCAGTGCCTGTGCCAGTGCTGAACCTGCTGCCACCAATACTGTGCCTGCTGTCAGACGTGCTGCACCTGTTGCAACCAGTGCTGTGCCTGCTGTCAGTACTGAAGCTGCTGCCACCAGTGCTGATCCTGCTGCTAATTTGTTTTGTAATAGTCAGAAGTAGGGGAGAAGAAACTGATACCAAGTGTGACAGCAAGGGACCCTAAGTCACACTTGCCATCCCCAAGCAGTGCAGCAGTGCTAGTACTACCACTACTACTACTACTACTACTACTACTACTAAGGCCCTGCAGGGACCCATAGTCACTTTTCTCATCCTCCTCTCAAGAAAATGAGTACTCAAAATACTCATATGTTTCCTCCTCTGATGATGACGAAAAGGTGGACAGCTTCAAAGCTCATCCACTCATCACCCAGCAGAGAAAACAAAGGGTACACAGGGACTGTCATAGAAATTAATCTGTAAATGCTAAAAGAAGGTCCCCTTTGTCAATGCTAAATGGTACAGCAGAAAATGGTCAGATTTTTGGTGAGTACAAAAAGGTTAGCAGAATTGGGGGAATACAAAACAGAGGAAAAGGTTAATCAGAAAAGGGGTGTCTCCATGGCTAGCAAGCCAGAAAGGAAGGATGAAGGGAAACCAGCTACTGATAAACCTAAGTGGAATAATAAAAAGGATGCTTTCCCACGCACAAAGGTGTCAAGGAAAGGAATGATGGCAGATCTTGTTAACCCCTTCGTGACAAAGGACGTACATGTACGTCCTCTGTGGGTGTCACTTAGTGACAGAGGACGTACATGTACGTCCAGGAAATCTGGCTCCCCGCGCGGCTGCACGCCGTTCAGGGACTCCGGATTCTTTTTAAAAAAAAAAAAAAAATGTTAGACGGGCGTTAAGTGACGGCCGCGTCTGCACGCGGCCGTCACTAAGGGGTTAAAGCTGGTGTCAATGTAGATGAGCTAAAAAAAAACGGTCAAATCATATCTTGTTCAAAAGGTGGAAAGCTTTAATGAGAAAGGTACAGATTAATGCACCTGTTCCTAAAACTGTCACTAATGAATCAAATCTGATATACACGACATCGGAATTTAATATTCCTGTTGCTAACTCCTGTCCTCTTGTTCCCTATCCTAGGAAAACAAAATCCCTGTACCCATCAGCTGAATTATGTGCCATAGTGGACAAAGACGGAATGGACCCATGGGACGGCCGATCCGCAGCACAAAGTTACTCATCACGGCTGGGGATCGACAGCCCCATGACCCTTTGACTGTAGGGTGGGGAAAGGAAACCAACCACACCTAGGTTTTAGACGTAGTATACACTGGGGCTGGGGTAACAGTGTTACAGGTAACCCTTCCAAACTTGTAGGCCCCATCATCCACATAGGGGGTCTAGGAGGAAGAGTAACTAAGGCTATACATACCACAGTCACATATTCAATAAACAAATGGCCCCCGGGTTTATGGCTAATATTTTGGGTTTCCAATTTTCTGACAATATCTTCGGGGTAGATATATTGTTAGGGTGCATAATAGATATGCAGTTGGGAGGTTTTCCTCACAAACCCTTATGTTATGCGGCAGGGGAGGTGTTGAGGGGAAATACAAACTGGACACATGTTGTCATTCTCCCTCCCTGTAGTCCAACAAAGGCTGCTTGGAGGGTTGAAATAAATCAGATTATAGTCAGGTATAGTTAATCCTGCGCTATAGCCCTTTTAAGCCCCTGTGTTTCCTGTTAAGAAGCCACATGGTTCTTGACGTAGGACAATAGATTACAGGGGGCTCAGTAGAGTGGCACCACCATTGAGCACTGCAGTCCCCAATATCGTCCCTGTCATTTATGACAGCCAAACAGACACAGGAGTGGCATGATGTCATAGAGGGGGTGGGAAAGAAATTTTACATAGGCTTTTAAGATTTTACATGACTGACAGACAACATATATTCCAAGCTTATATGTAATGACGATCCATTTGTTAGTTTAAGTTTGACATTTTACAGATAGCCTCCCCAAATCAAGGTGAAATAATTTAAATCATAACCAACAAATCATTTTGAATTTACAATTTCAGGTGGTGGGAAGGATTGGCAGAAGTTAATCCTTCCAATAGGAGGCAATATGCCTCCACGAACAGAGGTAACCTTAGTGCTCACTGATAAAATGACCAAAGATGGTTGGAGCACAACAGGGAGTGTGAGTGTGGATGGACGAATGTGGAATGCATCTCTGTCTAGGAATGACCCAAGTAGGTTAATTGCTGGTACAATCCTAGCAGAGGTGGCAGCCTGGGTACCCCATAAAATCTTGTTATCCTGGGATGAGGATAAACAAGTGCACGTGGGGTCCAAAATGTGGGTGTTACCTCTATCCACTGATCAGCACAGGCAGAAAGGAGAGATTATTTCAGATGGTCCTAGTAATAGTAAAGTTGTATTATAAAATGGTGATTCTGTACCTGTCTTCTTTCCCTCAATTAGATTGGTGGCCGGCTAGCCCCTCTGAACCCTTGATCGTCCAACACGTTCATGAACCCCTTGGCCAGATGCAAGAGTGGATAACGCCTCTGACTGTTGCAGCACCTTCCCTGTCAGTGAGCAAGGAGGGTACCCGTTCCTTGGAGTCCCATGGGCACAGCGAGAAATGAGACAACACTCTGGACACAACACAGGGCGGTAGCTTTCCAAAATTGCCTAGCCCTGGACTGTTCTTGCCGCCAAAGAAGGAGTTTGTGGGCTGGTAGGAAAATAATGCTGTAGTTCCATTGAGAACAATGAAGGCAAAATCATTTAGGATCTATCAAAACTGACAGCTATAATAGACAAACTCCAGGAAACACCAGACATTGGACTATTTGGGTGATTTGGGAAGTCAGTGACCTACTTAACCAGTGAGTGACTTTAGTGTGGTTTATGACATTGGACCAAGAGGTGGAATGTTATGGACACAGGCAGGTTGCAGCAAAATTTGCAGCAAAACTGTGTCTGTTACATGGTTATGTTGCCCTGTCCTAATCACACTTAGTTTTTAGAACTATTTTTTGTTTTTTAGTGGCCTTTACCATTTTCCCTTGACTCTTTCTTCCTGGTCTGTTTGGGCGGGAAAAGGACAAAGAGATGACAAGTTCTCTTTTGTCTCCCTTGCTTCTAGAAGAGGGTGGGGGAGGCGTGTATCAATCAGGTAAAGTGGGCTGGTGATGGGTGGTGCTTGCAAACAATAAAAGAGGTATGCAGGTAGTCCTTAAGGAGGCAGTCTTGGAGGGAAGCAGTCTTGGAAGAGAGCAGGATGTGGGGTAGATGGCCCAGAATCCAGCAAGATGTCACACTTTCTTTTCCTAGGACCCAAGAACTGTTCCAGAGCAGAGATGACCCAGACCTCCAGCATGGCTTTATCCAGTTCCCCAGGCCTTCTTTTCCTGCCTCCTATCCCAGGATTTTTTAGCTAAGTATCCCTCTCTTGTTTTATTGTTTCTTTATACAATATTTCAAGGAAAAATACCCCAAGTAACAAATGTATAGTGTTTTCTACTATAATTGTTGTATTATGTGACTTATTTGCACATTGTCTAGTTAATATTATTAGGTGTTTAGCTACAATATATTTGCTAATATACAGTGTATTGTTAATATTATTGTTTGTTATGAAATATTATTGCTTATTGCTAGTACTGGGGTGTTGTTGTGTTAATTGTGGTATTGGTCATTAGAACAAACTTCTCTGAGTATATCCTATAAATAAAGGGTTGGCTTTTTGGGTGCTTGCAAATGCATATTGGTTCCAATAATTGTGTTGGTGTCTGTGTAGTGTGAGCATTTTGCTAGGGCCTAACTCTGTGTCCTTGTTCTAAAACCACATGGTTTAGGACTCCATTTTGTACTAAGCACATGGTATGTGAGTTTGCAGTTTCTTCACAACTACATTGATTTTAACACAGCTGTTATTGTGAAACCATTTGCGCCAAATTAATTCACTGAAAGCCACAAACTGAAACACATCTTCATGTCAAAAGTGTGACATTAGGGGACCCTCTGTCACACTGCTTTTTGTCACCTCCTCCAAACAGCAGTAAGATGTCTGTAACAGAGCAGCAGCAGGTAAAGCCTAGTGGTGATGCATCACAGTCTCCCACATTGGCGTGAGCCTGTGCTTCCTTTCCTGGTGGTGTGTTGGGCAGCAAGGGGATGGCTACTTTCTCTTTACTGCATGGACTCTGGCCTGGACACCTGTTTACGGCCCTATGCTACTTTCCCTAGTTGGGTTCTGCCTCCTTATGCTCCTTTATATACCTCCCTATGCCTGGGAAGCATTGCCCTTGCGTGGTGTTTCTGATGGCTTCTGCTTGCTCCATTGTGATCCGTACCTGTCTGAGTATTCACTCCATATATACGACCCGGCTTGTTTGATTACCTGATCCATGCTGTTCTCTGGTTCTGTCTGAGGACCCGCTCCGGCTTGTATCTACCCACACCTGTCTGACCACTGGGTCTGCCTGTGGGATTGCTCAGTGTGTCCCTGGTGTGCCTCCATTGGCCTCTGGCCTGTGACTCACTTTGTGTAGTCCCCAGTATCTGTATTTCTCCGTATAGTCTCCGGTGTGCTTCCTATTGGCTCCAGCCACTGTCTGGCTCCATGTGTCCTCAGTGAGCCTACCCTTTGTCTCCGGCCGATTGTGGGATCCGGTGCGTCTCCTATGGCTCTGGTCTCTATCACTCTGTGTAGTCTCCGTTTGTCAGGTCATTGGCCCTGGCTATGACCTGTACCTGTGTAGTTCCGGTGTGCCTGTCCTGTGGCTGTGACTGCCTACTCTCTCCCCGTTGCCTCTACCTCAAGACCTAGATAAATCTATCTCACTCTGGTGTTCTCCTCTACCTCTGTCTGAGGTCTTTCCACAGTACAGTGAACCGCACAGTGTGCAGTTCCCGGTGGAGCCTGGGGCCAAGCTTGTCTGGGTATGGGATTGTGTGGGTTATCTACCTTGCTACATTCTAAATAAAGGTGGTTTGATTTTATACTGTGTCTGTCATTATTTGCCTGATTACCGTGACAGTACGTAAGGGCCATGTCTACTGAAGGTACAGGTAATCCACCTAATCAGAGCATCCTGTCCAGGATCGGAGAATTGACCGATTGTCATTTGTTATGCAGAGATTGTTAAATCGCACAGCTCACCTAGACCGCTTTGCTTCGCAGCAGGTGGCTTCCCCAGAACCTGCACCAGTTGTGGCCACTGCCCCTGAGACGGGCATAAGTAGAGGATTGTCTGGCTCTGCTTCTCTACCCCAAAGATATGATGGGGAACCTGCTATGTGTCAGGGTTTTTTAGAGATGGTACCCCACGCATTCCCTACTGAGCGAAGTAAGGTGGGACTCCTGATCTCCCTTCTATCCAGCAAGGCACCGGCCTGGGCCAATGCACTATAGGAGATGGAGAAGCCTATAATCCACAATTTCATGGAATTTGTAGCCTCATTTCGGAGAGTCTTTAACCTTCCTGGGCATGCTACCTCCACTGCCAAATGACTGATGACAAAAAGGAAAGGCAAACATACTGTAGCGGACTACGCTATTGAGTTCCTCACTCTGGCAGCAGAGGCTGGTTGGAACAATGAAGCCCTAGTTGCCGCATTCTCCCAGGGCTTGTGTGACACAATTAAGGATGAAATGGCAGCCCAGGAACTGCCTGGTGATCTCGATGAGTTGATCTCAGTAACCATTCTGTTAGATACAAGAATCCGGGAGAGGCCTACATTGAAAGAGCAGGGGTGTAAAACTTTACTCTGGTTGTCACTTAGTTTCTCTAGCCCACCCTCTCCTCCCTCACCTCCCCACCTCCTAATTCTGACCGCGCCAGGGGGAATCCTATGCAGCTAAGCTTCACACACCTTTCTGAAAAGGAGAGGGCTTGGCACAGGAGGAGGGGCCTTTGCTTATACTGTGGGGAACTTGGCCATTTGTTGCATGCGTGCCCTATTCGGCCGAGAAACGACCTCACCTAGGGTCAAGTAGGGGACAGACCCTAGCTGGAATTTCACAGTCCCCAGAGAAAGTAATTTACAAGCCTATTTTTGAAGTCGTGCTATCGTGGGCCGAGTCTTCTGTGGTGGCTCCTGCACTACTGGACTCAGGGGCTACTGGGTTTTTCATTGATGCAGACTTCTTGGCCAAATATGCTATTTCGTTGTATCCTCGTTCCACTCCATTGGCAATTGAGGCTATTGATGGCAAACCTCTACAGCCAGCACACGTTACTCATGAGATTCATCCCCTGCCTCTGAGGGTAGAGGCACTCCATGTGGAGACACAACAGTTCCAGAAGAAACATTCCCCCCATCATGCCATCAGTCTGGGGTTTTCCTGGCTGCAGACTCACAACCCTAGAATTGATTTGAAAACCTGTGACATACTGAGAGACTGGTTGACAAAGAGATCCACTGGCGGAGATTATAGGTCTACATGGAGGTTGGACTCCTAGTTGGAGGATGGAATCAGTCTCTGCTTTGTATCCTGTGGAGAGGTCACTTAGTAGTCTTTTATAATGGTGTGGTACACTTAATTGAGAAAGCACCTCCTCATGATACAGGCAGTAATCCATTACTACAACACCACCACCCTTGTCATCTGGTTTAATGATAATATTATTAACAGTAGCTACATTTTTAATAGCTATTCTTTCTTCTTAGATATATGTGAGAAATTGTTGCCTGTATTAACTAATATTTAATGAGTTTCAATTGTGACAAGGTTCATGAGTGTTGCAATATGTGGATTACTGCTCATAGGGTCAAAGACATTTTTCTTCTTGAATAAAGCAGGCTTGATTTGGTTGTTCAGTGTCAGAGTGAAACAAATCTTTTAATTTAAATTGTTGATGTATTTTGTATAAGTCAACCTCCCAATCAAAATTGTTCTGTTTTGAGGTTGGGACAAAGCTCCGCCATTTTGATATTAATAAGAATTCTATTAGAGAAGTTATACACGGCTACTTTGCTCTTTGTCTTAGGGTCATCTGTGAGGATGGCCCTGCGGTGCTTTCTTCCTCCCCTTCTTGTTTTTCTTTTGCTTTTTCTAGTTTGAATTTGCCCCTCCTCATGCTTCTGCCTAAAAAACGTTCACTAGGGGTTGTAGCCCTGTCTTCTGAATAAGAGGAAGAATCTGATTCACTAAGTGATTCAACCCCACTTTTATAGATCCTAGTCCATGTTTTCCTGAATGGAGGGCATCTGTCTGACAAACCAATGAGCCAGGGGTACACTTTTAAATCCTTGTAGTCACCTTCAACCTGTTAAGTTTATGAAGCTACACTTTCTTTTACTTGGAGACACCATCTGCCAGTTTGTCAAACAGAACCTTTCAGAATTGAAAATATCTTTTTGTTTATCCTCTGATGTTTTTATTTCACTTTTAATTTTCTCAATCTCCTTAGCTGCCTGAACAATTACTAACGGTATTAATTCAAGAGAGCAGTGATCCAATATTTCACACCACTTGGTACAGAATTTTCAGTTACTTCGTCTGATGTTTGGTTGTTTTTTTAATTCTAAATCCCCTTGGTATACTTTTTTACTTATAATAGTGAGTCACCGTGACTCCATGTAAATAATAATCAGTTTAATTTTTTCTTTAACCTTCACAGGTCATTATATATATCAAGAGGATTATCAGGTCCTAAGGCCAGATTCAGTCCAACCCCGAACAAAGTATATCCAGTTTCTTTAGATACCAAATGTGAAATAACAGGAGTATCATCATTATCCATAGATACAGGTGCTAAGGAATAGATAATAACCCTGACTAATGATGTCTACAGTAAGTAACAAACAAACAGTTAACACTGTATATATATAAAAAAAAAATTAAGCAAATATGTGTATACACATTTGTGGTGCTCAACTGTCATAAAAAGAATTAAGATAGAAATATAAGGCAATGGCACACACTATATTGAAACAAATATGGTATTTATAATATATTTATAATATTCAAAGGTGCATGTCCCATAGCTATAGTGATATAAACGTTTGACTCTCTATGATGCTACAATAAAGGGTCTCTACTATTTCAACATAGAAGTGTGCTGTCTCTTGCTGCAACCAGGGATTTCCAGGTTGAGTACATTTATATATATAATTCCAGTCCAGGTTCTGGTAAGCACACCCAAAGAAAAAAAAACACATTTAAAATTGCTGGACTGCAACCAATTTTGACCAAAATAGCTAAAAGCAAAGACACAAAATATTGGTGCACATCCAAATTTTCTTCACCATTAACCCTTTACTCTGTGGCATTATGCCTGCATATCACTATTATTTTAAAGATGAGGATTTGGTCACTTCATATGGCCATAGAATACTAAGCTTGCCACCAACGCCAAGGTACCTCATTTTTGGCAAGTACCTAACCTTAATATGCTTTGTCTTATGAGCTGAAACTCTCCTGCTTTAGGCATTTGTTAACCTTAATTTACTTTATCCTGAGAGCTGAGTCTTGGTCAGCTTTACTCACTAATGGAGAGGGAATCTCTGACAGGCATTATATAGTGTCCTAAAGACAATGAGCATTGCACCTGGGGGTGGGAGGGGTGCTTAAATCAATAGAAGCTGGTCAAAACTTCCAAAAATACAATTCCAGTCCAGGTTCTGGTAAGCACACCCAAAGAAAAAAAACACATTTAAAATTTCTGGAGTGCAACCAATTTTGACCACAATAGCTAAAAGCAAAGACTCAAAATATTGGTGCACATCCAAATATATATATATTTATACACGTATGTATGTGGGTGTCTGTGTGGTTGCACACCCACGGACTGCTATTGTACCATAGTATAGAAATGTATTATTTCTTGAGCAAGCTTCCTTTTTTAGTTTTTATTATCTAGTGAATCTAAACGTTTTCGAGATAAGTTTAAACTCACAGCCAATCACAACACACCAAGGTATCAATAACATTCAAATAGACCTAAATATATTCCAAAATAACTGACACACATTGCATGTGTTTCAGTTTCTTTATGAGCTAGAGCATAGGGCCCAGGAGTGGAGGCTAGTGATAGATAGATAGATAGATAGATAGATAGATAGATAGATAGATAGATAGATAGATAGAGAGAGAGTGGACATTCAAGCAAAGTGGAGAGCAGTGCAATAAAACTAACACTTAATACACCTTGGCACATCTTGCATACACGCATACAAACGCACACACATACAATTTTTTTCCTAACACATAACACATCTTTATCTTTTATTTCTACAGTGTGATTGAGTGAGTGCAAGAAAGTGACAGAGTGTCATCAAGTGTGTCTGTGAGGGCCCTTTTATGAGTGCCTGAGTCTGAGTGGTTGTGAGCTGGCAGGGAGAGGAGGCTAGAGGGATGGGGAGAGACACAGGAGAGGAGGAAGCTGATAAGGGCATCCCTAGGGAGGGATGTGTAAGTTGCGTGACAGCTTGCCATCTCGTTTTCTTACAGAAATCTGTTATGTTCCTCCACAGTGTTACATGTGAAGCCACAGGGAGGTCAGCAGTGAGCACCTATCCCTTTGAGAGACAGATGTATACTCGCTGCATTGTTCAACAATGTGTTTTGTATTCCTCTGACAATCAAAGAGTTAGCAGAGGATGAACACAATACAACAGGGTTAAATTGCACAAAAACACAAGGTCCTCAAAATACACTAATGCACTGTTGACACAACCCTGACAACTAAGTTGAAACAATGTCAGAAAAGCATACAGGCAAAGCAACTCCACAAACACAGATAGATGGGGAAACACATCAACACAAGCAGCTGAAGGACACGTTTCACCCACTAGGAGAACCAGACAAATCCAATATGTCATGGTTAAACTTTGGTAATCATAAGTATTGTGAAGAGTGGGTATTCCTTGCCATCCCCACTTTTCAGGATACATATAACCACAGCTCAGGAACTGTAAGTTGCTTCCATAAATATACAGGATATTGCCAAGCTGATAAATCAATGAGTAGCAGGATGATATCCCATGTGTTGCAACGCAATGCATTGGATACCATTCTGTCACTCAAGGGTTCACATGTCAGTGTCATTGTCTTGCATCCCTTTTGTCATAGCTTATAAGTTAATAATCACAATATCTCATTTCCACACACAGCATCCATGCCTGCAGCACAACAGGAGAAGAGTGGGGAGAAGACACATGACTTGTGTGGACCTGGTGACACAGCCCATGAGGAGCCAAGAAAGGGCACAAGCAGAAGGTCATCAACACCACCACCACCATCTTCATGGCCACCATCAGGCCATGGCCCGCCACCCACAACTGTCACAGAGTGGATGAAGCATGGGAGGTGGATGCCTCTTATGAACACAGGCCAGTTTTGGATGGCCCCACTACCACTACAACTACAAGGATGCCCCTGGATGCCCAGTATTGTGAGCATCCCATAATATGGGGCATATGGGCAAACAAAAATAACACAGTCACCCACCTGGATGCAGCCAAAACAGGAGCCCAGCTATGACTCAACACCCAGGTAGGAAGAAAACAGATACCAGTGGCCATGGTATGAGCCATGGCCACTGGACTACAAGCACCTGGGCCTTATTGTTGAGCCACAGCGCCCTCAACCATTGGCAGAATTTACAACCCCAGCACAGAGTGAACAAGGGGGGCAACCATCTGTGCCAAATGAGGAGTCGATAGACATTGTAGGGGCACAAGCATCATCATCATCATAGTCTTCGCTTGGTAGCCCCCTGACACCTGCTCCACAATACACTCACCACCAACTGCAGCATCTAAAACACATCCAGACCATGAGGAAATGAACAGGTAGAAGGTAGTGTAAGAGCAAGGAGGAGGGACATCCCTACCACCACAACCAAGTCCACCATGCACACCCACATCATCTGCCAGAGGTACCCAAACCATGAGTATGGATGAGTGCCTAAGCATCCAGAGGAGACTGATAAAGGAGGCCAGATGATCCAACAGATACTGGAGGAGGTTTCAGTGAGATGTTAATAGAAATGCAACGACCCTCAATGCAATTCAATACCAGCAAGTCATCCTGACATCTGAGATATGGTAGTTTTGCACTGGAATGATGGGTAAGCATGGCCAAATTCTGAAATAAGAGAATAAATTTGCAGATGAAGAGGGCACAACAATCCATGGAGGGATCAACTGTAACCATCTTTCCCTCCAATGTGACCCCACACCAACCCTAAGAATGACTAGATTAACTGGGCAGTTTTTGAGGGCATCCACCCCCCCCCAAAACAGTGCTTTCCAAACTGTGTGTTGCGACACGTTAGTGTGTCAGCTGCAGTGTGTAGATGTGTCACAGGCAAAGGTGCCATTTACACAGCGCGAGATTGTCATTCAACCCAAGCACGAGCTACACTGGGAGCTGAGATAAACACTACTACTTAATGGTTGCATTTACACAGCAGGAGATTGCCTCTGTGTGCTGCATACAGCTGGAGCACCACAAAAGATTTGTAACAGCTGGAGTGTCTCTGTGTGCTGCATACATAATATGTATGCAGCACACAGAGGCACTCCAGCTGTTACAAATCGTTTGGCGGTTCAGCTGTTAAAATCTTTTGAGATGCCACCTCCTCTATTCCTCTGCCCTCTCTTTGGGCTGCCAGGCTGGAGTGTCCCTGTGTGCCGAGGCTGCCTGTCACATGGCTGCTGCTTCTGCTTGTGGTGCCCATGAGACAGGAAAGACGGACAGTACTTCTAAAATCAGTTATGCGCTATCTATTTAATAATGCGAGATGAGAATCTTGTGCTTATATGTAGCGCAACATTCTCATGTCACCCTTTTAAAAACCACAAGACATGCTTAATGCCTTCCGCAGTATGAATGAATGGTTTTCATGAGATATGTTGTGTCTTATTACAATTTATGTATGTGTCCGTATATCTTATAAGGGATTATTAGTTTAACCTCTGGTTTGCTAGCAAAACTGAATTACTGTGTCATGAAATGATGCATGTCTAAAAAGGGTATCACCAACATGAAAAGTTTGGAAAGCTCTGTCCCAAAAAATAAAAAAGCCCTATTTGCAGTCCTGCACATATTATTTGGTTGTAAGGTGTTGGACAATTGGTAACCACACATAACACATACAATGCTGTCCAAATTCAAGTTCAACTCACAATCTACATAGCAAAGCAAAATAAACGTGAAGGTTTTGATATGCCTGATGTGAGCTGAAGTTGAACAACTGACACCTACCACTTAGCATAACATGTGCAAGACTGTCCCCATTTAGTCTGACCCCCTGGTATCATTAAGATTTTAGCCAACCAGACTTTTGATTTATATTATTCACTGCATAGTTAGATTAGCAAAGCCAACAGATGCTGGGATTCACACTCTGAGTAGGGAAAATCCATAACACACCTAATCATTTGAGGTTAATGACTGAAAAAACTGTTATGTTTTGCTACAGAACAGGGGCATGAAGAAGCCACAAGTTAGGTCTATTGATTACATTATGCAGGGAGAACATCTCCTTGCATCTCTACATTTCAAACTCCATTCTTGCTCCCTTTTTATTTACTAGACCCATAAGAAGTGTAACTGATGCATAACTATTTTGCTTTATGATTAACTGGCTAATGCAGCATCAAAATCAACACATTTTTGAGGGTTGTAGGGTTCCTTTAATATGATGAACTATACATGAAATTATAAACATGTTTCTATTGTAACAAAACGTATTGAAAACTTTTGAAAAGCAACCAAAGGGTGTGTTTAATATGAAAACAGAATACTGGAAACACCAAATTGAACTGCTTGTATGTTTTCCAAGGGATTTTTTAACACTCTCTCTCTCTCTCTCTCTATATATATATATATATATATATATATATATATATATATATATAGAGAGAGAGAGAGAGAGAGAGAGAGTTAAGATTGTAGCCGTATTAGTCCAGTGATGTAGATGTAAAATAACAAATAAAATTAATATCTTGTAATAACTTTTTTTGGACTAACAGAATTTTGGATTGACAAGCTTTCGGGATAAACTCAAGTCTGAAGCATTGTCCTTGTGCTCAGAATTGCTTCAGACTTGAGAAAGGGAGTTTATCCCAAAAGCTTGTCAATCCAAAATTCTGTTAGTCCAAAAAAAAGTTATTACAAGATATTAATTTTGTTTATTTTACATCTACATCACTGGCCTAATACGGCTACAATCTTAACTCTCTCTCTCTCTCTCTCTCTCTCTCTGTATACATATATATATATATATATATATATATAAAGAGATGCTACAACCATTTATACAAAAAGCGGAGTTTAAAACTTTAGATGAGAGCACTAATAAGAAAGTTGCTGCATATGAAAAATTAGTTTTTGATAGAAAGCAAAAGAAATTTAATAGGGATCAAACAGATTATAGCAATAACAGAATTAGAATTAACCCCACACAGGTTCTACATCAGGTCCACACATGTATGCACAGCACACGGAGAAATGAACCTGTTCTCCATAAACAGGAAAATAGTTTTATTTCTAGGGGAGCACGACCTAAAACTCAACATACTAATAATAATAATAATAATAATAATAAAGATAAGCCTACATCTTCACTAGCACATAATTATGTCTCTAATATAGAAACTACTAATAAATACAGTGTATTGGATACTACAGATAATTCTATATCCAATACTACGCACCCTTTGATTTTATTAGAAGCAGAGCTGGAGGCTCTGCCATCCACTAGTTATGCACAGGTAGTACAACAATCTAACACTTCACATTTTTTGTTAGGGAGTCCCGGCAAGATTGCTCAACCATTAACCCTCTGAGTGCCAGAGTGGTAAGGAATGCATTGCTTTGCAATGCATTCCGTACCACTCTGGCACTCAAAGGGTTAAAAAGAACCAGAAGTTTATCTCCAGAATAATAAAAAAACAAGAAGAAAAGAGGGAAGAGATCAGGTCAACACAAAAGAATTAGGGATACTAAAAATAAGAACAAAAGAGATCATGGGGAAACGTCAGAAGAACAGTTGGATAAGAATACATTACAAACTATAGGTATATTTAATCTTACCGATTATAAATTTATAGCATATGAAATTTCTTTAATAAAAAGGGTTTGAAATTTGCTCCAACAATGCCCCCTGATGAATTTGAATTATTTTTAAATTTAAGTCATTTTACTAGAACTTTGACTCTGAAAAGACATTGTGAAAAACAAAGAACCCATATAGATAATGGTGTATATAATAAAGAGGACTCTGAACAGATGGTTGTTCCAGGGGTGGACCTAACTTTATTTGTCCATACTCAGTTTAAACCACAATCAATATATTAGCTTTATCAGGATCGTGGATCCTTCACTGAAAGTTTTCAACAGGTGGTTCAGCAGGATTTCAAATGTATATCTAAAAAACCTTATAAAGGTTATTGCAATTTAAACTTCCAAGAAACTCTGGCCTTAAAAAATCTTAAAAATAATAAAGCGCTTCATATAACAGAGGCTGATAAGGGGGGAGCCACTGTGATTATGTATCAACAGGATTATTTGAAAGAGGCTAAGAGGTTATTGTCAGGTATAGACACAAATGTAAAACTAGAAACAGACCCCACAGAGTCATATCAGAAGCAACTACTTTAAATGTTTGGAGAGGCTTACACTAAAGGCATAATAACAAAAAAAGAAAACATGTTTACATATGTGGAAAATCCTAAAGTATCTTATTTCTATCAGGTGCCAAAAATTCACAAGACTGATACACCCTCCTGGAAGACCAATTGTGGCAGGTATGAGGGGTGTGACGTTGAACCTGTTGAGATACATAGATTAATTCCTGCAAAAGTATGTAGTTGGGCTTAGATCCTATGTTAGGGATACCCAACACATACTTTATAAACTTCAGGACATCTGCTGGCAGGATGACTATGTATGGGTGACGGTCGATGTCACATTCCTCTATACTAGTATAGGCCACAAATTGGGATTAGAAGCTGTATGTATGTATTTAGAACAAGATATGGATATGCCCAGGGTCCAAAAAGACTTCCTGTTGGACTGTATCAATTTTATGTTACACAGTAACTATTTCCAATTTCAGGATTCCCACTGTTTGCAATTTAGAGGGGCTGCCATGGGAGCCAGCTTTGCCCCCAGTTACGCAAACCTGTACATGGGCTGGTGGGAGCAGACTCATGTGTGGGGGGCAGGACTGGGGGCGGAGCTAGTCTTCTATGGAAGGTTTTTTGGCGATCTTTTACTCATCTGGAGTGGGGGGGTCCTGGAACTGGAGACGTTGATGCAGAATTTTAATTTAAACAATATGGGTCTTAAATTTACATATAATATAGATAAGGAACAGGTGAATTATTTGGATTTGACTTTGAAACATAAAGACAACCAAATAATTATACAAAATTTTATTAAAACGACTAGTACCCGCAATTATCTATATTACACTAGTGGACACCTAGAGACATGGAAAAAAAGTAAACCTAAAAGTCAATTTTAAAGAATACGGAGAAATTGCTCAGATATACATGATTTCCATCAACAGGCAACTGATCTTAAGCATAAATTTCAAACTAGAGGGCATCCAGATGAACTTTTGGAAAATTCATGTCTCGGGGTGGCTAGGATAGAGCGTGGAGAGTTGTTCATACCTAAATCTAGGAAAACAGATTTCTTTACACAGGGTGTCCCCAAATTTATTACAAAATATAACAGATCACATAATCAGGTTAAGAAGGTTCTTAAAAAACATTGGCATTTATTATTACAGGATCCATTATTAAATCAACATTTAGAATCTAATCCTATGATTATATATACAAAAATTTGAGGAACATCCTGTCTAAGAGAAAACCAGTTATAACATCAAAAGGAACTACGGGCTCAATGCAAATGTTGGCGTCGGCAGAAAAAACTGGTGATGGTGGTTTTGTACGTCAAGTAAGCAATGCAAATGTTCCCACTAGTAAGAAATAATGGCAGTTTTGAAACACATGATGCCCGTTGCTAAAACATCAAAATCTCACCCATTGAGGACAATGTAAAAGCGAAGCCCAGAGCCATTCAAATGTTGGAGTTAAAGCTAATGCAAGTTAAATTGCAACATTTCCCTCCAGAAATCTAACACCCATTTTTTGGGTGAACATCACACAACTCAGAGTAGAAAACCACCGTCGGGAAAAATAAAACAGAGAAGCAGGTCATAACCCAAGCATATGCACTTTGCTAATAGTTCACTTTGGATTTTTTGCAGGTACTTGGTATTGCACGTTTGCTTTACATATACTTGCTCTCAGTCTATAGGGGCATTATTCTATAGGGAAATATCTTTATGACTTAATATTCCAGTGCTGGATGTTTTTCAATTGATTTTATGTATTCACTTGATTGATCTTGTATTGTCTAATAAAGCTTAGTTCTATTTTTTGTATACTCCTGGAGTGTGCATCAGTTATTATGTTTCTTTTTTTTTGGGGGGGGCACCGCCTGGTGGTTCTCTTCCGGTTGTTTCCCCCTTCCTTTCTTCCCTTTCTTCAGTATCATTGTATATTCATATGAGTGCACCTCAGCTGATTGCAGTTTTATCCTGAGTAAGGAGCTTGTGCGATTCCTCCCCTTTGTTTTGGTATCCTCACTATGACCACATGAACAACACCTTACTGCTGTTTAAAAGCCCACCCTCCTCAGATGTAGTGTAAGAGAGACACTGACAGAAAGACAGACCAACACCATTATGTACCCATGCTTGTACCCAAGATGACAGTGGAGGCGAAGGTGTGAGAGGGCTAGGGCTCATCCTCCTCCTCCACCAAGCACCCTAGTCCAACAGCTGTCACCTGCTGCAACTGTTCATGCTCTGGCTGAAGGCCTGACATGCTAACTTGTTTGTGTGTGTGTAGCACAGTGAATATGCCACTCCATTGCTTGTCAATGTCTTGACCATGTGAGGTATCCATCAAGGTGATGGCAAGCAGACATATGTATGTGTGTGTGACACGGACCCTGAGCACACACCTCATCAGTATGTAGATCAAGATCCATGAAATAGCTCCTCCGTTTCATGGGTCTTGGTTTACACTATGATGTGTGTGCCCACTCACACGTACATATGTCTGCTTGCCATACCGTGATACAAACCCCATAAGGACATGATGGCTAGACAACACCCTGAGAAGCAATGGATTTTTCACCATGTGTCAAATAACCAAGGTGTACCCGTGGAGTGCCAGTAAGGTCTCCAAAGCATTGCTGAGCAATGTGTTGTGTACACCTCTGGCACTCAAGGGTATGATGATGAGTCAGCAATAGCATGACTGTTGTGGTCATAGTGCACCTTACAATCCTGTTTTCACTCTCTGCAGGCATCCATGGCATGATCCCTCATGGTCCAGACGTTTGTTCCAGTGACACTTTGAATCCACGTCCATGAGAATCATCTGTTAGTGTCCATGTCAATTACACATATGATCACATATGACTATCTTGTGTCATTGATCACCTCTCCCTTGTCAGGGTTTGAAAGGGATAGTAATATTGAATATGTTTTAGAAATCTATGCAGTAGGGTTCATCCCCCTGAGTTCAACAAGGGAACTCCCACTGCTGACAGGTGTTTCATTCCAAAATGATTTCAGCTCAAAGTTGAATCTCATGGATCAAATATCACAGTGGCCTAATATTCTACAGTGGCACTGTTGCTACACCATCCCATGGATAGCTCTGGTCCCATCACCATGAATCTCCATAGGATGGTGTAGCAACAGCGCCACTTGACAACATCAGGCCACTGTAATTTTCATATTTAAAAAAACAAGTGTGAGCTGAAATAACCTGTGAATGAAACACCCTTCAGCAGTGGGAGTTCCCTTGTTCTACTCAGGGGGATGAACCCTGAAACATATTTGTTCAAACATTTTAAGCATTACTATCCCCTTAATTGTGTTCATGTTGTTCAAGTTCAACTCACATCATGGAACAACTTCCTGATGTTGTTTGGCTTTCGTATGTGGTCTGTGTGTTGGACTTGTACAAATGTTACTGTATGCGATGTGTGTGCTCACCCCTGCTGTAAAAGCTTGGGATGCCATCCCTCGTGCATGAGTTGTGTTCACTGCATAGCTGTGCAATTCACTGGAGACAACTCACTACCTTACACCCATATTAGAAGTGCATGAGTTGTGTTCACTGCATAGCTGTGCCACTAACCGGATCTGATAAAAAAACAGACAGACATGGACATGTGTCGAAGTAACAACTGCATATTTTTTTTTTTTATTGGGGGTGCTTTGGATGGGGCTGCAGGGGTGGTCTCCTGCACTTGAAGCTGTGAGACCCTAGTGGGTCTGGAGGCTGTGGGTGCCACTGGTGAAGTGCTGGCAGGGGTAGTGGCACTAGAATTGGAGGCCTGTGCCTGGCAAAGGTTCTCCAGCCTGTTTCTTTCCCTCATCTCAACAACCATCTGGTCCATCGAAGCTGACATTCAGTTGGTGTAGGTGACCAGGTGGATGGTGAGGGTTAATTGCTGGGCCTCTGTTGCCCTCATGCTGACCAGGAGATGTGCAATATGCTGCTCCAGCCTGTTGAGGGACTGCACACAACTCCTGACCACCTGGAGTTGCCTCCTTTGGAGTACCAAGCACTCCCGGTCCATGACCACAGTATTGGCAGGAGTGTGTGGTGTGGAGGGAGAATGGGACAGTGGTGAGGATGCCCTCTGGCTGTCCTGTGGCTCCATCACAGGCAGTGGGGGAGATGGTGTGGAGCGAGCATGGGGACAGTACAGCTTTCTCCCCAAATGAACCACCCCCTGGGGATGTCACATCCTCTGACTGGGTGGCTAGCATGGGTGGTGGGGATGTTGTTGTGGGTTGGGGTGGTGATGGTGGGGTGAACACCACCAGGGTCTGTGGGCGTTGTTGATGTCCAATGAGGCCAAGATGTTCATAGTCCAGTGGCCACTGGCTACTTTCCTGTGGCTGTGGTCTCGTGGCTGCCCGCACTGGCCCATGCTGTGGCATGCCCACAATGTCAGGTATCAGGTGTCTCCCCATGGCTAGTGGTGTGTCCTGGAGTATGGTGTACTGGTGCTGGACTGTGGGATGTGGACCCTGGGGGCCATGCTGGGGCCACTGCTGCTGCTGGTGGTGAGGTGGACCCTGGGTGCCATAGGATGCCCACTGCTGCTGCTGCTGAGGCTGGTGTTGGTGGTGGGGTGAACCCTGGGGGCCATGGGATGCCCACTGCTGCTGCTGCTGAGGCTGGTGTCGGTGGTGGGGTGAACCCTGGGGGTCATGGGATGCCCACTGCTGTTGCTGCTGAGGCTGGTGTTGGTGATGGGGTGAACCCTGGGGGCCATGGGATGCCCACTGCTGCTGCTGTGGCTGCCACTGTGGAGGTGGACCCTGGGGGCCAGAGTCTGCCCACTGCTACTGCTGCTGATGCTGGGGCTACCGCTGTGGAGGTGGACCCTGTGGGCCATGGTGGGGCCGCTGCTTCTGCCGCTGCAAGAGTGCTGCAAGACTATTACATTGACATGTGACCTGTTGAGTGGCAGGATGGTATCCATTGCATTGTTTACAATGCATTGGTTACTATCCTGACACACATTGCTAAGCTTGAAGTGATCCCATACATTGATTCTACTAACCTACAGTGGTGTAGATTTGGTTATCATATGTATCCTGAGCAGTGGGGATGGCAAGGCATATACCTCCTTGCTATCCCCATTCATCATGTGTTTAACAATACATTACATACCCCTGTGGTACTCAAGGTGTTGAGTGCTGACTAGTGATGATCGAGCACCCTAATGCTGGGGTGTTCGGGTGCTCTGGCCGAGCACCCCCGGAGGCTCAAGTGCTCGGCCGAGCACCCGAGCCCCATTGAAGTCAATGGGAGGACTCGAGCATTACACCAGGCACCCCCTGCTCTGATGAGGGGAGGGTGCCTGGTCCATAGGAAAAGGGCAGAAAATGATGGAAACACCACAGAAATGGTTAAGGGACAGCATAGGGAGGATGTCTGGATGCATCTTGGACTCCAACGTCGCTGCTGGGAACGATGTTTCGCCCGTAGTACGCCATTTTTACAGACTGACCGTAAAACACACAAAAAGGAAGATAAAAACGACTTTAGGCGAAAAATTGTTACCAAACAGTATTTGCTGTATATTTACTTGTATATCATCTGCAAATTCTGCAAAAAATTTCATCGATTTTTCGGAAATGGGGCCATGATTAAGAGGGAAACGTGCGCAGAGGCAAATTCTGCAAAAAATTTCCTCGATTTTTCTGAACTGGGGCCATGATTAAGAGGGAAACGTGCGCAGAGGCAAATTCTGCAAAAAATTTCCTCGATTTTTCTGAACTGGGGCCATGATTAAGAGGGAAACGTGCACTGAGCCGACCATCTAAAACATTATGGGTGAGGGTCTGCTGCGGAGCTGACCATCCTAAACATTATATGCGAAGGCCCGCTAGTGAGCTGACGCTATAAAACATTATATGAGAGGGCCCGCTAGAGAGCTGACCCAATAAAACATTATATAAGAAGGCCCGCTGGTGAGCTGACCTATACAAAAAGTTGTCAAACAGGGCCCGCTGGTGAGCTGGCCCTATATAAAAATTATATCCCAGGGTATATGGAAGAGAGTCAACCATATACCCATTTTTTGGGTGGAAGGGGTGAATGGGAATACAGAGTATTCCCATCATTGTAAATAACATATATAAAGTGACTTTATGTTCACCTGGGGCTTTCCTCCAGTGGAGTGGAGAAGTCAGGGGAAATCCAGGCCTTGTTCATTTTTATAAGTGTCAACCTATCAGCATTTTCGGTGGAAAGGCGGATACGCTTATCTGTTATGATGCCACCAGCAGCACTAAATACCCGCTCAGACAGAACGCTGGCGGCAGGGCAGGCCAGCACCTCCAAGGCGTAGAGTGCCAGTTCATACCACGTGTCCAGCTTGGACACCCAGTAGTTGTAAGGCACAGAGGGATCATTGAGGACGCTGACACGGTCTGCTATGTACTCCTTCACCATCTTCCAAAACTTTTCCCTCCTTGTGACACTAGGCTGCGCATCAGGGTGAGGGTGCTGGCGGGGTGTCATGAAGGTGTCCCACGCCTTGGAGAGTGTTGCCCTGCCTTTGTCGGAACTGCTGTGTGCTCCCCTTTTCTCCCCTTCTCGGTTGGCCAAGGTAGCACGTACTCTGCCGCCAGCGTTGTCAGTTGGAAAATTTTGGAGCAATTTTTCGACAAGAACCTTCTGGTTTTGCACCATTTTGCTTGTCCTCTCCACCGGAGAGATGAGAAATTCTCTTTGTAGCGGGGGTCCAGAAGGGTGAACACCCAGTAATCCGTGTTGTCTAAAATGCGTATAACGCGTGGGTCACGGGAAAGGCAGCCTAACATAAAGTCAGCCATGTGTGCCAGAGTACCAACAGGCAAAATTTCGCTGTCCTCACCAGGAGGATGACTTTCAATCTCCTCATCCTCTTCCTCCTCTTCTGCCCACCCACGCTGAAGAGATGGAACTAAAGTTCCATGGCTACCCTCTGTAGCGGAGGCAACCGTGTCTTCCTCCTCCTCCTCCTCCTCCTCTGCCTCCTCCAATTGTCGCTGAGAAGACGAAGTGAGGGTGCTCTGGCTATCACCTTGTGTAAGCTCTTCCTCCCGCATTTCCACCTCTTCCACATGCAAAGCGTTGGTTTTAATTGTGAGCAGCGAGCGTTTCAGTAGACACAGAAGTGGGATGGTTACACTGATAATAGCGTTATCGCCGCTCACCATCTGTGTCGATTCCTCAAAATTGCGTAAAACCTCACAGAGGTCTGACATCCATTCCCACTCCTCACTTCTCATTAGAGGAAGTTGAACGGAGAGGCGACGACCGTGTAACAGCTGGTACTCCACTACTGCCCTCTGCTGCTCACAAAGCCGGGCCAACATGTGGAAGGTGGAGTTCCAGCGCGTGCTCACGTCACACAGCAGCCGGTGAGCTGGCAATTGTAAGCGCTGCTGCAGCTTCAACAGGCCGGCTGAAGCTGTTGATGACTTACGGAAATGTGCACACACGCGGCGCACCTTGGTCAAGAGATCATGCAAATTGGGGTAGGTTTTTAGAAATCGCTGAACCACTAAATTAAATACATGCGCTAGGCATGGTACGTGTGTGAGCTTGCCGAGCTCCAAAGCGCCACCAAGTTACGCCCATTATCACACACAACCATGCCTGGTTGCAGGTTGAGTGGCGAGAGCCACTGCTCGGTCTGGTGACTAATCCCCTGCAACAGCTCTGAGGCCGTGTGCTGTTTGTCCCCAAGGCAGATCAGCTTCAGCACGGCCTGTTGACGCTTCCCCACTGCAGTGCTACACTGCTTCCAGCTACCGGCTGATGGGTGAGTGGCGCTGCGCGCAGAGAATTCGGAGGTGGAAACGGAGGAGGAGGAGCCAATAACGTAGGTGCTGGCGGAAACCCTGATGGAGGTAGGGCCCGCAATCCTCGGCGTGGGTAGCACCTGTGCCATCCCAGGGTCCGAGTCGCTCCCAGCCTCCACGACATTCACCCAGTGTGCCGTCAGGGAAATGTAGCGTCCCTGGCCACAAGCACTTGTCCATGTGTCAGTCGTTAAGTGGACCTTCCCAGTAACTGCGTTGGTCAGGGCACGGGTGATGTTACGGGACACATGGTGGTGTAAGGCGGGGACGGCACACCGGGAAAAGTAGTGGCGGCTGGGGACTGCGTACCGAGGGACAGCTGCTGCCATCAGGCTGCGGAAGGACTCAGTGTCCACAAGCCTAAATGGCAGCATTTCGATGGCCAGTAATTTGGAAAGGTGTGAGGTTAGTGCTATGGCCTGTGGGTGGGTGGCTGGGTATTTTCGCTTGCGCTCAAATGCCTGGGGTAACGACATTTGGACGCTGCGCTGGGACAGGGAAGTGGATGTGGTCGCTGATGGTGCTTCAGATGGTACAGGTGCAGGGCGGGAGGTATGCGGGCCTGCGCCTTCGACAGGCGATTGGCCGGCACTGAAAACAGGGGAAGAGGAGGCAGTGGTGTGGCCTGCAGACACAGATTGGCGATCCGGGCGTTCCTCCCACTTATTACGGTGCTTGGATGCCATGTGTCGGATCATGCTGGTGGTGGTGAGGTTGCTAGTGTTCATGCCTCGGCTCATTCTGGTGTGGCACAGGTTGCAAACTACAATTCTTTTGTCGTCCGCACTTTCCTTAAAAAAACGCCATACCGCGGAACACCTAGCCCTTGGCAAGGGAGATTTACGCAAGGGGGTGCTCCGTGGAACATTTGCGGGCCGGTTTGGTGCGGTCCGCCTTCTTTCTTTAGCCACACCACTGCCTCTTCCAGCCTGTTGCGGTGCTGCAGATGGCTCACCCTCAGGACTGCTGTCATCGCTCGGCTCTCCACCTTCCCAGGTGGGGTCAGTCACCTCATCGTCCACCAAGTCCTCCTCCACTTACTCACTCTGATCATCCTCCTCATTTCTTGATCCCACCACATACTCAGTCATTGACAACTGTGTATCATCCTCTTCATCAAGGTCTTGAGACAGTAATAGTGGTTGATTTGATGGCAACTGTGTCTCATCATCATCATCATCCACTTCCTTTGACCTTAAATGCCGTTCCCCTCTGTCATCTTCTTGTGATTGGGTACCCTCTAGAGGTTGTGAATCAGGGCACAAGATGTCATGTTCCTCTGCAAGCGTGCTTGGAGAGAGGTTCAAATGAAGGATTGGTGATGAGACGAGCTCCTCACTATATCCCAGTGTGGGATCACTTCTTTGGCCAGACCCTCTATGGTGGGAGAAAGGATGATCAGGGTGAGGATTATGTTGACCAGACTCTTGGCTAGTGAGAGTGGACTTGGTGGAAGACAGGGTGGTGCTTAACCGACTGGAAGCAGTATCAGCTGAAATCCAACCGACCACCTGTTCGCAGTGGTCTGACCTCGAGAGTGATGTCCTGTGACGCCCTGTGAACTGAGACATGAAGCTAGGTATGGTGGATGTCTTTCTTTCTTGTGCTCTGGCACCAGGCACAGTTTCTCCGCGTCCTGACCCGCGCCCTGAACTATCAGGATCACGTCCACTTCCCCGTCCCTTTTTACCCGCCTTCTTCATATTACACGGAATATGTGCTGCTAATCTGCAACTTTGCACACTAAACAGAATGTGCTGCTTATCTGCGGCTAGGCACAGTGAACGGAATAAGTGACTTTTATTTTTTACACTTTGCACACTAAACAGAATGTGCTGCTAATCTGCAACTTTGCACACTAAACAGAATGTGCTGCTTATCTGCGGCTAGGCACAGTGAACGGAATATGTGACTTTTATTTTTTACACTTTGCACACTAAACAGAATGTGCTGCTAATCTGCAACTTTGCACACTAAAAAGAATGTGCTGCTAATCTGCAACTTTGCACACTAAAAAGAATGTGCTGCTAATCTGCAACTTTGCACACTAAACAGAATGTGCTGCTAATCTGCGGCTAGGCACAGTGAACGGAATATGTGACTTTTTTTTTTAAACTCTGCCCCCCAAAACAAAATATAACTGCTGCCCCCACACACAATAGTCCTAAAAAGGACTTTTGGGTCTTTTTGTTGTTCAAACACACTTTTCTTCTCCCTACACTGACTTTCCCTTCCTATCCTCATCTCTCCCTGGCTAAGACTGAGCCGAACTCGCTGGTCAGTTGCTATACAGCACCCGATCACGGGTTCTGGCCAGCCAATCAGTGTAATGCCAGCAGCCAACATGGCTGCTGGCATTACACTGATGTCAGAGCCTCCCCGCACGTTTATTGGCTGCGCAGCAGCTGCGAAACGTGCGGGGAGGAGACCCGAACATGGCGGGCGAGCACATGCGGTACTCGTACGAGTACCGCCATGTGCCGAGCAGAGCGATGCTCGAGCCGAACCGAGCTTCGGCCGAGCATGCTCGCTCATCACTAGTGCTGACCTCTTTGTCACTCTATGTATGACATTGTGATACACATAACAATTAGATCTGTAACTGACACATGACAATGTGAATTGTTTTTATGCTGTGCATGATGTTGTTGTCTACAGCATGAAGGAGGTTCAACAGGGACTTGACCATTACCATTCAGGCTGGGTTTGTCAAGTATTCTGTCCTTGTTTGACGTCCCTCCAAGCTGTGTTGCTGAATTGTGGTGTGGAATTCTGTCCATGTGTTCAAGTGTCACTGTGTGGGCCTTGATGCACTTACCAGTGGACTGAAGGCTACTTTCTTCCCCGGTGTCACTCCATCCAGGGATCCTACACTGATATGGAGGAGATCGTCCTGCGCACAGCCTCCTCCCACTGGCTGTACTCCACGCACAGGGGCAGACCACCCCCTGTGCCAGCAGCATGCAAGGCCTGCTCTCCCATATTCTTTTTCACCTTCACAATGGTAAACAGGAATAGGAAAAGGGTTGAACTAGATGGACGCAAGTCCTTTTTCAACCTAAATTACTATGTTACTGTTTTACCTTGGCATTGCAGTCTGTCCACTTTTTCTTAATATACTCCAGCAACTGGCTGCGGCTGGAAACCACATTCACCGTAGCCAGGACCTCCTTCCAGACAGCCTTTCTTTTTGACCCCATGCTGACAACCTTCCACTAGGGGAACAGGAGCCTCTCACTGGCAATGACCGCCTCACAAAGGACAAGGTTCTCTTCCCGGAGAACTCAGGGTCTCTCGCCCTATCCTCCTGCTCACCCCCAGAGGTTCTTTGAGAGCCTTGGCCCTCAGGCCCTGGCTGACTGTGGTGCTCCCCATGCCATACCCCTAGTCCCACTGCCATCTCTTGCCCTGCACTCTGTGTGCCTCTTCTACTGGTGGTTCTCCCCCTCCTCCCCAGTGTTCTCCCTCTCTCTCCCCTACCCTGACCTGGGATACCCACCTGCACCTCTTCCTCCTCTCCTCCTACACTCCCCATCCCTCTCTCCTGTTCTCCTCTCCATTTCACTCACCCACTCACACACAGACACTCAATCAGGCCTTCACACACACACTCACTCACTCACTCACTCTCTGTCACTCACTTGCACTCACGGACTCCCACTGTAAAAAAACATATAAAAGTGTGATGTATAATCAAAATAAAAATAAGCTGTGTGTGTATGTGTGTTTGTGTTTGGATGTGTGTGATGGATATGTGCAAAAGTGTTTTATGTGTATTATTATGTTGTGCCAATGCTCTCCAACTCCGAACTGTGTGCTGTGCTCCTCTCTACCTCACTCTCTAAAACTAACCTCTTCTCCTTGGGTGCTGAAATCTAGCTCTTTGAACTCGATAACAGACAAAAGGTGCATAGGTGATTTTGGGTCTACTTATAGATTATTCGACTCAACTTGATACTTTGGGGTGCTGTGATTGGCTGGGGCACTAAATAACGTCGGACATTTTTTTTTTCTTGCGTTTATCGTGTGTTTTGCGTCGATGATGAGGTCAGATTTTAGGCGAGTCCAGTTTTGTAGTTTTCGTGTGTTTTGTAGGCCGTCGCGTGTTAACTCTTCTGGGTAAGGAACATTTGCATCTCACGTTACCCAGTCGTGTTTAACTTGCGAAGGCATTTTTTTTTCTTCACGCTGGTTTTAACTACAACATTTGCATCGAGCCCTACGTTCTTAAAACAAGTGGGAAAATTTAAATGTAATCTGAGTAGATGCATAACATGTCAATATGTTGCACATAAGACTAAAGAATTTGTAGATGATAATGTTAAAAGGTTTATCAAACAACATATGACATGCAATGTTAACTATGTAATCTATAGAATCACCTGTCCTTGCAATAAATGTTACATAGAAAGAACTATACAAAAATTAAAAGACAGATTTTTGGAGCATAGGAGAGCTATTTTAGCTGTTGATCCTAAATATCCATTGGCTTTACATTATAAGGAGTTCCATAATAGGTCTATGGACAATACAGTGGTACTACCCTTGGAGCAAATACCAGAATGTTTATCATCAGGTTCAAGATTTCAGAAGTTATGTCAAAGAGAAAATCACTGGATATACCATTGTAACACCTTGATACCAGCAGCACATAATGATAAGCTTGATGCTAATACATTTATTTAATTATTTCATTGTTATTTTTCCCTGTTAGTGTTCTGGCCAATTGCCTCAGTTATATTCCCTTTAAGGTTATAAGAATGATTGTAGCATATGTTGCATTAGGGATAACATTCTCCCCCTCTAGTGTATTTTGGGGCTTCAGTCTTTTGGTTTGTTTTATTATATTTATTTAAAGGGATAGTAATGTCAGAAAAAAAGTATTAACTATTTGGTAAATACAATTAAAAGAGAGTACTTGCACTTATTCATATCTCTCAAACCGCTATGGTTTGAGAGATATAGGAAAATAAAGTTCTCTGGTCCCACCCCTTTCTGCTTGACGAGCTGTAAAGCTGTCAGAAGCAGATTCTGGTCACTTGACCAGATATGGCTCTTCAGCAGCGCCAATATAACGATATCCAAAGATAAATACTTAATTTGGAATGGTCTACAAAGTGTGCCTGGCTTGCAAGCACACTTTGTAGACCATTCCAAATAAGTATTTATTTCTAAACATCGTGATTTCAGCTCTGCTGAAGAGCCTCTGTCTGGTCAAATGACTGGAATCTGCAGCTGTCAGCTAGATGGCAGACTGAGTAAAATAGCCAGGAAAAGGTAACTTTAGCAAGTTATAGCTCTCAAACCATAAAGATTTGAGAGATAAGACTTACATTAATGTTAATCTTTTTTTAATGTCTACAATATTAAATCAACTTAAAATTAACCATTACTATCCCTTTAATTATTTATTTATTTTTTAGTTTACATTTTTTTTTAACTTTTTTATCATTGTCTATAATCATTTAATTTCTTTAGTTATACCAGCATAATTTTTTGTTTGTCATATTTTTTTTATACTAAAGGCATAGTCATTTATGTATGGATATTTCAATATATATGTATCCTAGTTCACTAATAGCAGTGGAGAGGTGATGTATTTAGTTTTACTTAGTGCTTACAGGGTTAATATACCTAACAGATAATTGCACGAGAGGATTCTGATAGGCTGCAGAAAATGGAGCCAAGATTTAAATAAGACATTGGGACCCACAGCTGACATATCCTGAGGAAGTACCCAATTAAGCTGTACGATTTTAATAGACACCAGTGCACGGGGCAGTAGTGTCATTCTGAATACAGTCGGGAGGTTACCATCTATATAGGTACTCTGCCCGCTTATACATTGTATCCATCGCCTTTAATTACAGCCGCCAGAACTAGCAGCAATCTGACATGAGCAGCTACTGAAGCAGTGCTGGACAGACTCTGAACGCCATAACAACCGGGAGGTTGGTTATTTCATGGCGAGATTGCAGTCAAGTAAGACGGGAGAGACATTCCCATTATATATATTCAATCATTTGTACGGGAGAGAAAGCCAAAAGCTTATTAGTATACCTGCCCGCTTTCTATCAAGACACTACATTTTCTATCAGCTTGCTAACGGCCATACACGGCTACATATTGAAAGTACTTTTGCTCCATTATTCATGTATATGTTTTTTTATTCATCTGGTACCAGATATATAGTGTTTATTGTATATTATGTATTTTATATTGGTGTCTTTTCTATTTTATTTCTATATATTGTTTAATAAATTATATCTACAGTGAGATACGGAGCGCTTAGCCCTTATTTGCTCTTTTTTGTCTTTTTTTGATCTGTCCACTAACAGATTAGGGGCTATATAGCGAACTGTGTCACATTGTTTTAGGTTTAGAGTTCAGGAGGTTTTGGACTACCTACCAGCATTTATACTCAGTGAATTGGTATGAAAGGTTTGGCAGAGGTTGTTAACTTCAATTGCTAACTTCAGTTGTTCCACTAAATAAACAGTAGCACTGAGGAGCAGCAAGAGGTGCACTTCATGGAACTGGAGTCGGAGTTTCACTAGAGTCACTTGGACATTCCTTTGTTCTATGATGGATGTCATGGATGCCTTTGGGAATGGATGAAAAGAGTTGAAACTGCATTGTATAACTGTCTGTTTTGCAAAGAATTAACTATCTTTATCATATTAACCTTTTGCTTTCCGGTGGAGTAGACAACCCATTTGTCATGGTTACCCGGATAACTCAGGAGTCAGAATGTAAATAGTAAAACCACCTTTATTCAAGGCACAGAAATTATATAAACAGCGGACAAATAGGAACAGGCAGTAGGTCAACAGATTAGCTAGCACTACTATTAGGCCACTGGTATTCTCTGCTGGAACTTGGACTGGAACAGGAACAGGATCAACCACAGATAGTCTTCTGCTGGAACTCAAACTGGAATAGGAGCTGGGTCAACCACTGATGATCCTCCACTGGAACATGAACTGGAACTGGCACGGAATAACTCCGGATAGCTGACTCACGCCTGCAGTCAGTACAGATGGAAGTCTACCAGAGCCCCAGGTCTGCACCAGATGGATGTCCGCGGGAGAGAGGCAACACAAGAGACAAGCCAGACAGAGCCAGAGGACAGCACCAGATAAGATGGTCAGACAAGCCTGGTCATACATGGAGCGATTAGTCAGCCAGAGCTGGAGGTCTGCACCAGATTGGTTATCGAACAAGCCTAGGGACATACATGGAGTGGATAGTCATACAGAGCCACAGGTCAGCACCAGATAGGGTAATCAGACAAGCCATGTCACACACAGAGCGGTTAGTTAGACAGAGCTGCAGGTCTGCACAAGATTGGTTGTCGGACAAGCCTAGGGTCATACATGGAGCAGGTAGTCAGACAGAGCCACATGTCAGCACCCGATCGGTTAGTCAGACAAGCCAGGTAATACACAGAGCCTAAACAACAATAACTGCACTGGAACACCACAAAAGGGCAACTTTCTGAAAGGTGGAGCAATAATGGTACCATCTCTTTAAGAAAGCTGGGTCATGACATCACTAAGGGAATCCCTGTGATGCACGCCCGCACTCTACCCAGCCAGAAGAGGAACTGAAACCGGCAGGAGCCGTATGGACACTATCACGGCGCCCGTGATTTCCAGCGACATTTTGACAGGCATATTTCCTGGTGCCTTTTCGTTGGCTGCACTGTACAGCTCCTTCCAGTGATAGCCTTTATATACCCTGGGCTATCACTTATGGGTTCCCTTTCGTGGTGTACCTGATGCCTACCGCTTGTTCCGTTACCTTTGATACCAGTGTATGACCCGGACTGACTGACTACGCTATTTGTTACTGTTCCTGCTTCCGTGCACCAATTAGGATTGGCTGACGTTCCTGCTTCCTGTTCTGACCTGGCCTGGCTGACGGGGCCTGACGTTCCTGCTCCGTGTACCAACCCGGCGAGACTGACGACCCTGCTCCGTGTACCGAATCTGCTTGGCTGACGTTCCTACTCCGTATACCGAACCGGTGAGATTGTATGTTTCCGTGGCAAGAGCTCTGACTCACGTTGCTGTTAGTCTCCGGTGGGCATCCCCCATCGCAACCTCCCGCTCTGGTTGCCTTGCCTGTACTCTGCTGGCATACTTGTATTGTATTGTACATACTGGACCCGTGTGGGTTAATCATTCCAATGTAACCTGTCCTGTGTCAGTTACCTATTTTCTGTATGCTGGACCCACGAGGGTTACATTATTCATTGTGTGCTAATAAATAAAATTGTGTTTTTTACCAACATCTTCCGTTTCTGAGTGTACTGAACCATAACAGACACAGACCCAGAAGCCAGCCACCAGAGCATCAGCAGGAGGCAGATCGCTGATCGGGTACTCAGCGGCCGGTTCTCTAAGGTAAGTGTAACACTTACACCATTGCTTTGCAATGTTTTGTCTACTCCTCTAGAACCCATAGGGTAAGGAACAAGGGTATGCTAACAAGTCATATGTATATGTTAATGGGACATTGTCGCAATATATCATCTAGTATGTGAAGCAACACCCATGAAACAGAGGGTGCTGGCATGCCAATGTCATTGTGCTGCACACACGTCAACGTGGTGGGCAACCAGGCTCCTAGTTACTCCTATGCTGTAGACAACACTAACACAGTATATGCATCCCTGTTCTGCTACATTAGGTATTCCACAACTATTGTTCTCATGCTAAATAAATTACCTCTTTAACACCTGGAATGCCAGAGTGGTATAAAGTGAATTACATTAGATACCCTTCTATCGCTCCAAGCTTTCTACGTTGATATGGCTATGTTAACTCAATAAATGTTATTTACTGTCAGTTAACCTCAGGAATATGATGGACATAGGCAATGTGGGGTACCTTTGTTCACAGGGCAATGGATGAAATCCTTGAAGTGGCAATTTTGTCATGGCTGAAAGAATAGCAGTGGCCAGTTGAATTCACACTCTCAAAAAAACACATCCATGGAATAGCTGATGCATGGGTTATATACTATACATGCTGATTCACCTCAATCTCTAATTCCTACCAGCGGAGACAACTCATGCGGATGTCAAAACATATGCAGCACCTCTACTGGAATGCATCTGCTCTCAAAGCTTGCAAATCCTGCATATATATAACCATGTGCACAATCTCCGCTCCCAGAACACTCCTGAAATGCAACAGCATTCCATCTCCACACTAATACCCCCATCTCCTACCTCCCCAAGCCCATTGGAATTCAATCATATATGCTAATCTGTCAATATGTATTTCACACAATATATCAAATAAATATATTATTTGCCACTTATTCTATTTCTTTTTATTATATACCAAGAAAGGAGAGGATAAAAATAAAGGGAAAGGGGAGGGGGAAGAGGAGAGAGGGAGGAAGGAGAGGTACAGATCGAGATAGAAAGACAACATAACCTATTATATAGATATATACTAGAGAAAGGAACAGAAGAAAATAACTTATATACATCAGTGTGCACACACCAATGTATAATACCCATAGCATATGCACACAGACATTCCACACAATAAGACAAATAATATGTCTCTAGTAGATGTGGAAGAATGGTTCCTTTGTGTTCTTTTGAAAAAACTCTGTGAACCACATTGTTGTCCTCCTTTTTGTAGGAAAATATGTTTTAGAAAACAGTGCTTAAAATCTTTGCATTTTTCGCTAACTGGCAAAAATTCTTCACTATTTTTTCAATGGCTAGAAAGCTTTTGCCCATTGAGTAATGTGTTTTTCACCTTTTTTGCTATAAAAACTATGAGCAAGTTTAAAAATAATAAAAGGAGGAGCTGGAAGGACCCTTATGTGTCCACTGAGTCTGAGGAGGAGGAGGAGGAAGTGACCACTACAGACCCAATGCTGTCCATTGGGATAGTGGGGAAATTAATATCAAGGGAGGAAGAAGAGGGTAATAGTGAGAGTGGGCGGGTCAGCTGCCTGTACCTGCTGCCAGAAATGCTGCACCTGCTGCCAATCGTGCTACGTCAGCTGTCAAACTTGCTGCCCCTGCTGCGACCAGTGCTGTCCCTGCTGTCAGATGTGCTGCCCCTGCTACCACCACTGCTGCCCCTGTTGCCACCAGTGCTGTGCCTGCTGTCAGACGTGCTGCCCCTGCTGTCAGCAGTGCTGTGCCTGCTGTCAGATGTGCTGCCCCTGCTGCCACCGGTGCTGTGCCTTCTTCTAGTGGTGCCCTGTTACCACCAATGCTGTGACTGCTATCAGAAGTGCTACCTCTGCTGACACAAGTGTTGTGCCTGCTGCCAGTGGTGAACCACTGTGTCTTGAAATTCTCAGGAGGGTGGAAGGAGAAGATGATGCCAAGTGTGATAGCAGGGGACCCCAAGTCACACTTGCCATGCCCAAGCAGTCCCACCAGTGCTAGTACTATTACTAAGAAGGTCCAGCAGCTTGATAGTGTTAGAAGTGAAGAAGGGGGTTATCATCATATTACTAGTGACTGCGAGGGGGAAGACTCAGGGGCTGAAATTTTGTACATGGTGTTAGTGGATTGTACTAGTAATAGTAATCATAATGAAATCATAAAAAAATTGGGCTGATCTACAACAGGATACTTTACTGGAAGGTAGTATAGAAATAAATCCGACTGTTATATATAGAAAATGTAAAAATCCACAGGGTTGGGGGCGTGGCCTGGCAGCCATACTGAGCGGATGTGTGTTGGAGAGGCTCCGATATTCTTTTTGGCTATCCGCTGCCATCCTGCTTTTATAGCCAGTGTTTTGCAGTATCTCTCCCTGATCTTGACTGCTCAGCTGCTGAGCTCTCTGGGGGACTCTTTATTTTTATTTATTTTTTTTTCTGGACGCAACAATATCGGAACGCTTGGGTCTGAAGCCGCGGCCTTGTGTGCCACTTCCGCCCTGCAGGGAGCCGGACGTCTGCCGGAAGCGACGGTTGATTTTTTGTTTATTTCTCTTCAATCCCTTGCCAATCGGAGACACTGCCTGGGGACACCCACGCCTGTTTGAACGCATCCTGCTGGAGAATAGCAGTGTGAAACGGCAGTGTGAGGATACCATGGAGGCCCTGCTGGGTTTACTGCACATGGCCTGACTCTTCTTGAATGCAGTAAGTGCCTGATTCTGCTGCTGCTTCTGGCCCCAGGGGGCATAGGCTTGCCATATACTGCCCCTTTTAGCTACAACTTACTACTGCACCTTCTGTTTATTGTTTTTTTCCCTAGTCCCCTTCCCTTGCCAATAGGTGTCTTTGATTGACCTGCTACCTACTGTGGCCCCTGGGGAGCCTATTGCCCTGCACAGTGGGGGCCCCTGTGTGGCTCTGGATTGGAGATTCCTCTGTTTGTCGCTCTTCCTATATTTGTTCCCCCCTCTGCCCGTGTATATTTATCCACTTAGGCTCTGAGCTATATATCAAGAGGAGCTGTCTTGGTGACACAGGGGTGGCTGGAGGGCCTATTGTTGCTGTACTACTGCTTGATTGTGGCTAACAACCTTCATATGCTGCAACACTCCCCGCAATATACAGTGACTGATTTTACTGCTACTTCTCAGCCCGGAGAACGTGGGCCTGGTCCTGAGCTGCCCCTTTTATTGCTAGAGCACCTTCTGATTTGTTATTTTGTCCCAGTACCCTTCCCCTGCCAATAGATTTGTTGCTTGGCTTATTGCACACTGGGGCCTTGGAGGAGAGGTAGTTTTGCACAGAGGGGTCCACTATATAACTCTGGATTGTAAATCCCCTTGTATGTTATTCTTCCCTTTATGTGTTCCCCTCCTGCCCCATGTATGTATTCTCCTGAGAACCTGGAGGTCCAGTCCATTGCTTATCTTCAATTCCACAATTTCTTTGCCACAGTCTCAGGGGAGGCTGATGACCTGTGACTGTACTATCACCAACTACAGATTCATTGACAGACCCTTTGACTTTAGTGCACCTTCTATTTTGTTATTTTTCTCCCAGTGTTCTTCCCCTGCTAATAGGTCCATCTGCTTCACTTGCTGACTGCTGGATCTTTTGGGGCGCTTATTGCTCTGCATAGTGGGGCTAATTATATGACTCCGGATTGAGGATCCCCCTGTTTGTTGTTTTTCCTTTATTTGTTCTCCCTTCTACCCCATGTATGATTCACCATTACGAGAATATATCTACAGTGGCTCCAGGGAGAGAGTTGTGGCGAGCTGCTAACTGCCTTGTTTGTCTCCTTCCCATGAATGTTTCCCCTTCTGCCCCATGTATTATTGAAGTGATGAGTATCATTTGAATTTTGGGAGGTTCCGCCTGCGCCCTCCCACCCCAGCAGCAATTGTCCACCCTACGCTGATTCTGGCCTCTGTTTATCTGACCTACGTTTGTCTTCTCAATCTCACTATGGTAAAAAAGTCATCTGAATACAGGAAGAAACTAAGTAAATTTGCTAGGAGAGCTATGGTGGCGGAGGAGGTCACGGCCATGTTGGAAGCCCCTTCTGCAGTGGCATCTCCGGCACAGTCCTCTGTTTCTGAAGATGATGATCCTAAATCCCAATTCGCAGAAATAATGTCCGCAATTGCTACCTGCCAGGCAGTCTTAACCAACAAAATCGATACAGTGCAGGTGGAGATTAATCTCCTCCGTGCGGACCAACAAAACCTAAGTGAAAGCATTACTGATGTTCGTCAGCGTATCTCTACTGTTGAGGATACACTCCCTCCTGTGGTTGCCACAGTGGATGAGTTGAAGAACCAAGTGCGATCCCTTCAGTCCAAGGTGGACGATCTTGAAAACAGATCTAGACGCAGTAATGTTCGTATAATTGGACTGCCGGAGGACAGCGAAGGCCGTGCCCCTGAGCAATTCATGGAGGCCTGGATAAGGGAGCATGTTGGCACAGAGGGTCTATCCCCGTCCTTTACTATTGAGAGGGCGCACCGTTTACCGACAGGCCCAAGGCCTCCTGGATCTTCTCCTCGACAGACGATTATTAAACTTTTGAATTACAGAGATCGAGATGCCATACTTCGTATGGCTAGGATGAAGGTCTAGATCCTCTTTGAAAATCACCAGATCTCTTTTTATCTGGATTTCTCAGCTGACGTCCAGCGTCAAAGACGCAAATTTGTGGAAGTAAAGCGTAAACTCTGGGAGAAGAATATCTCCTATTCTATGCTATTTCCTGCCAGATTGAGAATTGTACATGACGGTAATACCCTCTTCTTCACGTCGGATTCGGAGGCTAGAGAATGGGTGGACGCTCATTAGAATCATTTCATCATTTCATCGTTTCCTGGTACTACTGCCATGGTCATGTACTTCTGAGACATCATACATTTTGTCTCCTTGATCTTTGATGGACACTGGGGCAGGCCAGGGGAACATGACGGCCGCCTGGACTGCTTCTGCTCCTGCTGGTTTGTCCGAATGGAGGTCAAGCTCATCTGGATATGGTGGAGCAGCCAGTGTGCAGTGGAGGTGCGGGGCGGTGCTGCTGCTGGACTTCGCTCCTCTGGTGTGCATGTCGTGTGGTGAACTGCTCTGTGATCTCTATTATGGGGATGAGGTTGGGGGCGGATATACTTGTTATAATATTTGCTAAGCTGGATATATGACTGTTTTGCTGATGCCATTATAATCGTATATGTTTCAGCTCATTTGCCTTTGATTTTACACATGTCTGGGGGGGTGGATTGAGACCTTTTCCCTTTTTTTTTTTTTTTTTTGTCTCTCTCTTCCTCCTCCCAGACGCATTACTGTTTTGCATTGCTGTTGATCTGTGGGTGTTCTCTGGCATGTTCTGGGCAGTGGTTGGATGTTGCTTAGCTGTTATTAGAAAAGAAAAATATACCCACGCACTCTTTCAGTAATTAACCTGAACCTTCTAGTAAACACAGTCTGCTCAGTAGGGTGCTTCAGGGAAATATATTATAAACACACAAAAGACAGAACCAAAGAAAGGAAACCCTGATACACCAGCACATCTACACTAGCTAAATACTGTGTTATCAAGGTTTCATAATTGTTGAAAATACAATATAGTCAAATAGTTGGAAATACCCAATAAATAAAACCTAACTTTTATTAATAAATATTAAAACAAAATTCCTAAAGAACTCGTCATATTATCTCAAACACCTGAGTAAGATAGACAGGGAATTGACCAATATACTACTGTATGATTACTTATCCAATGTAGCAATAAACAAAGTTTATTCATAAAAATACTGTTTTCGCCGGGGCATTATCCGGCTTGCCTTGCACATTTATTGTGTCAAATGCCACACTGTAAGTTTATTCATTTAGGTAGTATTATCACCGGGGCATTATCCGGCTTGCCTTGTACGTACGTTGTGCCAATTTTCCACACTATAAGTAACTTGATTTGCATGGTATTAAATCATATGTTAAAGGATATAACATATTTATGTTGTGTATAAAGTGCTATAATCGGCACTAAAGAGTTATACATATGTATGTTATGTACACAGATGTGTATCCGGTGTCTAGCTCTTAAATAGCGGTAAGTCTGATAGTATATTGCCGGGACTTATTCTGGCTTGCCAGAGAAAGTATGAATGATTGTCACTATATCTAACATCCAGAGAGTCATCCGGCACTCTACCTAGTCATAGTCCTAATTACTAGGTATATACTACAGCTCGGGACAAACACTATAAAATCGCAAAAAAGGTTTCAATGTACTACCGGGGCTTTATCCGGCTTGCCAAGCTAGTCCCAAGATATCGTAGATATAATGAATAAGATACCAGATCGTGGTCCCATCAAATGTTATCATGAACAAACCATAACATTATAATAGCAATGCCCTATTAATGAATCCTGTGTCAAGATATATCCAGCTAATCTATCCATGAATCCCATACCGGGGCATGTCCGGCTTGCCACTATCACTGAATCACAAATCTAATTGATCTAAATACCGGGGCACATTCCGGCTTGCCAGGTACCTGCCTATCACACACCTCTGTTACAAGTAGATCCTGTATACCTCTCAATAAGGGATCTGCTACAAATGAATGTCGGATAGTTGTCTGGTTAGACAAAGTGTAGCCTCATGTTCTAATCTAACCCCACTAACTACAAATCCTTCCTTACAACCCTAAATAGTGAGTACCGGGGCATATCCGGCTTGCCATTAAGGTATACCTAGCCACTAACATAACTAATCCTAATCTTGTACAAGTCTAAATCCCTGTCAAGGTGAGAGATAATAAAGAATAATTAAAAGAAAAAGAGCGCAACGCGCGTTTCGTGTTAGAACTTCTTCATGGCATAATCAATCACTGTTATTAGCACTTGCAAAATTTCTGTAGCTGTTAATTTTGATTATATATTTTATGCCGCTTCCACCGTGCCCGGGGACTGCTAAGTTGGGATAAATTATTGGGGGGAATGTCCAGTGACCTTTAGGGGGATTTCTTCTGTTACTGAGATGCGTTGTTACTATGGCCATTATATTTATGATTGTATACATTTGGCCATTTATACTTATATGCCTGTATATGTCAATATGGGTTACTGTTCTGCAGCACACTCTTGCTTGACTGGCACTGTCTTGCATCCTTTGGGCGGTGGATTGATGCTGAACTGCTGTGTTCTGGCATTAGGGTTCTTGGAGATTGCTCGAGGGGTGCTAGGGGCAGGGACATTGAGTGGGAGTAGTGTCTGGCTATGGCCCGGGGATTGGCCTCCTGTATGGGGGGACTGGTCCTATCCTAAGACTGGCTGTGGCGGTGAAGTTAATGGGCTTTCTTTTATAGGTTATTGGGAAATGATGATGTTTATGAGGCACTGGATACAGAGTCATTATCATGCCACATATTCCACGTACGCCAGGGGTGTCTCCATCCTTATCTCTAAGTTGGTTTCTTTCGAATTCATTGATCTTAAGACTGATCCACAGGGATCAGTCTTCCTAACGTGTAAGCTGCAGGGAGCTCTGTTTGTCTTAATGAATGTTTATATTCCACCGCCTTTTGACCCATCAGTCCTCCAGAACATGGATTATTTTTGCACCTACGGCTTCCACATGACACCATCGGAAACCAGGCGATAGCATCCCTTGATTCAACTAAGGCCTTTGACTCTGTTGAATGGCCATATCTTTGGCACGTGCTTCGTGGTTTTGGATTTGGTCCATCCTTTATTAATTGGATACGTATTTTATATGGTAACCCCAGGGCTTCTGTGGTGACGGGTGGACTGAGTTCACAACCCTTTTCTTTGCATCGTGGCACTAGACAGGGCTGCCCGCTCTCGCCCGGTTTGTTTGCTCTGGCCCTGGAGCTTTTAGCTATTTTGATTCGTGCTAATCCGTTGATCCGTGGACTCAGTATTGAAGGCAGAGAGGATAAGATTGCACTGTATGCCGATGATATTCTACTCCTTCTTTTTGATGATGGGGAATCCTTGAGGACTATGTTGCGGTTGGTGGACGATTTCGGTGCATATTCCGGATTTCAAATTAATTGGTCTAAGTCATCTTTGCTTCCGATTGATGGTGGTCTGTGGGGGTCTCACTCGCCGGATGTCCCACTTTCTTATGTGACTGACTGTACGTATTTGGGGATTCGGGTGGCAGCATCGACGGATACCTTTTTGGAGATGAATTTGTTGCCTACTATACAATCTTTTAATGATAAAACAATGGCATGGCTTTACCTGCCTTTAAATGTTAATGGTAGGTCGAATCTTATTAAAATGATTTTTCTGCCCAAGTTTTTATATATTTTTCAGAATACACCGGTCCCTATTCCTAAAAATATTTCCGACACGTTTTTTATGGCGGGTCGTTGGGCTACACTCAAGTTGACTACTCTTATGAGGCCGAAGCGTGAGGGAGGAATTGCCTTGACCAACTTTCACAGGTATTATTTGGCAGCACAGTGTCATTTTGCGCTTCATTTCGTTTCCCGCAGGCCTCGCTATCAAACTACCCAGATAGATGCACTGTTACTGCAGCCTGCGTATGAGCTACCCCAGTTCTTGCATGGTGGCCCCGCAGTTTTTAAACTTCGGACTACATTGGCTGTAACTCTATATGAGGCTTGGGGGGAGTTGAGGAGGTTACTGGGGTATGTGGTCTTGGACCGGGACACCCCCCTATGGGGCGCCGCAGGGTTAAATCACTTACTAGGCAGTGAATTTGGCCCTCTGTGGGCTAGATTTGGGCTTAATATTCTAGGACAATTGTATCAAGATAACCAACTGAAATCCTTTGCACAGCTACATGACGAGTACCATCTGCCGCACACCCAGTGGTGTGATAGAGCACCGCTGATTGATACATTCCTGCTTCTTTCTAGATTGAGGACCCTTGAGCCTCCAAGACCTCTCTCTTTTATTTATCGGTGGTTGGAATCTTGCACGAAATATCAGGAATTTCCCTCACGGAACAAATGGTAACAGGATCGGGGGCCCATTGGAAGATTGGGAATGGAACATGGCTAAGGAGGTGCCGGCTCAGATGGCGACATCGACTAGGCATCAAATGATAGTTTAATATTCTACATAGAATTTACTATAAACCAATCAGACTGTTTAAAATGGGGAATTCTGGTACTGACCATTGCCATCGATGTGCAAATGTTCGAGGCATATGATTTGGAAGTGTCCTGAGGTTGGGAGGTTTTGGTCGGAGATAATGCGTATTGTGACCCGGGTGTTGGGTAGACCTGTCCCTGTGACTCCAAAGGTTTGCTTATTGTCTATCTTCCCCGATGAGATTGAGGATGCTAATGATAAATCTCTCCTGCATGAGCTCTTGGTGATGGCGAAAAAGGTGGTGGCTTTGAACTGGATGTCAGACAGGGTTCCCAATTACAGGGCATGGATTAACCTGATTTCACAGTGTTTTCCACATTATAAATTATTTTACTTACACCGGGGTACTCCGGCTAAGTTTGATAAGATCTGGGGTCGGTGGCACACCTGGTGGACAGCCAGAGCAGACACTACTGTCGCTCCTGATGATGTGTAACTTCTTGGAGCTGATCGAGAGCAGTCATTTTTGCTGGCTGTGTGGATGTTTGTGGCATATACTTGTTGTACACATTTGTGCTTGACTCTTATCTATATTAGGATTTTGTGGTGGCCCTGGCTGGTGGGTGGAGTCGGGGGGTGCTGCGGACTCGGGGGAGAGAGGAACTGGGATTGAGGGGTATAGGTTTAGCTTACTTTGGCTAGATGTTTGGGTTGAATTTCTATAAAAACCTCATGTTGACTCTGTACACCCTATTACTATGCATTTGTTTCCTTTGTTTGTTATACATGTTGCATATTCTTGTTGTACTTGATAGATATTACATGTACTCTTTTTCTTTGTATGTGTATGGAGTGATCAGATAATAAAGTATATTTAAAAAAAAAAAATCCACAGGGTTATAGTAGACATAAACATGCTATAGAAACCTCTAAGTACCCTAACTTCTCAATAATAATGATGGGCAATTGTTCGTGTGGCAAAAGAGGTGCCGCAGTTGTATAAATATGAACATAGATCAAAATACTTTGTGGGGACAGTGAACATCAGTAAGCCATTTACAGTTTGCTAATTTATTAACTATCACACCAAATACGTCATTTATATGATTGTCTGGTCATGGGGCAAGAAGAATGAGAACAGGAGAACATCATAGACATATTGAAAAAGGAGATTGTGAGGCAGGAAAGAAAAGAGGTTTTTCTGTGAAGGGAACTGAACAAAATATGGCTCCAGAGGGACTCAATGAGGAGGTCAAACTGGTTTTATTGAAAGTGTACAATATTCCATTGCAAATATCCTGATTCTTGAAGTGGAGGAGATTAGGGTGTTGCTGCTGTTAAGTTCCCACAAAGTTCTGATACTCCTGATGTTTGGCTAAGAGGTTGAGCAAATGGACTAGAGACATATTATTTGTCTTATTGCTTGGTATGTCTGTGTGAATGTGCAGTGTTTGGTGGAGTGGCTCTTGCTTGTTGTCTGATTTGTTATAATTGCTGTGTACCTTTCAGGCATGTGTGTAATGTTGTCAGATGAACCTTGGGTCTCCATTGGCTAGTGATGTTGTTCAGGTGAGCTTGAGTTGTGTGAGCTGAGCTGTTGATTCTCTGCATTCTTTTTTTCAGTGGTGGTTTTGAACCTTTATTGTGTACTCTATACCACAAAAAATCTAGGCGCAGCATTGCAGCTGGTAAATGTATCAGTTTATCATACATTGGCTATGATGGCACAGAACTGAATGGCTCCTGGGTATGGCTGTACCATTGTTTTTCAGGGGGGGAAATATCAATGGCCATTGTAGTTTTTTAACTCCCATTTGAGTCCATAGAGTCCTATCAAAGAAATAGAGAGCATACAAGCAAGAAAAGAAGGGTTTCAGATATAAGTGCAGTATTTATTGAATTAATATAAAAATAAAACAGTTTACATTGTTTACTCGCATTTTCCCAGACCCCTGATTAGCCAATAAAGCTGCATTCTTGTATATCTTGGGTACATGATTGTCGGCCTTGTGACAATGTTATGTCCCTCTCTGAGACCGATGATGGATATTCTCTTCTCAGATGTCCAAATATGATTGTCAAGTGATGATACTTCTGCAGTTCAATATGGCTGTGTCAACATGGTGACTTGACAAAAAAAAGTTATTTTACCACTGATAAAGTGAGCAGTAAGGCTTACGAAGACCTGTTGGGTGTCCTTACTCCACTGAGTCCACCACACACTCCATGTGGATTTCCCTGGACTCCAGAAGTATCATCACTTGGCAGTTGTATTCAGACATCTGAGAAGAAAATATCCAACTTCCATCTCAGAGTTACAGATGTAAATAAAATCATCAGGAGGCTAACAATCAGGTACAGCAGAAATACAATGGTGCAGCTTTCATGTCTAATTAGGGGGCTAGGACCTCAATGTGCTTTCTCCCAAGAAGAGGAAAATATGTGAGTGAGAAATTCTGAACTATTTTACTTTTTATATTCATTCAATAAATGCTACAATTGGATCTGTACCCTTTCTTGCCTGTCTGATGTGTTCTCTATTTCTTTGCTAGAATTTTGTCAATAGAAAGCAGGAGCACATTAGAGTAGCAGCATGAGGGACCGAACAGTGGGCATCTAGAGATACCTTTCATACAGATTTCCATTTCCAACCACTTCATCTGTCCATCTTCATTTCATCCACCTCAACATCATCATTACTTGACTTGAGAAGATGTTCAAGAACACTATAGGTAGGTTGGACCTATTTATAACTTTATTTTAACTGGCTTCACCACATATATTTGGGAGGCACCATACAGACTACATAACTGTCAATTCTTACTGGATATCATCCTTCCCATCAGCAGCATGTAGCAACAGGCCACCTAAACAGCCACGACTGTCTCTGTCAGTAATAACAAAGTCCAGCTAAACAGAATCACATGCCATTCATTTATGGAGAGCTTTGAGAGACAGTCCTATAAAGCTGTAGATATCTTAACTGCAGCAAGTGTTAGAGGAATTGTTTGTTTCCAGCTGCTTGAAAGCTGGCATTGTGTCTGCTGACAATGGCAGATATGGGGCATAAAACCTGCTTACCTCATGTCTTCAACCTAATAGTCACTCTCTTTCTGTCAAAATCTGAAACCACTAGAGAAATTATGAATATCACAAGCAAAATATGTGCACATTTTAGTCAGTCTTACAGTACTCACAGTGGTGAAACCACCTGTACCATCACCAGCTGAAAACGGAGGTCCCTCTGAGGTGAAATTCCACGTTGTACATTCTAGAATACTAGAATCTGTTTGGGGACATCAACTTATTGGTTAGTCATACTGGTCCAGGGATAAGTTAAATACCTCCATGTATTTATTTATTTATTGTAGAAACAAAAAAATGGAATGGCTAACAATTTTGTTCCTATTGATAATACAGATATGAACCAACTGGTGTCTTATATGTTGGCATGCTTTGAGCATAATCCTAAAATTATTTGTATGAAAAGCAATGAGGAATACATCCTTGCTACATTTTTAGATACCCACTTTAAACATAAAATGTCTCAATTTGTTCCAAAGCATAATCAGTTTGGTCCAAAACATGGTCAACATTTCTCAGAGGCACCCGATTCTGTCAAAGTTCTTGAAGTAATTCTTATAGATCAAGTTGAACATTATATTGTGGAGGAGGAAAAATAGAAAAGTATTGGGACAAAACAAATAGAAAGCTTAGGGAAATTTGAAAAAGGATTAAACAAACAACAGCCACAAGAACATCCCAAGAATTAGGAGAGCACATGGCATTATCATCATAGAAACTCATTCTCTCATGGATGGCAGCATTCTAACGTGGGTTGTGGTGGTAGTAGCACTGACACTTCTCTATGGATCTTGCTTTCTGAATATATGCTGGTAACTGAGACCCATGTATATAGTCTAGCTCAAAGGAGTTCCCCTATTGAGTGACAGATGGTTGCAGCCTGCATCCAGGACATCTATGCTCTAGGTAGAAATGATGACCCATTGGAGTACTTGCAGAACAAAAACAATCGGTATGGCCAGCGTTGGAACAGATTGAAGTGGAAACACTTAGTTGCTCACCAGCAAGCCTACAATTGGAGGAGGTTTTCAGTGCTGCATGTTATACTGTTAATGAGTGTGAGACATGGCTATCCCGTAGCTATGTGGTTAGACTAACTTTTTAAAATGGAAACATCTAACAACACCTGATTATCATGTAGCTGCAATGAGACGAAACTTAAAAGCCACAGAAACAAATGGTAAATGTAAAAATAACAGCAGCACTGAGGATGAGGATGGATTTACATAGTTGCCAGGCCATTGCCAGCCACCAGGAGGGATTAGTGCTATAATCACATATATTCTCTATCTCCAGTGCCACAAAACACCATCTGTATTAACCACATTAAAATCCATTTTCAACTTTATTTGTATCTCGAACATTGTTTACAGGCTTATAACAAGTTAAGCTTTCATAAAAAAATATTTAAAGCCTTAATAATTATTGTTTGTTGGCTTGGTTATAAAAAGGTGAGTCTTAAGGAAAATTGTTTGCAGGTATAACCGTGTAAAAAATGATGAGCAGCCTTGCACAACAAATCAAGCCTTTAAAAAAATTGGTGGAAGTCAATTCAGGAACATACTGGTATACCACCATCTATGATATTATGGTGTTTGCTGCTAATTTAGTTCCTGCTGCTGAGTCATTTGAGGAACATATGTCAAAGTAGCTGTTGTATGGTAGTAATTCAGATGGGAGGAGTGCGACTGAGATCATTCAGCATCAATGACATGCTGTAGGAAGTGGTGGTAATGTTTCATCCTAGTACTAGCCCTATTGCTGTGCAGATGGCAGCAGCAGCATAATAAGCCATTTCAGGAACAGTCATCATATTCACCTTTGTTTTTGCACCTTTTACAGGCAAAGACAAAAATAAAAATAAAATAAAAAAACAGGGCTGGTTTTGCTAGTTTTAGCCTTGGTGTCTGCCAGTGCCTACCTGGATTCTGACATGACTCAATTGCCCCGAAAAGAAAGGAGCTCAGAAAGAGAGTGAAGTGAAAACTACATGCTGAACCTAACTGAGCAGTGTGGAGGATTATCTTTTATCCAATGTACCCTGTCATATGATTCTTAGCACAAATAAATTATCTGACATGGACCTAAGCCCCTTCTACATACCCTCCACATAAAAAAGAGTCAAATAATAAGTTGTGGTAAAACATTTGCAAGTATTCAGTGCCTTAGAAAAACTGCAATAGCATAAATATATTGTTTTGGAAATTAACATATGCACATATGAAAGTACACAATGCTTTAGGAGAGCTTACATGAAATAATCAAAATTGTGTTAGATATAAAATATATTCAGATAAGACATGCAGCCACCCAATGCCTTAAACAAATTAATGTGGAAAATCCATCATAATAGTAAAATTTCCAAAGCCTTATATGACTAATATGGAAAGAAAAACTGTACGGTAGCATAATATTGTATCTTACCAACCCTGAAATTTCCAAATGGTTATCTACTGCAGCTTTTTAATGAGAGATCTTCTGGTTTCCAGTCGTCTAGGAGCTTTAGTCCAATATGGATGAACCATCTGGCACTGAAAGTGTTAGGACATAAACAAACAATTTGTTAAAGAATTTCATAAACCATAGGATCAAGGAAAGGAATATATATATATATATATATATATATATATATATATATATATATATATAAAAGAATAAGCCTCGTTGCATAATTTATGGTACCTCACACACAGAACATAATTTATGTCTCCTCAGAAAACAAACACACATTGAACAGAATGCCTCATTACATAATTTATGTCTCATTAGGAGACACAACTCCCATTGGGTGATTCAATGGGGACATTACTGCTCCCATTGGGTGATTCAATGGGGGCATGTTTATCATACAGGGAGTTGGCCCGCCCCCTCCAGCCCTCCCACCACTATCCAAATGACAAAAAAATATAGCTGCCACTCGCTCCTGAAGTAGGGGATGTCACACACGGTCACTCAGGATCATGACCCCACAAACACACTGTTTCACCTCCCACAGATAATTGTAACCCTCCATACATACTGTGTCACCTCCCAATGATAACTGTAACCCTCCATACACACTGTTTCACCTCCCACAGATAACTCTACCCCTCCATACACTCTGTTTCAGTATGAGGGTGTAATGCTTCCATAAAATACAAACTCAGGGATAAACTTAATAGCAACTCTTTTATTTAACCCTTTGAGTGCCAGAGGGATACGCAACGCATTGCTTTGCAATGCGTTGCGTACCCCCCTGGCACTCAAAGGGTTAACTCTTTTCATCTCTTCAGTCACCTCACTGTCTGTTTTCAACTGTCACTCCTCCACTTCCTGCTTCCTGATTCCCACCCTTTCTCCTTAAAGGGAGAGAGATGCTTTGCTGTATGTTACAGAGTGCAAGCCTCAAACACCACTTTCTATTTGATCCCTCAGCATATTGCTACGTTGCCTCAACTGAAGAGCCACTGCGTGTTATATTGCTATGTTACCTTAGCTTAAGTAAGGAGTTACTGTTCCCATTGGGTGATTCAATGGAGGAGTGATTTAAATCATTCAGGGAGTTGGCCTACCCCCACTATCCAGCCCGCTCACCACTATCCAAATGACTGAAAAAACAAAATGGCTGCCACTTGCTCCTACACCACAGACTCACACACAAGCCACACACACAAGCCACACACACACACACACACAAAAGCCACACACACACACAAAAGCCACACACACAAGCCACACACAGGGGTCCCTCCACCAACCTGAGGCACACAATGAGCTGATCCAACAAAGAGAGGGCGGGATCGGCTCCAGTGTACCTTCATTTCTGGTATCCTCAACACAACAATGCTTTCAACTCCTGGTGCACAATGTGCTTCTGCTGCAGGAAGCCCAGCTGCTTCATGTAGCTTGGAGGCAGGCAGGCCCAGTACCAAATCCTTCATGTTCCCCCTTCATGAAGCACAACATTCCACCCCGCAACAACCCGGTCATGCAGCCCTTCAAGGAGCTCTCTACAAGCAGCAGCTGGATGTGGCTATTACCCGTGGCTGAAGTGCTGGAGACAGACCATGCTGGGGCCACTGTGTAGTACACACTGTTACACACAAGCTTCTTCACCGCCGCTCTCTGCCCGCTGTCACACACCTTCATTGTGTAAGTACCCTGGCACAAAAAATATACATGCCGCACTATAGCTGCTCCAACAACACACACCATCCCTCCTCAGTTCCCGCTCTCAGTACCCGGACTGCATCCCTAGTAATGCTCTTGGCCAAGGCCTGGGGCAGGAGGTGTCTTCCTGGCTAGGGAGCCGGGCCGGCGGTTGTCTGGCAGCCTCTGAGTGTGCATGTACAGAGTCCACTTCAGGGACTGTGGACTCCATGACTCTCGCTACATACTGGGACAGCTGGTTAACCCTTTCAGTGCCAGAGGATTAAGCAACACAATGAGCAATGCCTTGCCTACCCCTCTGGCACTTACAGGACCGTAATAATATCTGTATGTGTGTGTGTGTATACGCATGTATGTACATGTGTATGTATGATCAATGTCTGTATATGTCACTGTATCTGTGTGTGTCTATGTATGTGCGCAATATGATTCTTTCTGCTTCACACAGTACACAAAAAAACATCATCAGTCAATACAGCTAAATGAAATGTAGAATACAAACAAACACAAAAAATTCTTACAAAATACCTTCAACGTGCCACCTACAACATTTCAAACAAAAAATGCTACATAACACATACCCTACTACAATGACGGGCAACGCCGTCACATATTGCTAGTATATATATATATATATATATATATATATATATATATATATATTTGTAAGAGGTCACCACCAATAAAATGAATTAAAGAAATGAACAGTGAAGGGTTCTCATTCCAGTAAACAAATACTTTGTGAGAAATCTGAGCCCATACCACAAATAAAAGCAAGAATGAAATGTGCCCCTAGCTGACCAGCATATACATATATCATTGGTCTAGTGTAATGAAGATTACCTGATAAAGATCACAATATGACAGTTTTCCTTTTACATTGGCTGCTGAACAGCCAGAAACTGTTTTCTGCGGCCAGCCAACTATTGATCCAGTTCCCTCCTGTCAGTGATGCAGTTAATGGGAATTCCACAGGCAAATAAAAGCTACATTTTGTCTTCATTTTCATCTGAAATATGAGCTGGTCTTTTGTACTCTAGACAGTCATTTATTACTCATTTTCTTTTACTGATGTTTATGAGCTGAAACATAAAATGATTCTCAAATGTAGTTTAATTGAGGCAGCAGTTGACATTGTGACCATGATTACTGATGCTTCATAAACTGCAAAACAAGGCTTGGTTTCATTGGTCATTTGGTAGCTGTTTTTGTATGTGGAACTGTATTTCAAATACAACTTTGCTATTGACCAAGAAAAATGTCCATGTATTTTGGTGATCATACAGTATCTATTGTAAATAAATGTTAAACCGTTTTGGCAGAAACACTTTGTTTCAATGACTGTTGCTTGTTTCTATTTTGGCAACAGTTTTTGCAGATGGTGTCTGAGACGTCTGACTGATTTAATTCTGTTTACTTTTATCATGGTTGATAATAAAAGCGGCATTTTACATACAGTACATTATATGCACCACTTTCAACAGTACTTTTTTTCTGTGAGCACCTTCAGTTCCTATGCCATTAGTAATATAAATTACTTCTATTCAAAGATGAGGTCCACGTTACTATACTTTTCTTTATTCCTTAAAACAAAGAGAACAAGAGAGTAGAGAAACATTGATGCACACCCCTTTGGTACTCAAAGGGTTGATAAATGCATGCAGCAGGATTTCAGAAAATTCCCACAATAAGAAATCTTGTGTTGGCCCATTATTGCAAGTCCATTTGTTTAATTTGTGAACTGGTCATATACAAATGGTATTGTTCACAGCTATTCTCATAGCATGCCAGATCATATACTGAACAAAATTATGGTAAAAGAAAAAAAAAAAAGCTATGTTAATTTTACTGCATCTATCAGAGCAGTGTCGTGAAATATTGAAATCAAATATACGGTAAACATATTTTTCCTCTTAAATGGAAGGTAACACATCCTAAAACCTCAAACTTACTTTACTATTGCCAGAAAATCCTAATTACCCAAATAATGTTTTCCTTGTGTCATTGTTCAAGACATATCATCCTCAATCAATCATGGGTATAATATACATGGAGGGAGATATGAGTTGGTGGTATTTATTTTTCCAAGCTAAGGTGAGCAGAGTACTTAACCCAAAGAAAAGCATTGCAGACCCCAATGGTCCTTAGATTACAATGGTTAGTGGGTGGAGTATCTGTCTTATGGTCCTGCTAGAAACTCTAAAATCCACCTCCAGGGACATGACATCCAGGACTGATTGACCATGTTATCACCAGAATCAAAGAGCAAAGAAATAATTCAAAAGGGCTATTAGTATTTTTTGTTTGTAGTACAATATGTAGGAGATGGTTATTAGGAGGTTTTACTTCCCCTTTAAAACTCCAGGTTGTTAGTGTTATTTTTCCCCTGTAGACGAAATGTTAATTAGCCTGTGTGTTTGAGGAATGATTTCTACAACCAGCAAGAGGGGAGACAGAGGTAATCAATTCATTTGTAAAATTGTAAGCACAATCAATACTGCAAGGAAGTAGTTTTATAAACAGTTATTAACTCATAAGCTACAGTATAGCTCATCTCATTTCAACAACAGCTGAGGTCTCAATTTTCCCCTAGAGATACCTGCAGGTCCCATTATGAGAATCATAAATAATATGTGCTAATGAGATATGAATTGATTATGTTGGAAAACTTGACATTTCCATCCATCATTCTAAATGATGTTTAACAATGGATTACCAGCCAGTAATTCTTCTGATATGAGATTAAATAAAATAGCAGGCTGTTTCAGAAGGCTAGCTCTAGGAGATGGCAATAAATCTGCTCAATTACTGTATTACCAATCCGTTTTTCACTGCTAAGGATATTATTATTTCATTTAGACTTGTTCATGCATCATAGATTATTTTATTTCAGTCAGTCAATGAAGGAAGCTGCAGTATTTTATTCATCGAGCCACAAAGAACTATGGTTTGTGAGGATACAGTAAATGCTGCTCCCCAGGCCTCAAGCATATAGGAAAAAGGTTAGACTAGTATAGGCTTTGTAATAATGACTGCATTGTATATTTCAGTAAGAAACACTTTGTCCTTGTCTTAATTTTCTTTGGTCATTTAAAAAAAAAAAGTGAAACACTAATCAAATGGAACAGTTATGAGATCAAATGAAATGTGTATATTACCCAAGTAAAGAAAGATATGGTTGTAGGTCTCACTACTTTTTTCGAACTCACTAACTTAAATTTCTGTTAATTAAAACTGAAGAGCACTTCAGTTCCTTTCTTAATGGACAAACCATGTTGTTCATGTTTTTGTTTATTATCACGTGAATCAGTGCAAATAAAGGTACATAAAAAGCATAATTTAGTATTACTCCTTTGCCTAGATTCACTAAAGGTTGATGCTGTGGAGATATAATTTTGTTGATGTGTTTGAAACACTTGAACATTTCGATCTACACACACATCAACATATTCACTAAGATTTACGGATGCAAGGGGAGAGGTGGAAAAGCATGCAGGATTGTTAAAGTGCTATTGATGTGGTAGGGATTTCCTCCCTTCAGACATCACCAACACTACAACAATTCTGAAGTTGAATAGCATTCTCTCTGCTACCCCACTTAGCCAGTAGAGGAGTGGAGAGGATACTTTCAGCACAATGGACAGCCTCAATCCGTTATACCTTTGAGTGCCATAGGAATGTGAGTTGCATACCCCTGTGGCACTCAAAGGGTTAAAATACCTAGCATTACATAATTTCCCCCTTAGCTCTGTATAATATATTACATGTTGTACACTCCCAAGTGAACAAGGCTGGAGGTCAGGCATCATCTATGGGGATTTGTGGCTACCACTTGCCCCCCAGCTTTGTTCCCTTGCCCACTGATAGCCATAGAACTCCAAATACACTGCTTGGCCCCAGAATTGTTGCCTTGCCCACTAATAGTGACAGATCCCCATGTATACTGTCTGACCCTCTCCAGCCTTTTCCCCTTGTCCACTGCTAGCCACAAATCCCTATGGGCACTACCTGGGCAAGGGAAGAAGGCTGGGGGTGTCAGGCAGTGTATGTGGGACTAACACCCAGTGGTGATGTTCCCCATGCTGCACAACTTTTTATACAATCGACATGTTGCCCCCCCAGCTCAATCCAACATGTTCTGCCCCCTCCAACATATACAGCCTCCCTAGCTCAATCCAACATATACTGCCCCCTCTGACATATACTGTGCCCCAATCCAATCCAACAAATACTGCCCCGCTTCGACATATACTGCCCCCCCAGTTCAATCTGACATGTATTGCCCCCCTCTGACATATATTGTCCCCTTGAGCAATCCGATATGTACTGCTTCCCCCACAGTTAACGCTTTGAGTACCAGAGAGGTACACAGCACATTGCTTTGCAATTCATTTGTGTACCCCTCTTTCATTCAGAGGTTTAATAAGCAAAGTTTGCATCTGCATAACGTTTGCCTATATTTGTAAAAAAAAATATGTACTTGTTTAAAATATAAATCATACCTCACGGGAGGCATCAGGACCCATCCTGATGCCCCCATGGCTTTGATCACCTATCCAGTAGGATAGGTGATCAATGAGGCAACAAGGGAGGCAATTGCTGCCTTCCTATTCTACCTACTGGAGCCAGCTGCTTGTTCAGCAATAGCCAGATCAAGTAGGACAATTGACTCATGAAAAGCACTCATGAATGAATCAATCAATCACCTGGTTTGGGAATGACTGGGTTCAACAGGGGCAGTCTCTGGTACTCAAAGGGTTAACTGCATGGGGAGCAGTACATGTTGGATTGAGCAAGGGGGCAGTATGTGTCAGAGGGGGGCAGTACATGTCAGAATGAACTGGGGGGCAGTATATGTTGGAGGGGGCAGTATATGTCAGATTGAACTAGGGGGCACAGTATATGTAAGAGGGGGCAGAACATGTTGGATTGAGCTGGGGGGCAGCATGTTGGATATATAGAATGTTGAGCAGCATGGGGAACTTCACCATTGGGTGTTAGTCCCACATACACTGCCAGACACCCCACCTTTCTTCCCTTGCCCAGGCAGTGTCCATGGGGATATGTGGCTAGCAGTGGGCAAGGGGAAAAAGGCTGGAGAGGGTCTGACAGTTTACATGGAGATCTGTGACTACCAGTGGGCAAGGGAATAATTCTGGGGCCAAGCAGTGTAATTGGGGTTCTATGGCTACCAGTGGACAAGGGAACAAGGCTGGGGGGTAACTGGTAACCACAAATTCCCATAGATGCTGCTTGACCCAGCTTTGTTCCATTGGGGGTGCACAACATGTATCATATATTATACAGAGCTAATGATATAATTGTATAGTGTTGGTGTACTTTTTTAACCTTTTGGGTGTCACATGGGTGAGCAATGCACATCCCTATGGTATTCAAAGGTATAAAGAAGTGATGCTGTCCATTCTCCTCACTCCCCTACTGGGGCAGCAAAGAGAATTCTCTTACACTTCAGAATTGTCTTGGTGTTAGTGATGTGTGAAGGGAGGAAATCCCTTCCACATCGACAACAGTTCACAACCCTTCCTGTTTGTGAATGATTGAGGGCTGTTATTGCATAGGAAAGTACAGGGAGATCCCAGCTTTGCCAGCCTCAGGTAGGAAAAGTTTAGACTGTGAACTCCAACAGCAGAGGCTATCGGAGTTCAGTGAAATGTATCAAAGTGCTACATTAACATATCAGCACCCCCCCTTGCATACAAAACTGTGTCATTATTCTGCATCTCCATATGAAAATGAGTAATTATGCTTAATTTCCATATGGAAATAGGCCATTGTCAATGTGATGAGTGAAAATTTGTAAACCTGATGGATTGATGTCGATGTGGGCAGATTTTTGTCGGACTGATGGTGATGTAATGTCGAAGACACTTTAGTGAATACTGTCATGCCTTCAACACATTTTCAGCTCTCTTTGAACTTTAGTGAATCTAGGCCCCCATCTGCTTGTATACATAATTTAATACAATAATGTCAGGGAACCAATAAAACCAGACAGAAACAGGAGATGCCGGTAAATAAAATACCTTTTATTAAATAATAAAATGAATAGCAAAAATAAATGCAAAGCACAATCCGGAATTGTAATCAAAAATACAAGCCAGGGATCAAAGCCAAAATGGGTAGCCAGACAAGCCGAGTCAGGAGCACAGGAAGCAGCGGTGTTGGGAACGGAAGCTAGGATCAGGAACCAGACGAATCAATCAGCCAGGCCAGGGTCATACACCAGAATAATAGCAGCAACAGCAAGAATACACAGGGAGGTCATAGACCACGCAAGGGCAGAGCGATACTAAACATTAGCAGCTAAATAGCCAGAGCACAGCAGGAAAGGGCTGGCTAATTGACAGGTAACCGTGGTAACTGAGAATGACAGACAGTAGTAACCTATCAGCTGAGTAAGTCTGAGACAGGGAAGTAAGGCTGCTCATTAGTGATCAGCTGAGGTGTGTACCTGTATTGCTGAGCAAAAAGCAATAGTGGCTTGGGGGAAGGGTGAGAACCCTGACAAATAATAAAAAAATCTGCCATTTTGTTAATGTAACTCAAAAATGTTAAACAACGTTTTTGGTGAGGATTAAACCTACATACGCATGAAGAAATTGTATTTTTAGGCTACATAAAACTGAGCAAGTGAAAATAAGGTGATACACTTTGCTATGAAGTGACTTCAGAAACGAGACGAGTAGGTTCTTCCCTTGTACCAGTTCTTTGTATGCACAAACAGATCAGTGTTTCAGCATAATTCTAATTAAGCTTACGCAACTCAGTCACAAGGACTGACCCATTGATTAATCACCCTAAAGCAAGAGTATATCAAAAACCTCAACAGTGATTTCGGCACTCATCAGACTTCAAACGGTAAATAAATAAATAAACCATTTTATTTTATTCAAAGATGCATTAAAAAGTAGATAAAATCGGAGAAAGACAAGCATACTCCACTTATCTGATGTGTTTACATAGTAAAATAGTAATTTAGGTTGAAAAAAAGACTTGCGTCCATCTAGTTCAAACCTTTTCCTATTCCTGTTTACCATCGTTGATCCAAAAGAAGGCAAAAAAAAAAAAACCCTCACACCCGTTAGGTGCTGTCACGGAGTGACTAGGAATAACACACTGACAAGTACAACTGAACTTAGAGTAAAACTTTATTAAGTAATGAAAAGGCAGGGTGCAAGGCAACAGGCAAATAAATGACACAGTAGTATGATAATGAAGCAAGTGGCAGTTGACAGTGGCACACCTTCACGAGACCAGAGAGGAACAGTGTAGGCACTTTCCTCACCCTTCACAGGACAGGTGGATAACAGCGGAATGGCCCTTGACTACCCAGTTAGGTGGGTATAGTGCAGAGCACTCTGTACCCAATAGGATGGCACACCTTCACAAGACCAGAGAGGAACAGTGTAGGCACTTTCCTCACCCTTCACAGGACAGGTGGATAACAGCGGAATGGCCCTTGACTACACAGTATTTGGGTATAGTGCAGAGCACACAGTACCCAGATAGGATGGCACACCTTCACGAGACCAGAGAGGAACAGCGTAGGCACTTTCCTCACCCTTCACAGGACAGGTGGATAACAGCGGAATGGCCCTAGACTACACAGTAAGTGTGAGACAGTGCAGAGCACAATAAATGGAGCAGACCAGTATCCCCACAGGGGATACACAATAATGTAGCCGATGGAGATAGGCTTAGGCAACACGGACTGGCACGGCCATGGGAGATCAGACACACGGAATGACTGACAGGCGCAGCTTCTAACGGAAGCAAGCGTAAGCAGAAGGCACAGGCAGAACAACAATCAACCCTTATAACGGGAAGGTAACGGAGCTCAATGTAAATGCAAAGCAGGAGACAGCCAAGGGTCACACCGGATCGGGTGCTCAGACGTCGCCAATGGTCGTAACCGGAACAGGTAGTCGGTGAAGCCAGAGGTCAGAACCGGAACAGGTAGTCAGATGAGCCAGGAGTCAGAACCGGAACAGGTAGTCAGACGAGCCAGGAGATACACAGGAACGGTAAGCACCACACAGAACTAAGCTCAGGTATACCACGAAAGGGCACTGGAAGTGACACAGACTGAGGTTTAAAAACCCTGATGGGTAGGTGGAGCAATGACCTCATCAGCGTGGTGTCCTATAAGAATAGAGACTCAGCAAGAGCGACATTTAGATAGCAAACAATGTCGCTCCAGGGCAATGACAGTCACAGGCAATCACAGAGCACCGTGATAGGTGCTTACTCATAGACAATCTCTTTACAATTGTAACAGATATTTAAAATCTTTCTCCAGAAAAATTAACTACCCTGATTGGTTAATAACAAAAGTAGAACATGTTTGTAATGAATGCAATATTATGGAAACATCAAAGGGCCAAACAAGATGTAATGCAATCATTTAACAGACAGCTATAAAATATTAAACAATATTGCTTGGAATTAAAATCTTTCGGTAATCTGGTATCCAATCCTAAAATCCATTAGGCTTCTCTATGGGATATCAGATAGTTAACGCTACCACCCCGAGTAGGAATACTAACCCTTTCAATACCGGTGAATTTTATCAATGATAGATCTCCATTACATTTATTGAGAATATGTCTAGACACAGTTGAATCCCTTCTCCTTGCATCCACATTTTGGAGATGCTCACGCAACCTTTCTTTAAGAAGACGGACTGTACAATCCACATACTGAATAGGGATGGATGAAAACTTTTGCTTCAAACCAAAATTGGTGAAAAATGACACTTTTCACTTTGCATAAAATTTCCTGCAAAAAGTGGCATTTTCTTGCTTTTATCACCTACCACATTGCATTGAAATCAATGGAAAGAAAACATTTTCCTCAGCACATGAAAGTTTTCTCAGTTTTTTCTACAGCCATATATAAGGGTGTCAGGCTCTCACAGCAGCCATTCTGTGTATGTGAGAGGAGAAAGCAGCATGCTTTTTAGCTAAAGAGGAAAGAAGAGGATAATAGGTGAAAAGGAGGAACATTTTGCATTGGAGAAAAGGAGAAAACCTTGGTGAAAAAAAAATAAAAATCATCCGTTTTTTGCAAAAAGCCATACAGGAAATTTTTCTTACATTTCACACACTCCTAATACTGAATTTGGCACCATCCACATGTAAACAAATAAATGGCTTTCTTAACGTTACAACTGATGAAAGCACTAATGCAATGAACATCTCCCACAATGGTGGACATGAAAGTACTTAACATGTACAAACTCTACATATATGTGTGCCACATTTGAAACATCCCAACTGCTTCAACCATGTGGGTTTAGATTTAACAGAAACAGAGTGACTCTTAGAGACATAATTACCTATAGTGCATGCCCTTTTCGCATTAGGGATTATAGATACTGATGATCTGGTATTTCTGACTAAAGAAACACAACATTCATCACATTCGTAGGATTATTGATTCTTTGTTGCCAAACCTGGCAACCATGGGATAATATCAATGAAAGTTTGTCATCCGTTTGTAACTAGGGATTGGCAAACAATTTTGCCTCAAACTAAAATCAGTGAATAATGGCAATTCCCACTTGGCAAATAATTTTCCGCAAAAAGTGCATATTTTCCTCTTTTTTTTCACCTTGCTCATTCCATTGAAATCAATGGGAACATCAAATTTTTACACAACACATAGCAAATATTTTTTTATTTCCCAAAGGCATAGTATACAAGGGGCATGAGGGCGTCTGTGTTGGAGGTGGGGTGGCGAAAGAATCAGTTGAACAGAAAATGTTTTTTGGGGGGATGTTTACTGGGATTGGGTGGCAGTTAATAAAAATAAATCCTAAATACAAATAAAATACCCCATTAGACATGGTATAAAAGGGGTCTGAGGAGGTGCCTGTGTTGGTGGGTCGAGTCTGGGGAATGAATCAGTTGAACAGGGAATTTGTTTTGGGGGTGTTTCTTGACTGGTATTGGATGGGACAGTTAATAAAAAAATAAATCAATAAAATAAAATAAGAAATTTTTAAAAACGTGATATATTTGCAGAAGTCAAGCACAATAGAAGCAGCTACAGAGCGAGGTAAATGTGCTGTGCTGTTCTGCTGTTATTTATTTTGAAAATTAAGGCAGCAGAGGCTCATAGTAACTGCTATCACTATGAGCAGTAAAAGGAAGATCTGGAAGGACCCTTATGTGTCCACAGAGTCTAAGGAGGAGGAGGAGGAGGAGGAGGAGGAGGCAGTGAGCATAACTGAACCAATGCTGTCCTGCCCCTCTAAATCATACCTAGGGATCTTGGGGAATTTAATGTGAAGGGAGGAAGAGAAGGGTAGTACTAGTAACAAGAGCAGGACAGGTCAGCTGCCTGTGCCTGCTGCCAAATGTGCTGCCCCTGCTGCCACCATTGCTGTAAATACTGCCACCATTGCTATATCTGCTGCCAGATGTGCTACGCCTGCTGCCACTAACAGCTTCAGCACTGGTGAAAGCAGCTTCAGCATTGGCAGCAGACACAGCACTGGTGGCACTGGCAACAGGGGCAGCACATCTTATAGCAGGCACAGTATTGGGAGCAGCAGGTTCAGCACTGGCAGCATTCACAGCACTGGTGGAAGCAGGTTCAGCACTGGCAGCAGGCACAGTTGTCACCCTGTTCTCGCAAGAAATTTTGTGAAAACCACATACTTATCCACTTTTTTGTAGGAAAATCCACTTTAAAGCTAGCCCTTAAATTTTTTTCATCTTTCGGCCATTCGCCAAAATCGTTTGCCATTTTTTCAATGGCTAGAAAGTTTCTGCCCATTGAATTACGTTGTTTTGGCACTTCCGCAATAAAAATGTGATGTTTTTCGCTGAAAGCAGACACAATAGAAGCAGCTACAGCACAATATAGATGTGCTGTGCTGTTCTGCTGTGATATTTTGGAAGAATTGAGGTAGGAGAGGCTCATAGTGACTGCTATCAAATTGAGCAGGGTGAAAAATGATCAGTGAAGGAGCTGGAAGGACCCTTATGTGTCCACTGAGTCTTAGGAAGAGGAGGAAGGGACCACTACTGAATCAATGCTGTCCAGTCCCCCTAAATCACCCCAAGGGATCTTGGGGAATTTAATGGGAAGGGAGAGAGAAAAGGGAATGGGAAGGGAGGGAGAAAAGGGTTGTACTAGTGAGAGCAGGACAGGTCAGCTGCTTGTGCCTGCTGCAAAATGTGCTGCCCCTGCTGCCAGTACCACCCTTGCTGTACCTGCAGCCACTAGTGTTGCACCTGCTGCCAGATGTGCTGCTACTAGTGTTGTACCTGCTGCCAGTGCTGAATCTGCTGCCATCAATACTTTGCCTACTTCTAGTGTTTCTTGTAGTTCTCGGGGGGGGGGAGAAAATGATGGCACATTGCTCGTCACCTTCTCCAAGCATCAGTGAGATGCCTGTAATAGAGCAGCAGCACATAGGGACTAGTGGTGGTGGTGGTGTTGGAGAATATGGGGTGGAAGAGACATTGATGGCCTTTTTATCAGAAAGTGAGAAGGAATGGGAGACAGGGATGAGGATGGGAACCACCACCACTAGCAATCAGCTTTTGGAATTTACTGAATTTGCAACTGCTTTAATTCCTGCTGCTGCTGAGATGAAAGGGCAGAAGGATGCTGAGGAGCAAGCTAGTGTGTCACAGACCACCATGGACACAGTGGGAATGGGGTCAACAAGTGATGCGGAACTAGGACAGGTTCCACTTGCCAACACCAGCAATACTCCTGATCCTAGTTGTAGTGCTAAATCTGAGACAGTAGAAGCAACATTATCCACTGTCACAGAAAGTGAAGGGGAGTGTGGAGGACAAGAAGAAAGAATCCATTCTTCTCCACCTGTTCCCTATCCCTCCCCCCAGACGTCATGGGTGTGGGACTATTATTATCTTCCAGCAGGCACAGTGCATTCATCATCAACAATGGTACAGTGCAAAATCTGTGACAAGTTAGTAAAAAGAGGAAAGGAAGGAACACACCTTGGTATAACCTCCCTGATAACACACATGAAACACAGACACCATGATATTTATGTCAAACATGTTAAAGCCAAATACCCTTTATAGAACTCTAGTACCGCTGTTACTGTTCCCCCTGACTCTCCAGAAAGGTGGAGATCAAAGAGGAGGAATAATAAAGAAACCCAGATAGTCACTGGAAGTTCAATGACGAGCAAAAAAACTAGCTTGCCGTCATCACCTTCTTCCTTGTTCATCGTTAGCTACTCTGTTAATGTTAGGATATGGCAGTTCATCTCTACCCATTGCACACTGTGTTGTGCACTGACCACACATGCCAGTGTGGTAGAGGAGAATCAATACCAGGTCATCAGGTGTCATCTGAGGAGATTCCATCCCATACAATATGCTAGGATTCTGACAGGGAGGGTTCATCATTACTATTAAACTGTCAGCAAATAGTCATGTGTCCATAGCGGGGTCTGGGCAAGGGGTATAGTGACAGCGGCAGTACTTGGGTTCTGGTGTCATGGTGTTTGGATACAGTTGTGCCCCCAGGTGTTATTTACCACACACACTGTGAACATTGCAGTTGTTGATGAGAGCCACAGTTCCTGCTCTCAAGGGAAAATTTCTATTCTAATAAAAACACACCTATGATTTTGGAGGAGGGGCAGGTGAAGAAGAATTATTGTCCAACTTCTTCTTTTCTCCACATATACTGGAAGCTACTTATTGTGCTGCTGCTGCCTCAGGCACATCACTGTAGATAGTTGTGGCAAATGGAACCTTCATCATCCATCTTCCATGTTACTGCTATTGTTGATTCCATTCCATTTCAGCTGCCTAATCCTCCTACTGGTTAAACAACTCAGCAGCAGCAGTACGAACAGCAGTTGCAACTCAGGAGGACATTTGACAGTGACCACAGGCCAATATGACCTGCTGGCATTAGGCCAGTAGGGCATTTTTATTTGTTTCTCAGGGCTTGTGTTTTGAAAATAAATAAATAAAACTAAAAAAAAAAAATAGTCCTACAAAAAAATAAACAGTTTTTGGGGGGTTTGTTTCTAACAAGCCTAAGTCCTACAAATCAGTGTTTCCTTAGGGCTTGTGCCAAACAAGCTTAAAGTGGAACTACCACCGCACAACATCTTTAGCTCAATTAAGTCCCCATATGGTGACTAGCTGCTTAGAAGCGCTAGTCGCCAGAATTCTTACCTTATTTAATGGATTTAAGCTTTCTTCCATGGGTGACAGGCAGGACAGAGCACAGACATCTTGCCATAGTGACTGTCAGTCCCTTTTGGAGCCAGCCGGCTCCTAGCAACCCCTCCTAGACCCGGCTGGGATTGACAGCCAGGCGCACAGGCATCACTATGGCAAGATGTTGGTGCTCCGTCCTGCCTGTCACCCATGGAAGAAAGCTTAAATCTTTTAAATAAGGTAATAATTCTGGTGACCAGTGTTACTAAGAAGCTAGTCGCCAGATGGGGTCTTAATTAAGATAAAGATGTTGCGCAGTGGTAGTTCTGCTTTAAGTCCTACAAATTAATGTTTCTTCAGGGCTTGGGCCTCTAATAATTCTAAGTCCTACAAAGATCTCTAACAACAAATCAAACAAATCATTCTCTACAAAATACTCTATCAAGTTAAGTATCAGTCCACCCCAGTAGCAGCTTATGTCAAGGGGTTCCTGTCTCTATCACTGTAAATATAAATTTCTTATTTTTTTTTATTAACTGTCCCGCCAATACCAGTCAAGAAACCCTCCCAAAACAAATTCCCTGTTCAAATGATTCATTCATTCACCAACATAGGCACCCTCATCAGACCCCTTTATACCATGTCTTATGGTTTCTATTTTATTTTATTTAAAATTTATTTTTTATTAACTGACCCCTCAATCCCAGTAAACAACTCCCAAAAATCATCCCCTGTTCAACTGATTGTTTCCCCACACTCCACCAACACAGGCACCCTCATGCCCCTTTTATACTATGCCTCTGGGAAATTAAATAACATTTGTTTTTGGTTGTGTGTAAATTCAATGTTCCCATTGATTTCAATGGAATGAGCTGGGCAAAAAAAGCATGTAAAAGCAGCTGTGTTGGTGCGGTGTGGGGAAAGAATCAGTTGAACAGGGGATGATTTTTGGGGGAGTTGTTTACTGGGATTGGGGGGCAGTTAATAAAAAATAAATCCTAAATAAAATTAACCCCACCCCATAAAACATGATGTAAAAGGGATCTGAGGGTGCCTGTGTTGGTGAGTGGAGTATGGGGAATGAATCAGTTGAACAAGGAATTTGTTTTGGGGGGTTTCTTGACTGGTATTGGGGGGGACAGTTAATAATAAATAAATAAATAAATAAATAAATAAAATAAGGCTTTTGTGTGCAAAGTGATAGAGACATGAACCCCCTGACATAAGCTGCCACTGGGGTGGACTGATACCTGACTTGATAGAGTATTTCTTAGAGGATGATTTGTTAGAGGTACAAGTCCTGAGGAAACATTGATTTGTAGGACTTAGGCTTGTTAGAAACAAAACCCCCAAAATTGTTTCTTTTTTGTAGGACTATGGGTTTTTTTTTGTATGTTTTTTAAAGCACAAGCCCTGAGAAAAAATGCTCTACTGGGCTAGTGTCTGTAGGTCATAATGGACAGTGCCCACTGGCCATTGTCAAATGCTGAGTCCATAATTGCATAATTTGCAACTGCTGTTCTTTCTGCTGCTGACATGTTTAAGTAGCAGGAATGGGATCAACAATAGAAGTAACATGGGTGATGGTTGATGAAGGTTCCACTTGCCTTGCAACTAGCTCCAGTGATGCGCCGGAGGAAGTAGCAGCATCATAACTAGCCCCCACCACTTCTGGTATATGTGTTGCTTCTGCTGGCAAGTGGAACCTGTGTTAGTAATCCCACATCACTTGTTGACCCCATTCCCACTGTGTCCATGGTGGTCTGTGGCACAATAGCCTGCTCCTCAGCATCCTCCTGCCCTTGCAACTCAGCAGCAGCAGAAAATAGAGCAGTTACAAATTATGCAAATTCCAAAAGTTTGTTGCTGGTTGGAGGAGGTGATGAGCAATGTGACAGAGGATCGCCTAATGTCTCACTTGCCATTTCTTGGTGACGTGAAGAAGGAAGACTGGCAGCAGTAGCAGCAGGCACAGGCAGTTGATCTGTGCTCCAGCTGGTAGTGTTGGTATTATTGCAGTGTTTACAATTCTGCCTTTTACAGGATCATGTTCCACATGGACAATGCCATGGGGGGGGGGGACTCCCAGAGTCAGGGGAATGGTGTGGGCTCCCTTGACTGCTAGTCTGGATGCTGTCAATTTCTTCCCCTATCACTCTCTTAACACTAGTCCCACCGGCTGCTTCACCATCATTGTCACCACTACTAATACTACTAACACCAACCACATCAATTTCAGCCCCTGAGTATTACTCCTCACAGTCACTATTGATAGGAGGATATTAATTACCCCCTCCTTCTCTCTGAACACTAACAAGCTGTTGGACTTTAGTATAGTAGTACTAGCACTGGCGGTACTGCTTGGGGATGGCAAGTGTGATTTAGGGTCCCCTGCTGTCACATTTGGTATCATCTTCTCCTTCTCCCCCTCATGAACATTACAAGAAACACTAGCAGCAGCTTCAGCACTGGTGGCAACAGGTTTAGCACTGGCAGCAGGCACAGCACTGGTGGTGGCAAGGGCAGTGCTGACATCAGGCACAGCACTAGTGGTGGCACTGACAACAGGGGCAGCATGTCTGACAGCAGGTACAGCACATCTTACAGGAGGCACAGCACGTTTGGCAGCAGGACCAACACGTCTTGCAGTAGGCACAGGCAGCTGACCTGTCCTGCTCTTACTTATACTACTACCCTTTTGTTCCTCCCTTGACAGTAATTTCCCAAAAAACCCTAGGGGTGATTTAGGGGGACTGGACAGCATTGCTTCTGTAGTGTTCACTTCCTCCTTAGACTCAGACTCAGTGGACACATAATGGTCCCTCCAGTTCCTCCTTTAATTATTTTTAAACCTGCTCATAGCGATAGTAGTCACTATGAGCCTCTCCTGCCTCAATTTTGTCTCAAAATCACAGCAGAACAGCACAGCACGTCTACCTCACTCTGTAGCTGCTTCTATTGTGTTTGACTTTCGCAAATATGTCACATTTTTATGGCGAAATCCACGTAAATCAATGGGCGGAAACTTTCTAGTCATCAAAAAATGACAAATAATTTTGGTCAATGGGCAAAAAATGGAAAAATTTGAATTGCTAGTTTTAAAGCAGATTTTCCCACGAAAAAACAGACAACACTGTGGTTTTCGCGGAACACAGCAAGAGATTTCACCCACCCCTACATGTACCGTGCTTTGCCCATGTGCTAATTTTTTAGCACATTTTTATTGAAGGAATTTGTCACTAACAGCATTTTATAGCATAGTAAAAAAAATACAATACACAACCTGGGTAAAATTACAAAATATAGGACATCTTTTGGGTTGCATCTTGCACAGTCGAGTTTGAGAATTCAAGTGTATAAATACCTTCCTGCTCCTCCATTTTCCTTTTCCAGTCCCCACACAGACAAAAAAAACTCACCAAATATCATAACATTTTTGTGTACAGTCTCTACACACATAAATCAGACTTTAGAGCGGCATGTTTTATTTAACAGTGTTCAACCAGTGGGAATGAGAGAGGGGTACAGATAACATCCATTCCATGGCTATAAACTTCCACAACATAACCAATGAAGCAAATGCCTCATGCAGGTTGAGATTAGATCATCAGGAATGATTGATAGAATACCCAGTCTGTGAGACCTCGGAACCTCCCTTCCCACTACATCAGTGTCAAAGACCTCTGTCCAGTATTGAGAAATGCCAGGGCATTCCCAAATCATGTACAGGAATCCAGCATTTGGTGCACTACACTTAGGACAGATATTGGTCTCCTTCTCAGTTATCTAGGTGTATAATACATCCTAAAAATATATTGAGCTGAGATAGATTATGACCAGTATGTGTATCAACAGCTGGAGAACCAGCTTTGGCTATCATCCATTTCCAGTCTTTCAAAGTACCAAGATTTCACTCCCATCTAGATTGTACTGAGCTGTCATTTAAAAGAATATACTTGATGAGCCATTTGTATATAAAGGAGAGCGTCCTGACTGGCTATGTTTCTTTTACAGTGGTTAAAAGTATAAATTCTGCAACCGCAAATGGAAATTCATATCCTTGTGCCTGTAGAGTATGATGAAGGCAAATATCTGAATAAAAAAGCCAGTTTCATAACCCAAACTTGTTCAAAGGTTTTAAGAACATGATCACTTTATAGTTGGCCCAAAGTCAGGATACCAATGTAAGCCCAAGAGTGACCAAAGTCCAGGCCATTGAGGTGAGGTAATGCCTTATTTTAATTCAAGACAGGTGTATTACGATCTAAATCATCATGTTGAGAAATATACTTAATGTCTCTCCACACTCTATACACAGTCAGAGCAGGTAAATCACTGCTGTGATAACCTCGGGCCCCACCAGTAGCAGTTGGGTTAAGGAAAAAACACCACAAAGGGTATCATTCACTAGTATTAGCCATCGCGAAAGCATATTGGCCTTGTGCTTCCATAAAATAATGGTGGAAGTCCGGGAGAGCAATTCCCCTTTCCTCTATAAGTCTTTGCAAAGTTGTTAGACTAATTCTAGGTCATTTCCCCCGCCACACAAAGGCAGAGGTTATTTTGTTTAGCTCTGAAAAAAGAGAGTTCGTAACATACAATAGAGTACTTTGAAATACATAAAGTCATTTGGGGAGGAATATAATTTTAATCAAATTGGAATGCCCTATGAGATTAAGCTAGAGATTGCACCATAAATTTGTTTTATCACTAAATATTTCTATAATGGGCAGGAGTTTATCAATCAAAAAACATTTTAAATATTTAGTGACATCAACTTCAAAATATTTAAAGGAGATCACTACTGCCATACCAGACAGAACTAAAGGAGGAAGATCTTGGGATGAGTCAAGAAGAAGCAGAGACGATTTAGACCAATTGATTGTGAGTCCAGAGTAACACCCAAAACTGTCCACCAGCTCATGCCATCTATGTAAAGACCTATGTGTATCACTGAAGAATAACAGGGTATTGCCCGCCTACAGTTCTGTTTTGTCTTCTACCATTCCCATCTTAAATCCACAGATATCGAGGTCAACTTGAATCACTGACGCAAGAAGCTCCACTGTCAATGAGAGAGAACAGCCTTACCTCATTCCTCCATGGATGCCGAGTGGTGGTGAGGCTTGCCCACATATATATATATATATATATATATATATATATATATATATATATATATATAATCAATAGGGGGTCTTGATGTAAAATCTGAATCCAGAGCACTTCAGTACTGCCCATAGGTATGCCCACTCCCCAGAGTGAGTTAAAGCCTTAGCTGCTTCAAGTGAGACAACAGCTCTGTACCCCATATTCTCGTGTGAAAGAGATAAATGAGTAAATAGTCTTCAAAGATATGCATTGTTGATTTCCCTGGCATGAAGTAAGTTTGACCAAGGTGAATTAGTTTTAATAAGACCAGGTTAAACCTATCTGTCAATATTTTTGCCAGATTTTGGTGTCTGTGGTAGGAGTAGGCGAAAAGTAAGAAAAATTTCCAGCATGACTTTTTGTGAAAAACAGATGATTTTTCTCTTTTTTCGCTAAAGATTTCTTTTTTTCTCCAGTGCAAAAATGTCCTCCTTTTTTTCTATTCCAACACATTTTTCACCTATTCCAACATATTATTCTCCTATTCTAACACATTTTTCACCTCTTCAGCACATTTTTCTCCAATTCTAACACATTTTTCTCCAATTCTAACACATTTTTCTCCTATGTTTAATATGTTGCGACATATTTCCCAGCACAATGTTACTTCTTTTGAGGGCTGTAGTGGAGAAATAAGTAGCTGGAAGTCAAAGTTGTGAATTCTATAGCAACATGCACCTTGAAGAATGTGTTAGCATGCAGAGTGCATTTGTCCTTTGCTCACAACACTTACTTCCTGCTTAAGTGACACTGGCACGTATTCATGATGATGTCAAGTGATTAAAAAAAAATAAAGTACAACCTACAACGTGGCAGATGTGTATGGTAATGGTGGGGGACTGGCACGGTGTGATTCATAGGACCTTGACAAACTGCATCCACCCTGGGAGGAGAGGGATCATCATAATTTATTGTACATGCTGTAGCAACAATTGCAGCACTCAGTTTTTATACTACCACTTTACTCCCACGTCCCTGCACTTCTCCTACCTTTCCCCCTCCTGCTTGTGAATTTGCTAGACATTACTCAAATACTGTGTGTTTTTTTGCTCTCTGCAGTACACAACTGATGGAGTGGAATGTCTTTCCTTGGCCCACAACAAAATTCTCAGTGTTGTCTGCTGTCTATCAAGTCTACCTCAGTCACAGAGCTCCCAGTCAGCTGTTCAATGTAGTTATTTGTTTAATTATGTATGTTTTTGGTTTTTTTTTTTAAGTTGTCCACCCTATCTTATCAAAGTTAGTCCAATATATATATATATATATATATATATATATATATATATATAACTAAAACACAAAACAACTTCTTTTCCCAGACTTTCCCAGCACAGAGACAATAAAAGTAAAATCAGCAACCATTTTAGACCGCAGCTGCCTGTGTCTTGCCAGTCAGGCACACCAAAGTTTGGGGTATTTTGGGTCAACCTCCTTCTTCCCTTCTTCTCCCCCATTGAGCCTCCACACTCCCCTACTGTAGAGAACAAATGTCCTTCCTAAAAGACTCCCTAAACTAAGCTTCAATTCCCCTTTATTTGCCTATCTTTTCTAGCTCAAAAACATGCTGTTCTCTCCTCTGGACTTACAGAGCAAATAGTGAGTGGGGCACATTCAGCCCTGTATAATGTCTGGTCTTGGTACAGTGGGTCAGATATGTCCAGAGGTCAGGATGCAGGTCCCACAATTTAAGCCCACTGGGGATGGGCTACTCACTATGTCCATAGGGCCATAGATAAAGCAGAGCACAGCCACATTAGCTCCAGGAATGGATCTCTGCACAGCATCCACCTCCATGTGCATCAAGCACCACTGTTTTCCAGTAGCTGGAACGGAGCCCAGAGGGACTCTTCACATCCGCTGTGGTTCGGAACGAGAGGACACAGTTGCATGGCCCAGGCCCAGGCCACCTCCGAGCGCCACCCTATGGAGCAAACCTGCACAATACAGGTACTGGATGACAGCTCACAATGTGGGGAGTTCAAAAGAGCAAATCTGTCGCTGTAGGTTGACTATGTCTCCGAATGAGTCAGGATGTAGGTTCTAGAGAATCAATCCAATCAAAGAGCCTTCCCAACAGGGAACAACTCTATGGCCTCAACCACTTCCCTACTATGGTCCAACACAGTGACATCTGAACACATGGCCAGCATTCAATACCAAAAATTCAGCAACACAGCTTAGAGCGGATTCAAACAAGAACATAATACATGACAAACCTAGCACAAATGGGTGAGTGTGGTTGATGCTGTCAACATCAACCACACTCACAGCACCAAATCAATGTACACCATCATGTTGGAGGCAAATAAATAACTGCACCTAACCCCTTGAGTGCCCGAGAGATGATCAAATCATTGTTTGACAAAACATTGTCTAGTCCCCTGGCACTCAAAGGGTTACAGAGGATAGCACGGAGGGGAATTGGGGTGTTTCTTGGAGTATTTTCACTGCATTTCAGGCATATGTTTTGTAGATGTAGTTAGTCTGTCCAAGTGGGATGATCAAGGTTCAGCTTTCTGTATCATATGTAGCCTGAAGAGTGTGGATGGGCAGGGGGTATTCACCATCATTAGCACACTGCAGGACATATGTGATTCCCAAGGTTCAACCATGCAGGGGGGATATTCACTAAGGGGTAAGAAAGAGGTGATAATGTGTAACTGACTACTCCAGTAATATCACTTCTGCAATTCATGTGTTAGTCTGTGGAGCCAATGCACTAAGATTTCAAGAACTTGGGACATATTAGTGCGTAGGCTCCATAGCATAACATAGATAAATGGAGAAGTAACCTCCAATACTACTGAATAACCCCCCATGTTTGATGTGTGTGTTTGGTTTTTAGCTGTCCTGTGGTGTGTTCGATGTGTTCTCCAGCTGATTGGGTTTCTGGGTTCCACAGTTCATGTTCGTTGGTGTGCTTGCTGTGTCTGTTAGTGTTGCTGACATCATTGGTTGGACTCCATAGTCATTGGTCATCACTGGTGCATTGATGTGTTCAGGGGCCCTAGTGTGTTTGCTGTTGAGGCCTAGGTGTTGTACATGCAATGGGTTTCTATCACTCAAGGTGTGATGGTTCAGTTTTGTTCACCACATGTATCCTGATGAATGGGGATAGCAAGGAGGTATGCATTGCCATCATCACTGATCAGGATACACATGATGACCAAAGCTACACCACTGTAGGTTATTGGAATCAATGTATGGGATCATGTCAAGCTCTGCAATCAGTGTGGGTCAGGATGGTAACCAATGCATTGCAAAGCAATGCAATGGATACCATCCTGCCAGAGTACGGTTCACATGTCAATGTCATAGTCTTGCAGCACTCCTGTCGTAGCTCACATCACTAATGATGTCATTTCATTTCCCCACACAGCATACATGCCTGCACATGGAGGAGGACTCCAGGGAAACCTGCACTGAGGAGCCCATCACCTCAAGAGTGCTGCCCCTACCACCATGCGGGGTGACTATGGCCACCAGGCCCCACCACAGCAGCACCAGCAGCCACAGCCATTCTATGGCCACCAGACCCAACCACAGCAGCAGCACCAGAAGCTGCAGCCATTCTATGGCCACCAGTCACCACTGCAGCATCAGCACCAGCAGCAGCAGTTCACCGGCCTCCAGGCCTCACCAACAACACCACTCATGGGAAGGCACATGATGCTGGACACCGCGTCAATGCCACCTCGTGGCCAATATAGGCCAACACCCAGACCCCAGCCTCACATGTGGCATGAATCCAGGCAGAAGGAATGTTTTGAATGGCTGTTGAACTATGAACACTTTGGGCTCATCAGCGAGCCACAGCTTTCCCAGGCCGGGATGTGTTCTCCCCACCATCCACAATACCCATACTGTCAGGGGATGGTACATCACCGGGGAGTGAGGCATCCGGGGATGAGCTCCAGATGTCCCCACACTCACTCCACACTGGCGCTCTCCAGGTGCTTCAAATAACACCATCTCCTCTACCACCTGAGGAGGAGCCAAACCCCACACACAAGGCATCCACACCTCAAGCATCAGCACCCTCGACACCGGTCACACCTGCTCAGACAGCAGTTCTGGATGCTGAGTGTGTGGCAATCCAGAGGGTGCAACTCCAGGAGGCTATAAGGTGTGCGCGATCCCTCAGTTGGTTGGAGAGGAACTCTGCGAGTATGATGGAGAGTCTGAGAGCTATTAAGGCACAACAGGTTGTGCTCACCAAACACCTAAGGACTTACAGCACTGGCATGCTGGATATAATGGGCCAAATGCTGGTGGAAATGAGGGAGTCCAACAGGCTGGAGAACCAGTGCCAGGCCCAGCCCTCAAATAAGGGATCCAGTAACATTTCCCCTGCCAGTACTCCACTATCAACAGTGCCACCCCCACCTGCAGCCACCAGACCCACTAGGTTCACACGCTGGAGTGTGAGGGAGTCCATTCCTGCAGCCTCCCCCAAAGCCCCACCCAAAAAAATAATTCCCAATAGTCCCCCAATAAATGGGCACTTGTTCATTCCATTTATGTCCATGTCAAAAGAAATGCAGTGAACACAACTCATGCTCTTGTAACGTTGTTTTAAGGTATTGCACAATGGGAGGGCCCACACACCACATACATTGTGGCAGAGATGTCTCCAATGCATTGCAAAGCAATGCAGTGAACACAACTCATGCATATTTAATGGTGTATTTAGGTATTACAGCATGAGTGAGCACACACATCTTATACAGACACTTTTGTCCAAGTTCCAACTCACAGACCACATAGCAAAGCCAAATGATGTGAAGGTGTTGTTTTCCATGATATGAATTGAACTTGAACAACATACACCTAATAGATAGATCATCAGATTGAAGATATGATCTGAATGACTACAATGATTCAGGAAAGGTAATCAATTGAACCTGGCAATTACAGATGCTTATTGGTTGGGATTGACATTGAAGTGCAACAGCTGATCTTCATGGACATGGAATCAATGTGTCACCGGGACATACCTCTGGACCATGAGGGGTCATGCCATGGATGCCTGTAGGAAGTGAAGACAATATTTGAAACAGCACTGTAAACACAACAGTCATGCTATTGCTGAACCATCAATATAGATTTGAGTGCCAGAGGAGTACACAACACATTGCTCATCAATGCATTGATGATCTCTCTGGCACTCAATGGGTTAACATTTGAAACTGAGTAGACCATCCATTGCTTGTCGATGTGTTGTCTAGATGTCACTTAAACATGAGGTTATTAACAAGGAGATGGCAAGCAGACATATGTATGTGTGACATGAACCCTGAACACACACCTCCTCAGGATGTGAAGCAAGACCCATGACATAGATCCTCTATTTCGTGGGTCTTGGTTCACATCCTGAGGCAGAGTTTGCTCAGGGTTCATGTCGCACATACATATTTCTACTTGCCATCCCCTTGTTAATTACGTCATCTTGATGGCTAGATAACACAATGTCAAACAATGGAGTGGCATTGACACTGTGCCACACACACACTAACAGGTCAGCATGTTGGGCCTTGCAATCTGACTCACAGATTGTTTCTCCCATTCTGTAGCCAACACCAAAATGCTATAAGCATGCGTATTCTGATCCATTAGTCATTGCCCAACCATTGTTAATCCATTTAACCCTTTGAGTGCCAGAGGGGTATGCAACACATTGCTTTGCAATGTATTGCGTTGCTTTGCAATGTATTGCTTACCCCACTGGCACTCAAAGGGTTAATCCATGAAATTCAAGAGTGGTATCCAATGCATTGCATGTCATTGCATTGGATATCCCTCTCTGACTTCAAGAGTTGCAGGGGTGTTATGGCTATGATGAACTTTGTCGATGTAGTATTCTGTCAGTTCAAGTTTGGATATTTTCAATATGACCAATTTGGGGTCCCATTGATCCCAGGTTGCAAGCTGATATCCGTGACATGCCATTATCAGAGCAGAGTGCTGTGTTGATGAGTCCTCCTGTGAAGTAGGACAGACGGTTATGTGATGTTTGAGTGTGTTTGCACGCATTCCACAAGTATGACCATGGTCACACATGATTTTTACTCATAGGTGAGGTGGCCCCTGATGAGCCTGGTTCACATCTGCTTCACACTTCAAGTATTGTCATCTTCATCAATGGAAACAGGGACCTTCATGGGCTGTTGTGGCTTCACATCATCTGCCAGATGTGTGTGTTCAGCAACATTGTGTTGTAGGGCACAGGCCAGGATGATGTCACATGCTTTACCAGGTGCATATTTTAGGGTGGTCCCTGGGTGATCCAGGCAACGGAACCTGGCTTTGAGCAGGCCAAAGGTGCACTCTGTGGCATTCCTGGTCCTGACATGTGCCTTGTTACAGTTCTCCTGAACAGGTTAGTGGGGATTGGCTATTGGTATGAGCAGCCACAACTTGCACCCATAGCCAGCACCACCTGTGGACAGTGAGTGACATGGTGATATGAGAATCCCATTTTACGTGCATGATGTACTCCAGGTAAGTGATAGCTGGTGTGTTTGTGGTTGGTGATATGATTGTGTGTGTGTGTGTGTGTGTGTGTGTGTGTGTGTGTGTGTGAAGTTGTGGGGCACATGTTGTGTCTCCATTGGCTGTTGAAGAAGCATAAGTGAGCTTCATTTGTTTTGTGAGTGACGGGTGTGCTTGTTGTGTTCTTTGTTAACCCCTGTTGTTCCAGGGTGTGTTGGTATTGCTTATGTTGTGCTGCTTTGTGTTACCCTTCTCCCTGTGGGGTTGCTGGGTTCTTGTTGTTTGTCTGTGACTTGTTTATATGGTCTAGGCCAGTGGTTCGCAACCAGGGTGTTGTGGCACTTTAGTGTGCCATGAGCACCAGCTCAGGGTGCCTCACTTTTTCCCATGAAGATTTTTTCAACATTAATAAGTTTTTTTTTTAATAATGTATTTTAATGGGAATTATTATGCACAATTTTCTCCGTATTATCTTTACCACTGTGGGACCTAATAATAACTATATCTTCATTTATTGTTCCTTTCATTGAGTCCTTGAGTAAGTGGTTATAACTATAAGGGGTGCCATGAAACATGCAGATTGCATTTTAGGAGTGACTTCAGTTACAGAGATTGAGAACCACTGGTCTAGGCCTTGTTGGTGTGTTTGCTTGACATTCCTTTGTATGCTTGGGTTATGTGGTGTGTGTTGTATGAGCTACTGTATCTCTTTTTTCTTTTCTCCGGAGGTGGTTTTTACTCTGTTTTGTGTTCGCTTAGAAAAAGTGGGTCTTAAATTTCTGCGTGTAAATGTTGCAATTTATCACTTGTTGTGCCTACCGCAAACATTTGCATGGAGATAGCTTTTGCATTGGCCGCAATGGGCCATATTTTCACGTCCTCTATGTTTTCAGAACTGCTGCTAGTTCTTCATAGTTGGAACATTTGCATGGATTACCTTGCTTTTAAAACAACCTTCAGCAGCTTTTTCTGACAATGGTAACATTTGGATATATCCCTTAATCAGATCCTTATGGATCGTTTTTACAGCAGAGATTTGTACAGTGGGCTTCTCCCATTGCATTTGGCGCTCCTTTCTCCTGCTTGGTGAAGAACACTGACCTTCCCTGGCAAATGCTGCAGGGCTCAAGGACCAGGCAGATAAGAGCTTTTTTTGGCTACAGGGGTGACATTGAGGTCTATTTTTGCCTCTGCCTGAGTCAACAGGTATGTTGCCATTTGGGATGAACAACTTCTAGATGACATGCGTGCTGACATATCTAAAGCGAAACTATTGGTTTTGGTAGCCAACATTATGGATGCCAATGCCTTCATCACCAAGGCGTTGTTTGACTTGGCTAGATTGTCTGCCAACTCCTTTACCTTTTCTCTTTTTGTTGTGTCTTAAGATTTGGTTTGCGGACCAGTCTTCCAAGAAGTCTCTGGTGTCCTTGCATTTTCAGAGTAAGACTATTTGGACCTGAACCAAAACAGATTATTACTGACACTATGGGTTCTAATAGCAGTTTATTGCCTCAACTTTCTACCTCCTCCTGCCAAACAGGTGTGTAGAGGATGCAAAACCCTCAAACTTCTCAGACGAGAACACAATCATTGCATCCCATGAAATTAGCTGCAAAGTCTAATTCTGACAAACCAACCTCCATATGACTGGTGGAATCCTGGTTCATCATTGCCTGCAGGGAGCCAACTCTGCATCTTTCAAGACACCTGGGCACTGTCCATAACGGACCAATGATTTTTTGCGGGTAATGGTAATACATAGATTTCAAATCCCTTTCTCCTTATTGCTTTTTCTCTTCAAAGTTTCCAAAGAAGCCTCAAGGCTGTTCCCAATCTACTGGAAATGCAGGTAATAGTGTCAGTCCAAGAGCACTTCTCAGGTTTCTTTTCCAAAGTTATTGTGGTCCCCAAGATGTATGGTGGCTTCTGTCCTATTATGGACCTCAAGTGTCTTAACCAGGATGTGGTGGATACACACTTCATGATGTAATCTTTGTGTTCTGTCATCAAAGTAATGTGCCCAAGGCAGTACCTGGCCTGTGGGTTCTTCAGGACATGTATCTGCAAGTCTCAATCCACCAAGACAGCTGACACTACCTGTGTTTTGCTTTTGCAGTTCCCAGCTCTACCATTTGACCTGGCTTTGGTGCCCAGAATCTTCACAAAGATCATGGCAGCCTTGTCCATGTGCATTCATTCCCAGAGCATTTTTCTGACTTCATATTTGGAAGATTTCTTAATGAAGGCACCTTTCAAAGAACTCTTGGCTAACAATATACAAGAGTGTGCCTGCATTCTGGTGCATCACGGCTGAATTCTTAAGCTGAAGAAATCTTCTCCAATTCTGTCTCAGGTCTTGGTGTTCCTGGGCATGAAGTTTGACACCCTTCAGCAGAGAGTTTTCCTCATGGAGGAGAAGGTTCAGATTCTGTTCTAAGATGTGTCTCAGGCACCGAAGTGGCAGACAGCCACCATGAAGGACAAATCTTTTACTCTGCCTTTAAATTACTTTTATATTTGTATTGTGATATATGCATCATTCCTGCTATAATATACTCTACTTTATTGGCGTTTTCCCTTCTTACTATATATCATTTTGAGGACATTAGCTCTTCTTCCTATAATCTCATTAAACATTAGTGATGCTGATTTGCTGTGAGGAATGGGAGCAATTCTGAAGCAAACCAACTGCACCATAAGACACAAATACAAATTATGAAAATTCCCATTGAATTTAATTGTACAATTAACCTCTTGAATGGTAGGCAAGTCTCCAGAACAAAGCATAGGATTGTGCAAGACCTCTTTAGCATTCAAGAGGTTAAAAGGTCCATTTAAGCCAATGGGAATTCTTGTCTTTCACCTACAGTGAAGTTGGTGCATCCCAGAATTATTCCAGTTTTTCTAAGTAAATGAACTTCACAAATCTATACTTCATATTAAATAGGTGGATATGCAAAGTCTCGCCTTGAGGAGGGGAGCCCCAATCAAATTCATGGCAATGCCTAGGAGTGGTAGAATATGTCTACAGACAGAGTATCTAGAGAGACTAAGAGGCTTTTGTACCAAAATGAACAGGTACACTTCTGGAGCAAATTAGCTGCACCATAGCTGACAAATAAAAAAATACTGAAGCTCGCATTGAACTGATTATTGAATGCTAGATAATTACCTAATACTTTGCTAATCACTGCATGAGAGACATCTCTTGGATTCAAGGGGTTAAAAGCCTCATTTAAAGTAATAAGAGCTTTTGATTTTTTCCTTATGCTATAGCTGGTTTATGCCAAAATCTCTCCAGTTTATCTAGTGTACCAGCCCCAGTGGGTGTCTTCACTTACTGGTGCATTTATATAAAAATAAATATGGAACAATTATGGGTCAAAACAACTGCAACATAATCACAAAAATAACTCCTCAGATGCTTGAGGGATCTCCAATGGCTGGTGAAGCACTGCACTGGAGACACTTCAGCATCCAAGAAGTTAAAGGTTCCATTTAAATATATATATATATATATATATATATATATATATATATATATATATATATATATACATATATACACTGAAGTTCTACCTTTCTCTCTTTTGGTGAATCAGCTTTTCTTGCTTTAAACAACCTATTTTTCTATATTAGAGTGCAACACTTTTTTGTGTATTTTATCTCACTCCGTTGAATGATGCACTATATTATATGTGGGATGCCACACACTAATGTGATTATAGTTAGAGGTTAGCAAAGTTCAACTAATCAACCCAAAACCAGATTGATCTGTCAAAAATTAGTAGCTTTTTAAGTGCAACCAGGCATGAAAATGATTCTGCTTTGCAGGCTGTAAGATACAATCTAAAACCGTCCTTCATGGAATAATGTGGGCTCCCCTTCTGTATTAGATGTTGAACCATATTATAAAAAAAAAAAAAAAAAAAGGTTAATGTTTTTAAAGGAATAGTGGTGTTTCAAAATAAAAGCAGCTCCAATTAATTGTCTTAGTATTTGGGCAATGGAAAGTGTTATTTAAATTCTGTCAGAGTTGTAGTAAGAGTAATTGAATGATAAAGTATCCCACTCCCACCCCTTTTACTGATATTGCACTGCTCACCTCAGAGCAGAAAGACTGTCTGGATGGATTGCAGAGAAGGACAATGTTCAGTGAGCAGAAAGAAAAATCTGAAAAACCTGTCAAGGGGGCAGGGTTTTCCTTATACCCACAGTAAGAAGATTGTCCCTTGCTGTGAGCTGTCCAGTCCAGGGGCCAGATTCCACACTTGAGGGGAGGTGGCTTACACTAGTTAAAAGGGGTACTTTTTTGGAGTTGTTATGTCAGGGAATTTCTTGTGGAAGGAGAGATTGAACGAAGCACTGGGTATAAGTGGTGAGATCGTTCTTTTTATTTTTGTGTTTGTGCATTGAATGAGATTCTGAATCTAACATAAAAAGAAAAGTTGGTTCAGCTGAAAGCACATATCATGTTTCTCTTTAATTAAAGAGAGAGATTTGGCAATATATAATTGAGGTTACTCTCGTATACCAGTGAAGAAATATATGCCATTGAGATCCATTAAGATCCATTAAGAGTATGGATGAAGAATAGAATAATGTGGACACATATGTAAATTCCAATGAGAACGGAACATTGAATGTTAAAACATCCAATAAAGGGGTTAATTGTAGCCCTCTTGTGGACACATTATATCAGATTATAGATATTTGCAACAACTTGATCCATATAGTCATAATACCAACGAATGTGGACATGCTATATTGAATTATAGATTGGATGTTATAACCTGATCCATATAGTCAGTGTCAACAAATGTAATATAAAGTTGGAGTAAGATCTATGAAGTGAGGTCCATAGGAAGAGAGAAATAGCTAATGGACTGATGGACATATTCTCCTTTTTCTCATAGTCTTATGTTTTTAAGATTTTTTACACTATTATTATATGTACGATCGATCGTTAGAGTATAGATTTTTATTATATAGCTATTGGAAGGAGTAGGGGTGGGTTCTTCTCAGTTTGTCACAGCAAGTTTACGTCTCAGACCACAGTTATTTCTGGCGTTTCCCTTACATGAAGAGACGGCTACATAGATATCCAAGTGATTTTGGTTACTTGGGCAGTCTTTCTGTTTGGGATATCTTACCAGTTTTTCTGAAGAGGTGAGAGTACCATAGCAGTGAACCACTGAGAAGAGTATTTTTGATGGTGCAGTTGCAATTATATTGGAGTGTGTTTTTAAATATATGTGCATTTAGAATATTGATTGGGATGAGTTTATGATCTTTTGTCTGAAGTGGTAGACTAGGAGATCATGAACATTTAATCCCATCATTTATAATAAATCCAGTCAATTGGATTAGATTTATTTTAGTTTTTGTGATATATTGGGAATTCTGTGAATTTTTTTAATAAATATATCCGAAATCGGTATTTACTGTTGTATATATTTAGTCTTCAACTGTTCACACATTATCTGTTTGAAGCGCCGATTTACTGTTTTAATTTTTCTAAAGTGCCAAAAAATATGAAAAATATGAGAACTAATCTTGATATTTTGAAAATATTGTCCCACAAATGTAACATTGTTGCCCCAATTATTACTGCTCTACAGAGTCTAAACTAGCTATTATGTAGTGGATACTGTGTTTATAAATAAAATAATATGAGATATTATGAAAATATTATTGCATGCATATGCTTCAGATTCAAAGAGGCTGAAATATTAAGAAGAACTGGAGTGATCGCATGTAAATAATCTACACCATAGGGGACAAATATATATTTCCATTAAATTGTCCAAGAATTACTTCATTTTTTTAGCAATGCATCAGCCTCAAAAAGTATATTTCTTGGTAGATACATGTAGTGTTGGGTGCAACTTTTTGCTTCAAAAACAAAACAGGAGAAAATGGCGCTTCCCTCCAAGAGGGAATTTTTACATAAAACACACAGATTTTTCTAATTATTTTCACTTATCTCATTGCATTGAAATCAATGGGAAGATTAAATTGACCACAGCACATGACAAATTTCTGTTCTTTTCCAACATGTGTAGTATAAAAGCAGTGTGATGCTCTGACAGCATGCCATTTTATGTTTGTGAGAAGAAGAAAAAGCAGTGCATTCTTGCAGTTAGGTAGGATAGGCAAATAAGTGATGTTGGAGTCTAGGTTAGGGAGTTTTATTTCTTGTCTATGTTTGGGGAGTCTGGGGGCACTCACGGTAAGAGAAAGAAGGTTGGCCCCACATATCCCAAAATTCTGTGTGAGTAACTGGGAAGACACATGCTGCTGTGATCAATTTCCTTCTTGATCTGGGTTTTATTATCTCTGTGCTAGGGGAGCCTGGGCGTGTGAGAAGAGAGCAAAGGAGATGTACCCCAAATATCCCCAAATTTTGTTTTACTGAGTAATGATCCAAGTTTCTTTCTGATCTGGCTGTTATCTCTGTGCTAGGGGAGTCTGGGGAAAGAAGCAGTTGAACAGAGAGCATTTTTTTGTTTGTTTTTAAGGGATGGGGGGAGAGTTAAGATAAAAATAGGTAATGGTTTCATAACTAACAGAGACAGGGACCCTGACGTGAGCTTTGACTGAGGCAGACTGATACTAGACAATATAAAGTAATTTGTAGCGGGCCAAGGCAAGACATCACACAATCTGTTCTATTGTGTACTTCACTGTAATATCACACAGCAATGGACTAATGTCCAGCAAACGCAAAAGGGGTAGGGTGAAAGAAATAATAGCAGTTCAGGGAAATGGGAGTAAAATATTAGTCCAATAACTGACTGCAGTCATGGTTGCTGCCGTGTGTGTGCACTAAATGATGTTGAAGATCCCTCTCCTCCTGAGGAAGCAGTTTGTCATAGTCCCACAAAAAGTTCCTCACCATCAGTACTAATAATAAACCATCTCAAAACACTGAAGACAACAGAGATTCACTTTCTAGTTCTAGTGTTGATGGCATAGTGGAAGAAGGTGTAACAGTGCATTCAACTTCTTACCTGACAGTGATACAAACACAGCATCTGTCCTGAGAAGTAGTAGCAAATGTTTTGAAAATTCCCTTAAAGGGAAAAGTAAAAATACTTTGTTTGAGATGTTTAAAAGCTTAGATAAAAGCAGTGGTAAAGAAGCTGTGGGCGATGCTGAGGATGATTACCTAATTATTGATGATGATGATCTAAAATTCATCCTTTTGATATACTCCTCTTCTTCAGATACAGATGAAGTTGAGAATGAAAGAGATGATGAGTGCAAGGGGAAAGCGGGCTCACATCTAGGCACCTCCTCCCTGAGATCCCAACTGAAGAACACCCACAAGTCTGACTGGGAGGCATACCATCAATATGTCAGATGTGCCACAACTAGCACTTTTAAAAGTACCCAAGGCTCTGGATCACAAAATAAAAGACAAGATGATGTTGATGTGTGCAAAGAGTTTAATCTTTTGAAAGAACACCTATGGCTCCTGCTGCAGAGGAGTATGACTCTAAGTTAGTTGTAGGAGACGACAAGAGTCATAGACTGCCCACACATTCCACCAACTCCACCTCCACCAGTCATGTTAAATTATGTTAAATCAATAAAGTTACACAGTTCTTCAGCCATGTACAACCAACACACACTTACTGAGGTCTTTGAAAGGAGTCAAAAATGTCATAAAAATAATCCCAAAGTATGAATATGGAATGGCAAGGTTACCAACATGTTAGCAGTTGACATGCTGCTGTATTGTTTTAGATAGCATATGTCATGAGTATCTCCTTGATAATATATCCCAAGCTGCAGTTATTTTTCCAGGATGACAGATGACAGGTGCCAGAATTGTAAAAGCAACTGGTAGTGTGGTGGGCAAAGGGCTGGAAAAGTGGAAATCTCATACTGCAAGAAAATCCATCTGACAATAGATATGTGGACAAGTGGGCAGAGTACACACTACATGAATAACACTGCTCATTGGTTTTTCATCTCACCACCAGTGGGCAGCACTAACTTACAGCATCAGGTGACAGCTAGTACTCTTGCCTCTGGTTCTTCTGGCAGTATGATTAAAAGACAGCAGCAGGATAGTTCAAAATGTGCTGCCTTGTGAATACAGAGTTTTGAACATAGAGGTCCTTTGCAGGTGGAATTCCACTGTGAAAATGCTAGAACATTTGTATGAGTAGAATAAGGCAATTAGTGAGTACAGAATGCAAAATGGGAAGGCTTTGGAGGGAGCCTCTTTGTCACCTGGGCCATGGCATTGGCAACTAATGTGAAATGTATGTGAGTTTCTGAAACCTTTGAGGAGTCAAACAAGCTGGTTAGTCATAAACAGAATAGCATAGTTGAGGGATCTTATCATAATGACAACACAGAGATGGAACAGCTGGTCAAGCACGTTAGCATGCTTTGAGCAAGATTGTCACATACTGTCCATTAAAAGGAATGAGGAATATATTCTTGCCCCTTTGCATGACCCACTTTAAACAAAACATTTTCTACCAAAGCACTTGATCAGTTTGTAATGATCAGCAGCTGCATCTCTCTGAGGAATCGGTCAAAGAATATAAAAATATTTTCTTATAGATTGAGTGGAGGGCTGCATTCTGGAAAATGAGAGAAAGAAAGTTAGGGCTAAACAAACAGCTAAAAAGCATAGTGAAAAAAAGTAAGCAAAGGGTTTAAGCCAGCAACAGTAGGAGCAACAAAAACATCCACCAGAACATTCCTTTCCCAACATATTTCTGAATATGTCCTCATAATCTTATAATGCAATTCAGGGGTGGCAATCAAAGATTTGTGGTGCTGGCAGGGGTGGCAGCACATCTCTATGCTCTATGGAATTTCTTCCAGAGCATGGTTCTGTACATGAGAACACTGTGTAGCTCCTTGTGGGATAAAAGGATTTAGTGTTCATACTCTACATTAAAAATCACCAGTATTATCACCAATGAAAATATTGTAGATAAGGATGGCTGAAAATTTTTACCTCAAACTGAAATTGATGAATAATAGCACTTTCCGTTTGGCTAATAATTTCCCGCGAAAAGAGCAGTTTTCCCCTTTTTCCCGCTTTTTTCGCCCATTGAAATCAATGGGAAGAAAAATATTTCTCCACCACACAAAAGTTTTCTACAGCCATATAAAAGGCTGTCAGGCTCTCACAGCATTCCATTCTGTGCTTGTGAGAGGAGAGAGCAATATGTTTTTGAGCTAAAGAAGATATGAGAATTCCATGTGACTGACTGCCAAGACGCAGGCAGCTAGGGACCTATTTGCTTGCTGATATTGCTGTTATTGTCTCTGTGCTGGGTGGGGAAGTCTGGGGAAAGAAGTTGTTGATTTTGTTTTTCAGTTCTAATTTTTTTTGGACAGACTGTGATAGGACAACAGGGTGGACACTTAAAATAAATAAATACATAAATAAAAATAAAGATAAAAAAAAGAATGAAGAACTAAATATATTAGGTGACAGTGACAGACAGCTGACTGGTCTTAGGCAAGGTATCATACAGCTCCATCAGTTGTGTTGTGTGCCATACAGTAAAAACACACAGTGTAGTTGCGTAATGTCCAGCAAACGCACAAGGGGAAGGGGTAGGGGTGGAGCAGTGCAGGGACGTAAGAGTAAATTAGTAGTTCAAAAACTGACTGCAGCAATGGTTGCTACAGCATGTGCAATCAGTGATGATGATCCCTCTACTCCAAGGGAGGATGCAGTTTGTCAAGGTCCCAGCAAAACTAGTTCCAGTCCCACCATTGGCAGTAGAAATAAAGAACCATATAAGAAGAACACTGAAGATGACAACAAGTTGCATTCAAGCGTTGATGATGCTGGCAATAACATAACAGAGGAAGGTGTAGCAGGTGAACAGCCTGCTACATCAGATAGTGAGACAAACAAGCACCAAAATGTCTGTCCTCAAAGTAGTAGGGAACTTTGTTACAGTAAAAGTAAAAATAAATTGTTTGAGACCTCCAAAAGCTTAGGGGAATATAAGGGTAGTGGGCAAGAACTGTCAGGTGATGCTGATGCTGCTGAGGATGACCTAATGATGACTGATGATGATGCAGTTTTAGAATATATCCCTCCATCATCCTTCTCTTGCTAGATACAGATGAAGTTGAGAGTGAGGATGATGACATGGCTATAAGGTTAGCAGAAAGTCAAAGGCTGAATCTCCCACCACTTTTAAGAAGCACTGTGTCAGTCTATAAATTGTTTGAGACAACCATTGGAAAGCCTGATCCTGGACAGGCACATCTGTCAAAAAGCACACAGTCACCTAATCAGTCATCAAGCAGCAATGTTAGGAGACTAACATTCTTAAAAATGAATCAACATCTCATACCATCTGAATATCAGGTAGCAGAAACCACACATGACAGACAAAGCCAGGACAAATATATTAACAGCAGCACAGTTGAGGAGGTGGAGGAGAGATGTCAAGTAGGGTTGCCACCATTTACCCCACTTGGGACCACTGTTATGACCAATAAGCAATGTGTTTCAATAATCTGAGAAGGAGGATAGTGTATGACAATGGTAAAAACAATATACACACACAAATCACACCATGCCAGTCCCCCACCACCACCACCACTACCATACACATCTGCCACATTGTAGGCTGTACTTCATTTTTTCTTATTACTTGATATCATCATGAATATGTGCCAGTGTCAATTAAGCAGTAAGTTAGTTTTATGGGCAAAGGACAAATGCATTCTGCATGCTAACACATTTTTCAAGCCATATGTTGCTGTAGGACTCACAGCTTTGACTTTCAGCCCTCAGAAGAAGTAATATTAGAGTGGAAAATGTAGTACCTATAGGAAATTTAGGCGAAAAATTTGTTAAAATAGGCGAAAAGGAGGAAATCTGCATGTTTTCGCGAAAAGTCATCTTGGAAATTTTTCACACTTTTTGCCCACCCCTAATTGTAGAGAACAGGTCCTAGCATGGCACTCTACTAGTAACCCATCATTCCTCTTAATAAATACCCTGATTATGTCCTTCAGCCAATTATTTAGCCTATCAACTAATTAGAGTCTAGTCCCAAACTACATCTGATCAATTAGCTTCCTAGGTTCCTATGTGGTAAAGTGTCAATTAATTAATACATATTTAAATGTGGGTGAGGCGCAGCTGGTGCTACTGGAAGATGGATGATTGCACTGATTTCTCTCCTGGTCATGGGGATGATATATCTGTTTCCAATTCAGAAACATAGCACCTGCACTCACATCTCATCTGCTCTTCTCAAGTTCATGCATGGGTACAAACTCAGGGGCAATAAAAAGCCTGCTGTGGTCAAAATCACTGAATACTTACCGTCCCATCAGGGGGCATAGATGGGCCTCAGGCCCAGTGGAGGTGTCATCCGCCCTGCTGTGCAGACTCTTGCCAAGCACTTGACCTTGGACCCCACTGCACCTGGTCTGCCTTTGACCAAGGTTACAGCCTTGATGCCGACTGGTAAAGAATACGTGGCCCAGGAGGCCGCACAATCGACATCTCTCTCTAGAACAGACCTAAATCTCTTCCTTATTAAGGCTGATATGGTGGTTCTACTCACTGACCTGAAAGTGGATTTCCAAGAACTTTCTGATATTAAGAAAGATCTGTCATAATTGGGAAAGAGGATCTTTCCCAATACCAGAATCAAAGGTCTGCCAGAGTCTGTACCAGCAAAGGATTTGACTTCTTCATTACAATGCCTATCCACTGAGATCCTGCAGCTGCCAGAGGACTCAAGGATAAAAATCGACAGACCATACAGGGGCCTCAGACTAAAAGGTCTGGTTGGCTCTTGACCGTGGGAAGTGATTGAAACTTTGCGACTGTATTGTGTACCATCCTGACTCCAATGGGGTCTTGGTGAGGGCCAGAGGCTAAATGGTCATTTGACTTGATTCTGGTGGTTGCTAATTCCCATGTGGCTGGCCATCTGAGATCTTGGTGGCCTGTTCTGAGGACTGGATTGGGAGAGTGGCTTCCTTCCTTTTGTGGTTGGTGCCTCTTCTGCCATTCTAGATTTCCACTTTTTTCCCAGCATACCACTCTTTTATTGGGGAGGTGTTGGAGATGGGTCTGTGACCCTAGCCAAGAGCTCTTGTAATCTTGTCCAATGGGTCGGGGCCATTGATTGATGGTAGTGAGTGTTTGGAGTTAGGGGCCCGGTTAGGGGGCTGGAGGTGGGCTTATCGCCTGATGACTTTTCTCCCCTTATGTCATAGTAGCGGCGGCTGCCGAGCCGACCGCTACCTTACCTGCAGGTTCACCAGCATTCCGGGTAAGCAGCAGCTGTGGGCCGTTCCACTACCCAGCAGCCTAGCTGCAGCCTCTTCCGGCGGGTTCTCAGTGTGCTTTGGCACGCGTCCAAGCTAGACGCGCGTCTGCATTTAAAGGGTCTCCTCCTCTTCCGGGGGGCTGGTCTTTATAACCCACTGGACACTACTCTCAGTTGCCCTTTCGTGGCGTCCAGTGAGGTTGGGAGGTTGTAGTGCTGACTAATCCGTTCTGGTTATGACCATTGGCTTGTTCTGACTATCCGCTCTGTGTATGATCCTGGCTTGTCTGATAACCATACTGGTGCATAATCTGCGGCTCTGGTAGACTACCCTCTCTGTGTATGACCCGGGCCTGGCTGACTATCTGTTCTGGTGCTGACGTTTGGCTTTATCTGATTTCCCGTTCTGTGCGTTACGCTGGTTGGTCCTGTTGCCTCCTGGATCTGACCTACTGCTCAGTGTTTCCTATCACCCTTGCATTCCTGTATGTCATTATCTACCTTGGTTTGCCTATGGTTGTCAACTGCGCAACCAGCATACAAATGCTCCAGGGCATAGCTGATGGGCACCTTGGTAGCTCTAGTGGCCTCTTATGATCCTGGGTTCTGGTAGTACAGGTGCGGACCTGTCAGGCGTTTCCTACCTCTGTTAGTACAGGTGCGGACCTGTCGGGTGATTCCTACCTTTGTTAGTACAGGTGCGGACCTGTCGGGCGATTCCTACATTTGTTAGTACAAGTGCGGACCTGTCAGGCGTGCCTACCTTGGTTAGTACAGGTGCGGACCTGTCGGGCGATCCCTACCTTTGTCGGTGCAGGTGCGGATCTGTAGTGGAGCTCCCGTGCGGACCTGAGTCGAGTCCTTCCTGACTATCCTTTGGGCTCAGCTCTTTGTACTACAGAAGAGCAGTGATTGCTGCGACCCGTGTTGCATTGTACTTTACTGTACCGTTGCCTGTATGTGTGTTTCCTAATAAAGCTTTGGTTAAGTAGTACTGACTCCAGTATCGTTATTTCTGCTGTGACACCTTAGGCTTCCCGTCTGGGGACCCGATAGTGCTCTAGATTCTATGAGATGGGATATTGGGCTTACTGTTGTTGCCGCTAAGGCTTCCCGAGCTATAATATTGTGTTTCTGATACTCTCATTACATATTTGATCCCAGATTCCTTGTTGAGGTAGGCCTCAGATGTGGCTTGCGGAATCTGGTGTGCCCAGAGGCATAGCCTTTTCCTCATGGGTGGGATCTGATGCATCCCTAACTGAATTTACTTTTGGGGCCTGGGGATGTATCCCTGGCACTCGGTTTGGTCAAGCGACTGGGTTGGGCCTCTTAGTCACCATTATCTGATGGGTCTGCTTGGGTGGCTGTTTCAATATTGTGCTCTATATTTGCCTTAGGGATTGAAGGTAACATAGTTTGTGGGTAGATACCCCTCTGACCTCTCACAGTTATACCACTTTCTGCCCCAACTAGTGTGCTATGGGTGAGTACAAGTATTCTTTATGGCAAGAAACTAATTTTCAGGAATCTGAATCTTTGGCAATAATCTATACACCAGATGTTGTCAGGCTTCTGTAGAAGAGAAGAAATACTTTTTAACTTTTCCACAAAAAAGTGACCTGGCAGCATGATGGGAATTGCTAGATCCAGAGGGAAGATTTATTTTTATTAAGGGTACAATACAACATGAACTCTTTACTTTTGGGAACATCTAGGCCCCAAACATGGGCCTCCTAACCTTCTTGAAAAACACCTTAGAAAAATTAGAGTCCTTTACTGAAGGGCCTCTTATCTTGGGAGGGAACCTTAATGCTGTGCTGGACTCAATTCTTAATTCCTCCATGGTAATATCCCAATATACTCGTACTACCCATAGAACTCTCCTGCAACTGTTATCTAAATAGCAATTATTGGATATTTGGAGGTTATTCCACCCCCCTGTCAAAGGTTATACTTTTTATTCCTCTTGTCATAACTCATATTCCCGTATTGATCGCTTACTTGTTGAGCAATCCATCTTACATAGGGTTTGTGAGGTGTAAATAGATCTGACTACTTGCTCAGACCATGCCCTGCTTAGGATTTGACTTGATCTGTCTCTGGGTTTTGACCCAGGATGTACTCTGTGGTGGTTGAATGATATGGACCTAGATGATTCTGATATATGCTTACACCGGGAATGGATTTTTCCTCCCTTAATTGTAATCCAGATGTGTCCTTTCTTGTTGTGTGGGAAACAGGTAAGTGCCTTGCCCGGGGTGAACTTATCAAGTTGGATCCAGACCCAGCAGATCTTGGATTTAGTATGGAAAAATTAAGGACCTTGCAGGGACTCATAAGCAGACTCTCTCAGCCAACTCCCTCACTGAGCTTTCTGATGCCGGATATGCCTTAGCACAACTGTTAGCATATAAGGTGCATAAATCTTTCCAGTGGCAGAAATTTGATTCATATCTTCATGGTAACAAATGTAGAAAGAAACTTTCCCACCTGGTTAGGATTAAAAGTAATGTTTCTTATATCGACAAAGTTCATAACCACTTGGGAGAGATCCAACTTTCATTTCCCACTACAGCGGAATGAAGCCCTGTATAATATTCCTCTCTTGGAGCAACAAGACAATCCTGTGGTGACAAGCCATTGATAAATATCTACTAACGTCTCAGTTCCCCACGCTTTCCCCTGCTTATATCTAAAATTTTGAATCCCCTTTACACCATTGGAAAATGGAAACAAGATCTATTTCTCTTAATAACAACCCTGGCCCAATGGATTCTATTCTAAATATTATAAGCATTTTGCGCTGCTTCTTGTACCTCATCTTGAAGCTTCGATTGAGTACTGTTCAGTTTTCTTCAGAGGTTCATGGTTTTCCCATGGGTCTTGATTCTACTAAAGTCATCTGTTTCACATCTTACATGATTTTCTGTCTATCGCATCCCCATTCTTCACTTCCCATCTTAGATCAACTTCTACATTATTTCAGTACACTTTGCCTTTTTAAAGTAACTTGCCCAATTTCCCTTTCATTGGCCTGATCAGGGTATCCAATATTTTGGAGTCCAACTTTCAAATAATCCATGTCGGACTATCACACATAACTTCACACCTCTCTTTGATACAGTCCACTCGGATCTCCAGCTCTGGAATAAGCTCTTTATCTCATGGATGGGTAGAATTAATCTTATTAAAATTACATTTCTACTGAATATTTTATATCTCTTCAATTCTATCCCACCCTTTTTCCTAAATCTGTTCTCCGACAAATGCAGTGACTTATAGAGGACTTTGTGCTGCAATTTAAGAATACTATGCTTTCTAGGGATGTGCTGTTCCTCCCCATCTCTCGTGGCAGTTTGGGCCTTCCAAATTTGGACTTCTACTACAAGGAGGCCACCTTAGTTCATCCCAAGAAACTCATAGATCCACATCCAAAGAAGTGGGTTCTCTATCTAGGCTGTTTAGCCCAGAGGATAGACTTATGGAAGTTCTGCTAGTTTCACCTCCCTAGTTTCCCTCTCTCGTGCCAGAAGTATATAATTCTTAGCCATCTTCTCTCTTCCTGGAAATCATTGAACCAAGCCTACTTGTTGATTCCTTTTCCTTCCCCCTGCCTTCCCATTTGGAGGAATCCAGGATTTCCTCCTTGGTATCGCTTCCTTCTTGCCCTATGACCACAGACTAAGCAGAGACACATGATCTCATAGGAGGCTGATCTGAAAGTATCTCTTACTTACAACCAGTGGATTTCTATATATAAACATCTGATGTATTCCTCCCTGGATATACAGACTAAAGAGTAGGGATGGGCAAAAATTTCCGTCTCAAACTGAAATCAGCAAAAAATGGCACTTTCCACTTGGCAAAAACTTTCCCACAAAAAGTGCAGATTTTCCGCTTTTTTCACCTAGCTCATTCCATTGAAATCAATGGGAACATAGAAGTTACACACAACACAAAGCAAATATTATTTTACTAGCTGAAGAGCCCGTGTATATGGGCAACAGTGCTGGACGGTAATGTTGCTGTCATGCGCTGTAGAGACTGCCCATGACGCAGCTGATATTGAGCAGGGTGTGCAGAGAGGCCCACGGTCTGAATTTGGAGTTCCCCGCTCTGTATCAGTTGCATTGCGAGCAGTCTCTACTGCTCATGACTGTGTCGTTACAAACTTTTAGCAAATTATTACATAGGATTTCCCAAAGGCATAGCATAAAAGTGGCCTGTGTTGGAGGGGTGTGGGGAAAGAATCAGTTGAACAGGGGATGATTTTTTTGGGGGGTTGTTTACTGGGATTGGGGGGCAGTTAATAAAAAATAAATCCTAAATAAAATAGAAACCATAAGATGTGGTATAAAGGGTTCTGAGGAAGGTGCCTGTGTTGGCGAATGAATGAATCAATGAAAGGAATTTGTTTTGGGGGGGTTTCTTGACTGCTATTGGGGGGACAATTAATAAAAAATAAATCAATAAAATAAAAAAGACATTTTTATGTAAATTGATAGAGACAGGAACTCCCTGACATAAGCTGCCACTGGAGTGGACTGAAACTTGACTTGACAGAGTATTTTGTAGAGGATGATTTGTTGTTAGAGGCCTTTATAGAACTTAGACTTATTAGAGGCCCTGAAGAAGCATTGATTTGTAGGACTTAATCTTGTTAGAAACAAACACCCCAAAAATTGTTTATTTTTTTGTAGGACTATGTTTTTTGTTTTTTTTTAAAGCACAAGCCCTGAGAAAAAAATAAAAATGTCCTACTGGCTGTCACCTTCCACTGCCGGGTCCCCGCTTTGGTCCGCCGCCGGGTCCCTGCCTCAGCGCAAGCGCGTGTACTTCCGGCTTCCCCAGCTGACACACATGCGTCTGTCACGTCACCCACTACATGCAGACGTTAAGGTCCTTCTTCCCGTTGCCTCTGCTTCTTCTCTCCCATTGAACTCAGTCCTGTAGCCCAATGGAAGTGTGGCTTGTCTTTTGCCCATTGGACATGTCATAAGTCCATTTGGTCATTCTGTAAGTGTGGCTGTTCTGATTGGGCTTTGTTCTGTAGCCCTTTAGGACTTTGCTCTGCCTCTTCCTCCTATTGGTGGTTTTCTGTATAAATCCCCAGTCATCCCTTCAGTCCTTGCCCGTTCCACAAGCTTGTGTTTGGTATTTATGTGCATTCCTGTGTATTTCTGCTGCTCTCTGGTATCCTGACCTGGCTTGTCTGACCACCCCTGCTCTCTGGTATCCTGACCTGGCTTATCTGACCTCCCCAGTTCACTGGTTTCCTGCCCCTCATCTGGCCTCCTGGTTCTGGTTCACACAGTTCCCAGTTACTCCTATACTGGTTGCACCCAGGCTCAGCTGGGGTGGAACATTGTGGTTTCACGACCAACATCTTTAACCAGCTTTGGCTGCAGCAAGGGAGTACCTGGCATGCAGTCCACACACCCGAGTATCACGCCCTAGTGTCGAACCCAAGCATCTACCAGTATCTAGGCTGCAATGGTCCCTACTCCCCCCGTAGTGATCTGGCATGCCTGGCAGCTAGGCAAGAACACCAGGAGCAAATCCTGGCATCACATGCTGCCCAACTCCAGAGCCTAGACAGGAAGATGGACGCTATGCTTGAAATGATGCATTCCTTAGTTACTCAGCCGGCCTCGGCTTCTACGGCGAGCACTGTTTCCACATCCATGGTTTCGGTACACCCTCCTTCTGACTGCGTACCCCCCCGGATTCCCCTACCGGACAAGTTTTCTGGTCTTCCCTCCAACCTGAGTAGGTTCCTAAACCAGTGTTCCCTTCAGTTCCAAACCCTGCCTCAGTCCTTCAGCACCCACCCTGCGAGAGTGTCTTTCATCATCTCTCTCCTCAAGGGAGACACACTTGCATGGGCCTCACCACTGGTGGAGCAACGGTCCCCCTTGCTAGATGACTCCGAGACCTTTATGGCTGCCCTGGAGATGGAGTTTGATGTCCCTGGGAGGAGTGCCTCCACCGAGGCTGTGCTCCTCGATCTGCACCAGAGCCAAAGGTCAGTGAGCCAATACGCAGTTGAGTTTCAGATCCTGTCCTATGAGACCAACTGGAACCAAGGGGCTTTGAGAGCAGCCTTTTGGCGAGGCCTTAACGAATGTCTCAAGGACACCCTAACATACCATGACGTGCCCGAAGGGCTGGAAGACTTCATCACATTGTGCCTTGACCTCAATCAACATATGCATGAGAGGCAACAAGAACGAGAACGAGGCAGGAGGCTATGTTGGGCTCTGTTGTCCGCTCCTACTGAGGGTTCACCCCGCGCAAGACATCCATGGAAGTTGATGGAGTTACATGCTTATCCGACGAGGAGAAAAGGAGAAGATGCTTGCAGGGTCTATGCCTCTACTGCAGCCTCAAGGGACACATGCTGCAACAGTGTCCCACCCTGCACGGGAAACTCCATGACTTAGCCAACCAAAGAGGCAGTTCGCTAAGCCCTAAGACCCAGCCTCTCTGGTCCCCTTCACGCATCCATGTTCCTTTGACCATCAAATGGCCTTCCGGATCAACCTTTGCCTCGGCCTTCATTGATTCAGGTGCAGCAGGACTTTTCATGGACCTCAATTGGGCTAGGTCTTTTGGCATACCCAGTCACCCCAAAGAACTGCCTCTCTTAGTCTCCTCCCTGGACGGCAAACCTCTTGATGACGGAAGAGTTGTGCAGGAGACCGCACCCCTGCAGCTCACTACTGGGGTCTTTCATGTTGAGACTGTGGCATTCATCCTAGTATACTGCCCTCTGGAGCCCGTTACACTAGACCTTCCTTGGTTCTGCCTCCACGACCCCGTTATATCATTGATGAGGGTGAACTTGTTCGATGGAGTTCTTCATGTGTTCAGTCCTGTCTGTCTTGACCTTTGGTGAACCCCATCTGCTCAGCGTCGACTGCTGTACCCTGTATCTCTGCCCTTCCACCTGTGTACCACAACTAGAGTGATGTTTTCTCCAAAAAGAATGGCTGAGGTCCTGCTCCATCACAGGGCCTATGACTGTCCTATTGACCTGCTTCCTGGTGCTATGCCACCCAAAGGACATACCTACCTTCGCTCCCGTCCAGAAATGACAGCTCTGGATGACTATATCCACGACAAACTCGCTAGAGGCTTGATCCGTCCCTCTACATCGCCTGCTGGGGATGGGTTTTTCTTCATGGGCAAGAAGGATGGGGGTCTCCACCCTTGTGTCGACTATAGGGGACTCAACAAGATAAATACCCACTGCCCCTTATTCCAAAGCTCTTCGACCTGCTCCAGGGGGTAGCCTGGTTCGCGAAGCTGGATCTCCAGGGTGCATGCAGTCTTGTTCGGATACGGGCAGGAGACAAATGGAAACCAGCCTTCAACCCAAGATTCAGGCACTATGAACATCTGTTGATGCCCTTTGGGCTCTGTAATGTCTTGGCTGTTTTCCAGGCCTTTGTTAATGAAGTATTCTGAGATATGTTAACGGCCCATGTTCTTGTATATCTCAACAATATCCTGGTCTACTCCCCTACACTGACTCTTCGCAGAGAACACGTCAAGGCCGTTCTCCAGCGCCTCAGAGAGAACGGGCTATATGCTAAGCTTGAAAACTGTGAGTTTGAGAACAGTCTCCCCTTCCTGGGATATTTTATATCGCACTCCGGATTGATCCTGTCAAGGTATCGGCTGTCACCCAGTGGCCACAACCCACCAGCCTTCGTGGGGTGCAACACTTTTTAGGTATCGCCAACTACTACCAGCGGTTTATTCGGTACTAAGCTTCAGTCATTGGCCCCATCACTGCCTTAACTAAAAAGAGGGCTGACCCCAAGAGATGGTCGTCTGAGACCTTGGCCACTTTTGCTACCCTCAAGACCGCCTTTACATCCTCCCCCATCCTCCGTTACCCAAACCGTTTATCCTGGAGGTGGACGCTTCTGAAGAAGGCATGGGGGGGTGCTGTCTCAACTAGATCCCGACACCAACGTCCTTCATTCATGTTCCTTTTTCTCCCACCAACTGATGTGGGCAAAAGGGAACTCTGATGAACTCTTCCTGCCAGAATCCTAGCATATTCTGAGGGATGGAATCTCCTCAGATGCCACCTGATGACCTGGTATCGATTCTCCTCCACCACACTGGCATGTGGGGTCAGTGCATATAGGTAGAGACAAACTGCCATATCCTAACATTAACAGAGTGGTTATCATTTGGCAGGGGAGGTAACCATGAACGAGATGGACTGGCAGGAGATGTAGTTGTTACCCTAGAAGAAGAAGGTGGTGTTGATGGTGAGCTAGTTGTTTTGCTCATCATGGAACTTCCAGTGTCTGTCTGGGTTTCTTTATTCTTCCTCCTCTTTGATCTCCTCCTCACCTCTTGGTGCCTTTCTGTAGAGTCTGGGGGTACAGTAACAGCAGTGCTAGATTTCTGTAATGGGTGTTTGGCTTTAACATGTTTGACATATATGTCATGGTGTCTGTGTTTCATGTGTGTTATCAGGGAGGTTGTGCCAAGGTGTGTTCCCTCCTTTCCCCTTTTTACTAACTTGTCACAAATTTTGCACTGTACCGTCGTTGATGATGGCTGCATTATGCCTGCTGGAAAAGAATAATAGCCCCACACCCATGACTTCTGGGGAGAGGGATAGGGAACAGGTGGAGAAGAATGGCCTCTTTCTTCTTGTCCTCCACATTCCCCTTCACTTTCTGTGGCAGCGGATAATGTTGCTGCTACTGCCTCAGATTTAGCACTGCAACAAGGACCAGGAGTATTGCTGGCACTGGCAAGTGGAACCTGTCCTAGTCCCTTATCTCTTGTTGACCCCATTCCCACTGTGTCCACGGTGGTTTGTGGCACACTAGCTTGCTCCTCAGCAGTTGCAAATCCCGCAAATTCCAAAAGCTT